>NQII01001794.1:150509-294382 GCA_002778355.1 Clitarchus hookeri
TGGGGGAGGGTCCCTTGACGATATTAGACAGGTGTGCTAGTTTTTTTTTTGGCTCTTCAGTGGATATATTATGTCATTGTCCATATATGTTATAAAAATTAAATATGTAATTTATAAATAAAATGTAAGTAAAAGTTTAATTTTGCCGAAAATAAGGTCCTTTAATGTTAACTTAAGTATAAAACTCTTGTTATATATGACATACTGTGGAAGTATCCAAACACATCATACATGAAGTGATTTTTCAAATGTTTGTTTAAAAAACACGGGATTCTTATACGTAAACAATGATACGTGAACAAGTTATTAAGTTTTGAGTAATTTTGTTTACGAGTAATAACCCGAATATTTAGAGCGTTTCCCATTTTCGTAAGTCAAACAAGTAAAATAAAACACCTTAGCTAAAAAAAAGTTGTTTCCATGTGGAACTATTTTAACCAGAAGCAGCCAGCTGAAAGACTATGCGCTGTTATCCCGATTTGAAGGAATATGGTGGAACTATATGTAGACTGATACTCTTATAAAATCTTCTAATATGAAAGCATACAGCATGTTGGAATATTGTAAATTATACAAGACTTTGTGACACGAAACTTATTTAACCTTGGAGTTTCAGAATGTTTTTTGTTTCTCATTGTCTCTAAACACAAGTTACAAGTTTTAAACAGACATTTCAAAGAAAAAATATCCTAGAGGCGTGTGTTGAAATGGGGAACCATTAAAGTAAATTACCCCCATGGATTACAACACAGCTTCATTAACCCGGGAACAGCATATACAATCCATTCTCGGTTGCTTCGCACTTTTCTGAAGCCCTGCTAAAGTTCTACTTCCAGGATATTCTTCCGCCTCTCACAAACTAAGCTTAAAAAAGTCTGCAAAATTACACCAAAGACAAACGCGCCGCATTCGTGCGCACTCAGCTGCAATAATATTTTGCATGATAACTATTTCTTCTTACTACGCGCTACCATCACACATATTTTCTCACTTTTTTAAACTCATATTAATTTTACATTAAATGTTATAATTTATACATAGATTTTAAATAACATTTAAATTCAACCAACAAAAATTATACTTATATGCACACGAGTATAAAACGCTTGTGATACCTGGCATATTTAGGAAAAAAGTAAACACGACATACATGGTGCATAATTTCAAAGGTTTAATTCAAAAAGTGTGAAGAACCCGCGAATAGACTATACATATACTGTACAAATGGAAGGTGAAACCGCACTCAGAATTATATTTATTGGAGCGATCCCCTGTGAACTGCAACCACATAATGCAGTGTATAGTCTTACAAGATGCATGTCACAGATATAGTTTTTTTTCTTCAGCAGCTGCATGTTCTAAGTGTTAGATAACTAGGACCAACTAATAAAAAAAAAAAATGTGACAACGAAATCTTCTTTTAATTGATAAAAATTGTAAGAAACGTAATTTCTGTTCGGGTCAGCAATATTACGCATTTAAAACTTTATGTAGTGGCTATCAGTAAGCTGAAGAAAATGTTCCAATATAGCACTAATACGTTTCTGTTCGAAGAAAAATTCAAAGTTAAATGTTGTTGGAGCTGTAACAATAAACTACAACGGCAAGTATCCAATGTTTGTAACAAAGTCAAACGTTCTTGTGGAAGGTCATACAATTCTATAAATAAAAATTTGGCTAGCCAAAATTAAGTATCGCAAAGTTGCGACCATAGCGCCAACCCTTAAACCAACACAAACTCAGTAGCAAATCTCCAGTAAGCCACGGGAAATTTTTCTCGAGTCGAATTCCCTTTATAGGAGTTGAAAGGGAAACGAAACCCAGAAAGCCGACAGATTGTGCCGAACATTCTAGAAGGAAGGAAACAAGAAACTGTTAGAAATAATGAATTGAAAATGTAGCAGGAAGAAACAAAACAAACGGAAGAGTGTTTAGGCTATGCCACAATGCGAAATGTAATCATTCCGGAGATATGAACATTCAAAATGTTCTGAAAACGGTTTCTTCGCCGTGCTAGTAGGTACATTTTTCAACTCTGTTAGGAATATTATTGAAATATCATCTGCGGATAAAATTAGAATTTAAAGTTATTAAGAAATTCGTCCGAATAGAGTTTTTTTAGATCGATTATTATTTCCGTCTAAGCAATCCCTATAACTAACATTCTTGTTATTTTTAGTCTTATTGTTATATATTGCTTATAGTTCAATGCGTTCATTGACGTGTTGTGCTCATTGTCTATTGTTAGGGGCTACGGTAGAAAATTTACCAGTCATACACGGAACTTGTATTAACCTATTTCCAGCCAACATTCGAAAAAAACAATGGTTAAATTACTTGTGATCCTACGTTTCTTTAGTTCATAAACGCAAAGTTATGTGCATATACTTAACCGCATCGCTTTGTTCGAGATTCCTTTTACAACATAAAACGAAAACATAAAAATTAATGTTTATATAAAGTAAAAGTACATTTCGAACATCTGCTCTTTATGNTTACAACATAAAACGAAAACATAAAAATTAATGTTTATATAAAGTAAAAGTACATTTCGAACATCTGCTCTTTATATATTTTGGTGAACACCTAGGCGTTGCCACTTGGCATCGCTAAATGTTTAACAAATTACGGTCAGTGAAGTATGTTAAATTGGTTTTAGTTTTTGCAACTACCCGTGAAATTATTTCGTTAAGATTTTAGCATTAGAGGCGTGTTACAGATGTTTCCTTTGCACGAACATGAACTCGAGTCTACTGCATTCCAACGAAATGCACCAACAATAGAAAACAAGAGGGCGTAAAGAGTAACAATTGGTGTGCTTTTTATATGAAGACTAACTAAGGTTTTTTTAACATTTCTCGTTGGTTTATACAGTTGAAAATTAAAATTTAATTTACAGGGTAATGTTTGATGCAAGACTCGCGTGTTGCCTAAGAGGCAGTGTAAAATATTCACATGCTAAATATNTTACAACATAAAACGAAAACATAAAAATTAATGTTTATATAAAGTAAAAGTACATTTCGAACATCTGCTCTTTATGTATTTTGGTGAACACCTAGGCGTTGCCACTTGGCATCGCTAAATGTTTAACACATTACGGTCAGTGAAGTATGTTAAATTGGTTTTAGTTTTTGCAACTACCCGTGAAATTATTTCGTTAAGATTTTAGCATTAGAGGCGTGTTACAGATGTTTCCTTTGACAGGGAATTTCAACACGAGCATGACTCGAGTCTACTGCATTCCAACGAAATGCACCAACAATAGAAAACAAGAGGGCGTAAAGAGTAACAATTGGTGTGCTTTTTATATGAAGACTAACTAAGGTTTTTTTAACATTTCTCGTTGGTTTATACAGTTGAAAATTAAAATTAAATTTACAGGGTAATGTTTGATGCAAGACTCGCGTGTTGCCTAAGAGGCAGTGTAAAATATTCACATGCTAAATATNAATTTACAGGGTAATGTTTGATGCAAGACTCGCGTGTTGCCTAAGAGGCAGTGTAAAATATTCACATGCTAAATATTACAACGTAGAATTTGTACAACTGTACCATTCAACTCTACTCTCGGTATCTAATATTTAAAGGACGAGTTGAAACCGCTTTCATATATTTAAAGAATGAAGAAAGCAGTAATTCTATAACGGCTAGAACGCGCTGAAGATGATAGCACGCCCTCGAAAGCAGATAACTGTGTTTAAAATACAGCCGACAATCGCTACAGCTCTCGTGTAAACTTAATATGGGCCTAACAGCTGTGATGTTGCACGGGTCAATGATCTACGTACACACGAAACAATAAGACACTCCTAACCATGTATGTCTAGATGACATAGGAATACTTAAAGTTGTGGTTATTCCGAGTAAAACAGGATACCAGGGCGTAAATTTATTTATGAATGATTTCTTATTGAAAGATTTTTTANTGTGGTTATTCCGAGTAAAACAGGATACCAGGGCGTAAATTTATTTATGAATGATTTCTTATTGAAAGATTTTTTAGTATCTTCTTGAATTCCGTTGTTGCGATTACGACACGTCTTTAATTTATTCATGGGAAAGTGCTATTGTNTTTTTTAGTATCTTCTTGAATTCCGTTGTTGCGATTACGACACGTCTTTAATTTATTCATGGGAAAGTGCTATTGTTGAAATGCATATATTTGATTACAAAGTATGTTCGGTTAATTCTCTGTAAATAGTTATTTCAGCACTGAAATATATTGTCTAAAATTTAATGCAAATATGATTTTAATGATTTTTGCACGTTTGAGTCTAATTGTTGAGTTGTTGTGAAGTCCACCGTGGCCATAATATTAGTTGAAGTGTTAGGAAAATCGAGCATGTTGCTCTTGAACCTGTCTTCCCCTTCAGTTATTCGCAAAGGATCTTCTGAAAGCGAAACTCACGTGGCAATGTGCACAGAGTNGGGGGGGGGGGGGAGCAAAGCAACTAGCCGCCGTCATGGGCGTTGGTGGTTGAGCTTCTTCCTACCCCCTCCAGGCCACTACCATCTTCCGGCGTTCGACCACCCAGGCAGCCTGGGAGTCATTGCTGCCAACTTTCTTTTGCAATAGAGCGCATGGCGGGCGGAAAAACTGGTAACCTATGTAATTTATTATTTTCTTTTCCATGTGATAAGAAAAGTAGGTATTTTTTTATTGCTGAATATTAAATGTATGAATTGCTTTCATTTGATGTTTAATAGTTTAATTGATAAATTGTTTATATGTTTTAGTGAGTTGGTGTTTTCTTCAAAAATGGCTACATAACATTTTTTTACTCTAAATTCGAATTTTATCCGTAAATATATACCTATTGTTGACCTACTAAAATGTTGTATCACAAGCAGTTTATCTAAAAGAGAAGATGTTTCAACTTTTTATCACTAGATCAAATTTTGAACAGTAGGCTGTGGGAGAAGGGGTAATTTGGGAGGGGGGGGACTATCTGTGGTGACACAGTTTCCTCCCATAGGTTATTTGTTTACATTTGAACTGACACAGTATATTTTAATTTTATCACATTTGTTTTGTTTTATTACGTTACATTTTAGTTTGGTTAGAATTGTATCTTTAGTACAACCTCTCTTAACATTCTTTATAATTTAATTTTATTAATTATTTAAATTTTGCTACAGAATGCAGTTTATATTCAGTGGTAAAAGTTAATATAATTTTATTTTGTCTTTGCAGCAGCCTATTAAAACGGTGTGGATGGAAGTTTATTTTACACCTCGGAGAAATGAACTTTTACTATTTTTTATCTAAGTTTGTGATAACAGGATATGACGTTATCTCAGATACTTTTTTCGGGCCTTTGTCTTTGCGTGTGAACCCCGGTACTTACAAATCAGACATGATGGAATGCCGTCCGCCGTAATTTTTGTACGGCGATTTTCACAGTAAAATGTTGCCACGACTGCCCAGCGTAAGCTTAGGAAAGGCGTTGAGAGGTGCCTCTAGTTCTATAATTGTGCGTGGGCAAGCAAGAGTACTGAAACGCCAGATTTTAGAAAAATGGTTTTTGAAATAATAAATATCAATGGTCAAATCGTGCGACAAATCGCTGTGACAATGATTGGGTACGGAGCTTGCCTGTTTAGGTCCCTTTATTTTTAATTTATATGTTAACATCGACAATTACGAATAACAAATCCAAACACAACAGCTAAAATTATCTTATTTTTGTACTTGCATTTCATGCCACTGTCTGTTTTGAAATATGTATTCCAATTTAAACACGTACTTATTATTTTAAAAACATATTGTAACTGAAAGAAGAATTCCGCGCGGTCCAAGTCGTGGGCATAAAGAAATTTTTGACATATATTATTATGGTAGAGATGTTGTGAAGAGGTTCAAATGATAGCCTATTTGTTGCAGCAAGTGCGACGTATTTCACCTCCAGGACGTAACAACGCAACGTCTCGCGCGCGTACGTAGGTCGCTCGCTTCAAAGAATAGGAGGAAAGTGGGTAGCGGAAGAGAAGAGAAACCGAGAAGGAGGGCAGACACCCTCCCATGAGACAGAATTGTAGTCGTCTCACCTCGAGGCCTCTCTCGGTGGAGGCCGCCGTCTCCGGCGCCTTTAAATTATCCGACAAATGGCGACGGTCATTTGTCACTCGCCGCTGTTCTCGCCGCACTTCCCTGGGCAACGCACAACCTGTAATAATCGCTTTCGTTTACTAAAGCATATAAAAAGAAAAAACCGTGCCGTGGGTGCCACGGAGGTTGCTCCGCAGATAAGTCACGGCGTGGGCTAATTACGTTGTGAAACCGAGCGTTGTTGAACATCGCGCGGAGTATATTAAAATAATTCTGATGCAATGACGAGGCTTTACAACAAAGTCCCTCTGAAAACTCTGAATAACACGGAGACAAAGAGACGGAGGTGAGCGAGAAATGCTGAACAATGGGAATAAAATCAACATAATACAGCCTACGAGTTGCGTTGAGAGGCCCATCTAGAGAAAAAGAACCGACGGCAATCGGTATTATAATGAATGCCATATTAAAATGTTATACGATAATTCCTCATGAGAAATAAAGTATAAAACGGAGAGTATGACCACTGTAAGTTACTCGCTCCAGAAAATAGATATTTCAATTCATATTTTTAATAATTATATGCTACGTTAGACTAAAGTCCTAATTCCTGAAAATGAAGGTGTTTTCATGAAGTTAGATCTGAAAACTGTGTACATTTTATCAGGAATATCATGTCGATTTTTTTAAGTAAATAAAATGCTCCGTATATGTTGCATAACTGGAAGACATAACATTGTGTGCTTTTTTAATTTGTAGCTTTTTCTTGAGATATGTTGGGGTCGACTTATGATAGTGTGGCTGAATATTTTTTTTAAATAAAAAGATAACACATATTCTTTATTAAACATTTATAATGAACCCAGTATCTAATAACTATGAAGAAAATGCCACATGAAAACCCAGTTTATCAAAGAAGTGGGATGGTACAACACATAAGACTTCAACAGATTTCAAACCTCATTTCTAGAAAACTGACTTCAGTTTCACATCTTAATGTTTACAAACTTCTTAAAATAATAAAATTACTTAAAAATATTTAAGGGCTCATACGTTTCCTTAAACAATCAATTTAAATAATAATATGCATTGTGGTTTCTAGCTCATAAGGAAATACATCACTTCGTATTTACTTGGAGTTTAAAATAACACGTCAATATGCTTCACAAAAATAATAGAACAAAATAGTTTATACATTTAGTTTCGCCAAATAATATTTCAAAGTAATAAGAACAATTAAATGGCTGTTATTAGCTGAAACATTTAGCAAACATTATTTCATAATTTAGGTTCTCAAAATTGATTAATAATATTGTCTTATTTTTATTTTTTTCACATACGGATAATTCTCAATTACGTAAATCTATAGCGTCGAGCTCATTTGCTATTTATCAAACACTGAAAATATCACTTAATCTTAGTGCCAGTTTACTATTAAGTTTACGGAAATTTATAGAATTTGGGATTTCGTACACTTTGTTATGAAGAATAAATTTTTATTTATAAATAATCACCCGTACTTGTTTACGCATGCTTTAATGCAAGTCTTACAATACCTCAACTTTGTTGACTTTTACCTGAGCAATATCGAGTTATAGTCAAAGTGGGACACGTAAAAAGATTCACGTGGATCTGTTATCCATTTCGAACGTTCTTTCAAGACCTATATTCTCTCTGTGCCACATCGCCCTCGTTCGCGCAGATTGGCAGTGCCAGCACTTGTCTTCGGTGAAGGCGAATCAGGAATAACGACATCAGGATCCAATCCCAGCGGTCCACTCCGCCTGATTCCGTAAGCATTGGAAGCATCGAGACGTCATTGGCCGGCGCGCCGTGATTGGCCATGCAGACACCAGTCGACCAGCGGAAGCCGCCGAAAGACAACACGGCGTGGTGCGAGCATGNACGACATCAGGATCCAATCCCAGCGGTCCACTCCGCCTGATTCCGTAAGCATTGGAAGCATCGAGACGTCATTGGCCGGCGCGCCATGATTGGCCCTGCAGACACCAGTCGACCAGCGGAAGCCGCCGAAAGACAACACGGCGTGGTACGAGCACGCAGGCATTAACAGTCCAATCAGCGGCCAGGGGCGATTGAGTTTGTTCATCAGCCCGTCGATGCTCTTGCGTTGCGTCATCTCCCGCTGGCAAGAAGTTGACCTGCCAGCGACAAAGCAGAACGATCAGAGAGAGTGTCGCGTGGAGCTTGCTATGGTTTATATACTCCCGTATATAACTCAATTGTAATCATTGAATGGAAATAATATTATTTAAAAAACGACAAAGCTTTAATTGAACACCTTTCTTCAATTGTTTTATCCGTCCGTTAAGTAAAATTTATATTAATTTTATTCACCCGTCAGTCAAGTGAAAACCTTGATAATTATTGGAATGCACTACTACAATGCCAGTTCGTACTCTAATGTGTATAAAGAAAAAATCACCTACTTGATTTTTCCATAATTCTTAACATTACATTCCCAATACAGCGTCAAAACTTGGNGTATAAAGAAAAAATCACCTACTTGATTTTTCCATAATTCTTAACATTACATTCCCAATACAGCGTCAAAACTTGGAATTATTTTGCTTCACTCACTACCAACGTAACAGCGGAGTGGAGTAGAGAGATTTGGGAGGCTCTTAAAATCGCTGTCTTGAGAGCCGATGACGGTGAAACGAGGTGAATATGTAGCAGCGCCGGATTGGAAGGGCGGGGGAAACGGGAGATCCCTGAGGAAACCCGCCGATCAGCGGCATCGTCCGGCACGATTCCCACATCTGAAAATTCGGGAGCGACCCCTCCAAGAATTGAACCCGGTTCACCTTGGTGGGATGCGAGTAGTCTGACCATTACACCACCGCGGCCCCATACCAACTTATCAGGGAACTTGTATGCCAGTGTATGCAGTAGTATACATGCGTTTAACGGACAGTGATATTTTTCAAGGCTGATTTCAAAAAGTGGTCCGTTACCAAAATTGTTTGTGCTTTTCACGCTAATTTTCTTGCCAGATACAAGATATCTATAATGTTTTTCATATGGCCGTGGCGGTGTTGTGCAGCTGGACAGCAAATGTCACAAGACATCTCTCCTGTAAAAGGGTCAACATATTCTTCAACTATGTTCGCCTACGGGCAAAGATTTCTTGTCTCGCCTATTTGGTTTCCGACAGTAATTAGCCTGTCTACACGATGGCGCAACGCACATATACCGTAGAAATTACGGAGCTACATAATTGTTGATATTCTCTGCTTTTACTTCGCACTGTGTGCTCACGTATTAGAGACGTTTAAGAAATCGCTTGTCATAATTGGCTTCGAAACACGTACTCCCGAATTACGGTCAGTACAAGTGATTGGACTAAATTGATTACTGGTTTGTCCTCTCCATTGAGTCATGCTTTAGGAATCACTGCCTTTATGGATTCCTGGTGCATTTGAAAGTTAGAATGGAACCATGTTTCTGCGAAGTTACTTACATACCACCAATTAGCCCTATCTGCGAAGCCTTCGTAAATATTTTTCTCTCGGATAGATGGTATTTAAGTGGATAGAATAAACAGTATCTTCGTAATATGTGACAGACGCTGTGGCGCACTAAAAATATATAAATCGTAGAAGAACGAAAACACCATAAAGGGGATGTCTGCAATCTCAAAAATTCCTGTAATTTTTTTTGCACATCTAGCTATTTCGACATACCGCAGATGAGGACAGTGCATTCAGTAGTTTGTGGTGAATCATGTTCCGCATTTGGAGGCCGACATCCGGTCGTGTACGCTAGGTTAAGAGCCAGAAGATACGAGGCTAATGCGGAGCAATAGCTAGCACATGCTATACTTGGCTCACCGCTCGATGGTCATACAGATCTAGTTTCTTTTCGGGAAAAGGAAAGAGCTCCAAAAACTCGGAGAAACTGCATATGGCATTGTTTCTTATATGGCGTTCTTTATATGCAGTGTTGCTAGGTCCGCGTCTACTGCATGACGTCAAGTAACCCGAAGGGTGACTGTTTGCACTTCCAAGTCGACTGGAATCATTGGGAATTTAAACGTCACGTAAATTTCACAAGCTCTGGAATACCATTAGTTTTCAAAATGATAGGAAGGGTGCTTTCTTCCCACTATACAATACTCTCTAGCTATAACAATGGCTCAATTAGTGTTTTTTACTTGGACGACTGCAAATAACATTTTCCACATTTTTGAGATATTCTCGATTCAGTTAAAAAAATAATAAACTTGGCAAAAATTTATTCCTAAATCTCTGCAGAATTAGGGACACTTCGCTTATCTCATTAACAAACTCTCTGTTGATTTCACGCAACTTTATGTGTGTTAAACAAAAAGCTATTCCATTTTTCTGTATTACTTGTCTACTTAAAAATCGTTTACAATAAATTTTTCCATTTTCTTAATTTTGAAATTATAGTGAGTACAGAACAGGGTTACGATTTTTTAATTTTGCGGATTTAAATTCCGAAACGAGCCTGGAGTATTGTACCACGCCAACCGTACTCGCGCAACAATTGACGTACGTGACTTTTCAGTTCCCTGGTAAAGTAGGATTTTTCCAAGCGTTGCCGTACCGTACGTAATTTCTGTTACCAGTCTATGTTCGAACGTTTAAGTGGCTTCAGTATTGCAACTGTCGCAGGTAAGATGATTCCGGTTACAGTGGCGAAGAAAGCTTCGGGTTAACTCGGCACTGTTCGTCCCGGATACAGGTAAAACGAATCAGCTTGCAAGACGTAAGGTCATTTCAGTACACGTGCGGAAATGTTATAACTTAATGTTACAGAAGTATATTTTGTTTGTTCTGAAACTGGACAGTAATGAAAATCAACGTAAAAAGACCATTATAAAAATGTTTGCCTTATAAATTATGTAAATAACACTTTTATAATTTATATACGTATTCAAAACGTTATATTAATTTAGATAAATAATTATTATGTATGCAAATTTTTCAGAACTCTCAATGTTGAAAGCGTTATGGAGTAAATAAAGACATTTATGATGATATTTCGCATTGATAGCACTGTTTATGTTAGTGTATGGTAATTTTGCGGTCAGTACCGAAGGATTGAAATACATATACGAAAAGTATGCATAAACATTCCGATATTAAAAAGTGTATTTTAAACAAACTATAAGGAACTCAACTTTTGGTCTTAATAACTAAGTGCATTTTCGGTTATTACGATTTCATGCATGCGAAGGTTTATGTCCTTTAATACAAGACAAATGTTAACGGTATTCTTTTGTAACATATTTATTCTATGGAAAACCGAAATATATTCCTAAAAAAAAATATATTGTAATATTTTTGATAGAATTTGCTTGTGGACTTTACATACCTCACGAAAATATTCAGAATTAGTATGCAAAATTATTTTTTAATGTACGTAGCTCACGNCTTGTGGACTTTACATACCTCACGAAAATATTCAGAATTAGTATGCAAAATTATTTTTTAATGTACGTAGCTCACGAATATATTGTCAGTTAGAAGGCATATTATTATATTAAAAAATATTACGAATTACAATATTGCACATGGATAGCTTACTATTATTGCTATGTTATTTATAGTTTCCTTGTTTATGTTGCCATGGTAACAGGACACAATCCATGTATGTTCAGCGGTAGAATGTGCACCCGTATTTTTTCTCTAATGCAAACCCAGTAACGACACCCCCACTTAATGCGATAACACTGCGACAACTTAACATGCCATAGCGGCAGATGCGACTCTGTGCTTATTTTTACATTACAATATTGCTTTCTTAATTATCGAGTTAACATAAATTTTTTGAGAACTACCTCGTCTTCTTTCCTTTTTAGCCCACCTACCTTAGAAAGATGCAGTCTGTGTGTCCCCTCCCCTCCTTAAATAACTTCTTAAAAAATAAATAAAGAATCATATTTTCCTAAGAAGTGTTACGCCTGTAATGACAGTCGCGACGCAACCTTTCATAGAATCATATCACCCGTATTTAAAAAACTCAAAAGTGTAAAAACCTTACAGTCGTTGGCTTATATGTATCCTTCCGCGTGTATTAAGTTTACTACTTTTATTGCAATGTAAAGTACTGTATTTACAATACATGTTTACAATATTTTATGCGTGAGTGCGTGTATCTTCACGTGTCCAAGTGTGGATTTGTTTGTCCCTGTATATTTGTGAAATCGTACACTGATTTTGAACCATTCATGGTAAACNACTGTATATTTGTGAAATCGTACACTGATTTTGAAGCATTCATGGTAAACTTACAGTACTTACGAAGGTCACCTGAATGTTATACTTTTTAACGGTACCGGACGCTTATTTTTTAAAAATTTAAGTTTTTTAAATGTTTTAGGTATTTTAATTAATCCATTCTGTTTGCATCAAATACAGACATTCGTGTTCTCATTGNTTTACAATACATGTTTACAATATTTTATGCGTGAGTGCGTGTATCTTCACGTGTCCAAGTGTGGATTTGTTTGTCACTGTATATTTGTGAAATCGTACACTGATTTTGAAGCATTCATGGTAAACTTACAGTACTTACGAAGGTCACCTGAATGTTATACTTTTTAACGGTACCGGACGCTTATTTTTTAAAAATTTANTTAAAAAAATTGAAGTTTTTTAAATGTTTTAGGTATTTTAATTAATCCATTCTGTTTGCATCAAATACAGACATTCGTGTTCTCATTGGCCCCTTATATTCGAAGATTATGTCATTTTAAATGCAAAGTAATCATATCATATGTCAGGAACTACTCTACCGATTACTGCGAAATTAAATATGATGAGTAACTACGTCTTTGTCAACTTTTTAAAAGATAGCATCACCTGAACAACAAAGCTGTTTCATATTTCGGGAATGACTTATAAGATTTTCACAAATATTGGCTTGCAATCAGTGCTGCAGTAATTCATCTTAGACGTTTTTGATCTTAGCATATTAAAGACGTATTTTCAAATTGATGATCAGATAAATATTTTAGTTTAGTATGCCATATTTACCGAGCGATCACAATTATATAAATCTGATCTTGTATGCTGGGAGAACCTCGGTGACCATTGAAATCTATTATTAGCAGATTTTGCCCATCATTCTGTAGGATAGCGGCACCAGGAATACCGAGCTTGTTAATATCGTATTTTAGAAACTACGGAAAAGAAACACAGAAATACACAAATTAAAAATGCTATAACATGCAGAATAATTACGCACTTTAATAAAAGTAAGTAACTTAGTTTCTGCATGGTTGTCTCGGTGTAATTTGTTGGATACGGTATCCATGGCTGGAAGGTATGGTCGGTTCGGATGTTTGGTTGGAATGGTTGGTTCGTATGTGCGGTCTTGCCCATTGGTATTTCTAATCGGTCTTGTTTGGCTGTTGGTCTGGTAGGGTGGAATTGGTGTTAGGTGTGGGTGATTCGTAAGTTCGGCGGGGCAGCGGTGGCGTAGTGTCCAGGGCGCTCGCATCCCACCACGGCGATCCGGGTTCGATCCCCGGTGGGTTCACTCCCGGACTTTCGCATGTGGGAATCGTGCTGGACGATGCCGCCTGCCGGTGGGCTTTCTCGGGGTACTCCCGTTCCCCCGCCCTTGCACTCCAGCGCCACTCCATTCTAGGGTCTCATTTCTGTCATGCCAGGGGATGACGGTCACCTACGGGTCCCAGCTGGAAAGACCGTCACTCGGAGGGTGTTGCCTTGCCCTGGGTGCGCTCCCCACACGCCATTTATTTATTTTTATGTTCGGCGTATGGCCAACTAATATGGTTGGTTCGTATGGTCGGCTGGTAAGGATTGGTCGTATGGACAGTCTGTATGGTTGGTTGGTCTAGTCGAGCTGTTTGTCTAGACCACTGGTTTGGTTCTTNCTTGTGGACTTTACATACCTCACGAAAATATTCAGAATTAGTATGCAAAATTATTTTTTAATGTACGTAGCTCACAAATATATTGTCAGTTAGAAGGCATATTATTATATTAAAAAATATTACGAATTACAATACTGCACATGGATAGCTTACTATTATTGCTATGTTATTTATAGTTTCCTTGTTTATGTTGCCATGGTAACAGGACACAATGCATGTATGTTCAGCGGTAGAATGTGCACCCGTATTTGTTCTCTAATGCAAACCCAGTTACGACACCACCACTTAATGCGATAACACTGCGACAACTTAACATGCCATAGCGGCAGATGCGACTCTGTGCTTATTTTTACATTACAATATTGCTTTCTTAATTATCGAGTTAACATACATTTTTTGAGAACTACCTCGTCTTCTTTCCTTTTTAGCCCACCTACCTTAAAAAGATGCAGTCTGTGTGTCCCCTCCCCTCCTAAAATAACTTTTTAAAAACTAAATAAAGAATCATATTTTCCTTAGAAATGTAACGCCTGTAATGACAGTCGCGATGCAACCTTTCATAGAATCATATCACCCGTATTTATAAAACTCTGTAAGTGTAAAAACCTTACAGTCGTTGGCTTATATGTATCCTTCCGCGTGTATTAAGTTTACTACTTTTATTGCAATGTTAAGTGCTGTATTTACAATACATGTTTACAATATTTTATGCGTGAGTGCGTGTATCTTCACGTGTCCAAGTGTGGATTTGTTTGTCACTGTATATTTGTGAAATCGTACACTGATTTTGAAGCATTCATGGTAAACTTACAGTACTTACGAAGGTCACCTGAATGTTATACTTTTTAACGGTACCGGACGCTTATTTTTTAAAAATTTAAGTTTTTTAAATGTTTTAGGTATTTTAATTAATCCATTCTGTTTGCATCAAATACAGACATTCGTGTTCTCATTGNTTTTAAATGTTTTAGGTATTTTAATTAATCCATTCTGTTTGCATCAAATACAGACATTCGTGTTCTCATTGGCCCTTTATGTTGAAGATTATGTCATTTGAAATGCAAAGTAATTATATCATATGTCAGGAACTCTACTCTACCGATTACTGCCAAATTAAATATGATTAGTAACTACGTCGTTTGTCAACTTTTTAAAAGATAGCATCACCTGAACAACAAAGCTGTTTCATATTTCGGGAATGCCTTATAAGATTTTCACGAATATTGGCTTGCAATCAGTGCCGCAGTAATTCATCTTAGACGTTTTTGATCTTAGCATATTAAATACGTATTTTCAAATTGACGGTCAGATAAATATTTTAGTTTAGTATGCCATATTTACCGAGCAATTACAATTACATAAATCTGATCTTGTATGCTGGGAGAACCTCGGTGACCATTGAAATCTATTATTAGCAGATTTAGCCCACCATTCTGTAGGATAGCGGCACCAGGAATACCGAGCTTGTTAATATCGTATTTTAGAAACTACGGAAAAGAAACCCAGAAATACACAAATTAAAAATGCTATAAAATGCAGAATAATTACGCACTTTAATAAAAGTAAGTATCTTAGTTTCTGCATGGTTGTCTCAGTGTAATTTGTTGTATACGGTATCTATGGCTGGAAGGTATGGTCGGTTCGGATGTTTGATTGGAATGGTTGGTTCGTATGTGTGGTCTTGCCCATTGGTATTTCCAATCGGTCTTGTTTGGTTGTTGGTCTGGTAGGGTGGAATTGGTGCTAGGTGTGGTTGATTCGTATGTTCGGCGGGGCAGCGGTGGCGTAGTGTCCAGGGCGCTCGCCTCCCACCACGGCGATCCGGGTGTGATCCCCGGTGGGTTCACTCCCGGACTTTCGCATGTGGGAATCGTGCTGGACGATGCCGCCTGCCGGTGGGTTTTCTCGGGGTACTCCCGTTCCCCCCGCCCTTGCATTCCAGCGCCGCTCCATTCTAGGGTCTCATTTCTGCCATGCCAGGGGATGACGGTCACCTACGGGTCCCAGCTGGAAAGACCGTCACTCGGAGGGTGTTGTCTTGCCCTGGGTGCGCTCCCCACACGCCATTTATTTATTTTTATGTTCGGCGTATGGCCAACTAGTATGGTTCGTTCGTATGGTCGGCTAGTATGGATTGGTCGTATGGACAGTCTGTATGGTTGGTTGGTCTAGTCGAGCTGTTTGTCTAGACCACTGGTTTGGTTCTTNGGATTGGTCGTATGGACAGTCTGTATGGTTGGTTGGTCTAGTCGAGCTGTTTGTCTAGACCACTGGTTTGGTTCTTTTGTATGTTGAGGATATGTTTTTGCGAAAATTTGTAAAGATTTTTGCGAAGTTTTGCGATTTGTGCGGAGAGGTTAGCAACGAGATTCGTATTTGGCGACTTTTTAGAGATTGATCGTCATCGGCTGTTGGTATTGGTGGGTGGTCTTGCTGGTTCGTCTTTCCCATGGTTCTAGCCACTTTTTCAGGAATTGGTCTTGGAATATGCCTGTCTTGTGTGGAGTCGGTCTCTTTATTAACCGGTTGGTGTTAGGACTGTGAGAGGGGTGTATATAGAGTCGTGTGCTTGGTTCATGACAAGCGTGGATGGTGAGGGGGACGAGCTATGGAGAGTTATGGGTGAGGGTGAGTCGGGTGGTGGGTTGATTGCATGTGTGATGAGAGGGTAGGGAGGTCGTGCTATGGCGAGTATATGGCGAGGGAAGTGAAGCGACGAGAGGAGGTTTGATGGGGAATGGGCATAGTTGGTGGTTGGAGGTACATGAGTGATGTAAAATCAATAATTCGGTTTGGTGGTCGGAAATATTGTCGACTATATAGGCAATGAATTATAGAGTTGGTGATTCAGTCGGCTGCTGATCGTCGGACCAGGGCGTGGCTCTACTCTGCCAACTTTACGAGAGTCGAAACCTCAGTGTCACACATATCGATCTTGGTTTTTTCATTAAGTATGTAATTTTTTCCTTAAGATATATACGTTTTTTTTAGATTTTAGCATTTNTATCGATCTTGGTTTTTTCATTAAGTATGTAATTTTTTCCTTAAGATATATACGTTTTTTTTAGATTTTAGCATTTATTATTTTTAAAGTTTAAGGTCTTTGGGGTTAGAGCTAAGGTCACCAACATTCAACATGGGGATTGGAGTCAGTGAAGTGATATGTTCGTAAATTGATATGAATTTGTTTGAATTTAATTTTTTTCTCGATTTTTAGTTTTCAAGGTTATTTTTTTCAAGGTCAAGGTCACCAGCATACAACATGGATGACGGAGTCAGTAATGTAATATATTCATAAATAACATTTTCAATTTTTTATTATTGAATTTTTATTTTTCAAGTTCGCGGTCATTAGGGTTAACGTCAAGGTCGCCAACCACCAAAATGGTTTTCATAGTCTTTAATGTAATTTTTCCCTCAACTTTTACAGTAATTTTAAAAGTTTTGCTATATTTCTTAATTTTTTATGACTGAGAAGTGGGTAGGTGAGTTTAGGGAGCATTGATTAGGGTTTTTACGTGACGTTGTATGCTCCCGATGTTGTAAAATTTTTTTATTATTTGCTTTTTTTTCCTTCGTTTTTTTTATGATTGGTAAGGTGTTGGTGAGGGGTGGTGATGTTGGTTAGGTGAGGGGTGTTGGTTATGATGGACAGAGGGAGTGTGACGTTAACGTTATATATTCATCAATAACAAAAATTATTAATTGCATTTTTTCTATTTTTTATGGAAAGAGGTGGGGTGCAAGTGAGGTTGGGTGAGGTGCGCTGAAGAGCGGTGTGATGAGGGTGGGGTTGTTCGAAGGGTGGTGAGGATGTGGTAGGTGCAGGATGTTGATCGGGGGAGGGGGGCCTGTCCGATGATCGGGCTTGATCCGCCGGACCTGGTTCGGAGCATCCAAACCCGCGGTTACTATTTTGAGGGTTAAGTTGATCATTCCGCTAAGAGCCTAGAATCCGCTTGCTCCTCTGAGGAATTCTCGGCTCTCGCATCGCGGAGCTTCAAATCCGCTTTCCTCATTTTTTAATTTTTTTTTTAATTTCTAGTGAATAAAGGAATTTTGGGTGAAATAATTAATTTATAAAGCGAGTTTTGGGGTGAAACAGGCCATTTTGTCGATAACGTGACCACCCCAGGCCGCCGGCGCGACCATATCGTCAACTGTGTTGGATGGTGTCTGCTGGTGCCGACTCTGTGAATCCTGTGCCCATGCTCTCCAAATCCTACTAGTACTACTACTACTATATGATTACTTCAATTGCCCACCATTTTGGAAGATACTGCAACCAAAATTTTACTTAATATATATCTCGATCGATCTCTGACTTTGCTGAAAATTCCTCCCGTTAAGACATGTTTAATCTACAAACACAGACATTCCTTATCTCAGGGATGTTCACCTAATCAAAAGTACTTGCATCCAAATGCAGAGAAAAGTCGGCTTATTAGATATATCGGTAACTTCTTGTTAATATTTTCTCAGCACGTTCGGGTTTCCCAAATGGCAAGACTTCCTATTCCCGCGCTTATTTTCATTTATATTCACCAATTTGCATTCTTCATATTTTAATAGCTTGATTACCATGATAAAGTATGTGTTTAGTATCCCATTTAATGATATATTTAAGATATGCTTGGATTATTAGTCAGTGTAATAATCAAATATTACATACACATTTGTTAATATTGACATAATACAATGGTAGAAAATGGAAAGTGAACACCCGGACGCAATCTTCCCTTATGAATGAAGGTTTTTTGAATAATTATAAAGGTTGTTTGTATACTGTATATGATAATGATCACATGGCCACACACCTATAGGCAGAGGCTACAGAGTGTCTTGAACAACATTGTCATTATCTAGTGTAGCCTCCTTTAGCGACGATGAAGTTCTACAGTTGTGCGTAGAGACGATTATAAAGATGTCGGATTCCATCTTGGGGAATAGTGTTCCACGCTAATTCCACCTGTTGTTGCAATTGACAGAACTTTGTTGGCGGTATTGCAGACCGCACCTAAAGCCGTCCCATAATTTCCCACACTTGTTCAATGAGGATCAGGTCCTATGATAGTGTTGGCCTGCGCAGTTGACGAACACCATCGAGAGCGTGTTGGGCATTGTAGGCTACTGCTCCTCAGATCATGATGCTAGGAGTTGGTCCTGTATGTCACTGCTTTATACACTCTGGTTGTTGCTGCTCTCCTGGTCGACGCCGCACTTGCAAACGACCGCCACTGGCGCCAAGGCAGAATCAGCTCCTATCACTAAACACAACTCCGCGCCATTCATCCCTCCAGTTGCGTCGATTGCGACACCATCCGAGGCGGGCTGCAATTTGGTGAGGTGTGAGAGGAAGTCTGGCGAGCAGCAGCCTTGATAGTCGCCCAGCGTCCAGAAAACTGTCGGTGATGCTCCTAGCTGACAACTTGGGTGCAACAGTGGTCCTAATCTGTGCAGCGGTCACCGTGCGATCNTGGTGAGGTGTGAGAGGAAGTCTGGCGAGCAGCAGCCTTGATAGTCGCCCAGCGTCCAGAAAACTGTCGGTGATGCTCCTAGCTGACAACTTGGGTGCAACAGTGGTCCTAATCTGTGCAGCGGTCACCGTGCGATCAGCAGTGGCTGCTCGTCTGATACGGCGATCCAGGCGGGAATCCGCATGCCGCTGCCGTCCGGAACCAGTTTGACGAGCATGTGCACCATCGATGGACCACCGGCAAAACCCATGATGCACAGCACACATTAACGTCATACACGTTGGAAAATTCTTCGGAAGGACCATCCAGCCTCTGTCAGGCCCACAATACGACCTCGTTCAATATCTGTTAATTGCACCAAGTGTGGTCGTCTATGCCGTCGTGGCATGTCTACAATGCTTACTACACACAGGCGGATGCTCGAAACAACAGACTTCTCTTTCACGCAGTCAACTACAGTTGTATTGGGTCCAGCGGTGTTACGCCCGGTATGAGGTTCCTACTCTGTCCACAGCACAGCACTGTTATTCATTGCATGTACTGCCCTCTATTAGTGCCCCATGCGCATATGGTGTTTCTATGTCGCCACTTTAGTGGTGTTCATTTTTCATTTTCCTCCAGTAATGGTATTGCCATATTACCTCGAATAACAGAATCGTAATTAAATTACTGTTAAGACTATCTCATAGACTATTATTTTATAACGGAAATTTCTACACCGTTCTTTTCATTTTATGAAGATACGCTAATAAAGTTCTGAAATTGAAGACATACAGAAAAACANAAATTTCTACACCGTTCTTTTCATTTTATGAAGATACGCTAATAAAGTTCTGAAATTGAAGACATACAGAAAAACAAGCACAGTATTATAAAACGGGAAAAATAATAACAGCACAGTCTAATAGAGATAAGCATCACTACTGGTTACTGTGGCGTGCGAACAATCTTAGCAAGACAATGCGGACCAGTTATAGTAAAAAATAATTTTTTCAAAACACATGCAAAAAAAGTAAAAGACTAAAAGAGGTATCGAACGGAGACAAAATAATTACTATTTATTTCATGCACATATCTGGTAAATATGGTTGTGTGGAAACTCATTAAATTACGAATAAGATAACTATGCCAGAATTAGCAGCGCTGACCTTGTTCATCATATTGATGTTCTTAGTGTATTGAGGCAAAAATACATATTTAATGTATACGTTGAATGTGGCTAATAGTCAGTGTTTCAAATCTGTGTCGGCGTTTGTCGCAAGTCATTAAAAAAAGTACGTTTTAAAGGAAAAAGATTATATTAATATGCTACGCACGTTTCTCTCCCTCTTTCTCTCTATATAATATATACATATATTCTTTAATCCCGTAAAATAAAAATTATGCATCAATTTTGGTTTGGCCCCAATCAGTCGTTAAGAAATTTGTAAACATTGGCCGAACAAGTGACATTTGCATTACTATGTAATAAATTGTTGGTAGACATTCAAGTTAACTAGTTTAAATATTATTTTTATTGGATACATAATAATGTCGGTCCTTAGGGCAAAAGTGAGATTATAATTAAATGGCCCGATATACAATCGTACCGGTTAATCCATGTAAATTCGCCTTTATGGTCCCCGCGACACATTAGCGGAACGCTGCCATCACGAACACATGTATAACCCGCTTTTCTATACTCGCTTATTGTATTAAATACGTGCTACTATAAAATGCTGCGTGGACAAAAATATCTTTATAAAAGGTTTTTTATTTTTCTGTTTATAATTTTCCATATACAATTTAAATAGTAATATTTATTAGATTCTATTTATAATTATAATTTTCTGAAAAATATTGCTTTGAATTACTCTGTTAATATGAAACGAATATCGTGTTGATGAAATTATAAACACCTTGCCATTTCGTATTGTATGTTCTTGGCATATTAAATCTTCCAACGCTAGTATCTTTATTTCGTAGGTGCGACTGGACTAGCATAGGCATTTCTGTCAACAAATATACACTTGCAATAATCTAGTACCCGAATTCCGCTTGGTAACGTCAAATAGGAAAATGGAGTCTTGCCTGATGGCAAAATACGAACCGAAACAGTGAGGTCTCTAATACAAGTCGCATTATTATTTGAAACAATGTGATGCCAATGTCAAATAATTAATCGTAATATGAGGCTTTTTATCTCAGAGGGTATATATTTGTTCCTCCACACGTTAAAAACAAAACAAGTTTAGAGATTGTGATATTTTATATAGCATGTTTTTTATTTTTACAATACAAAATGAAAAACTATAAAAAATTAAGACAAATACCGAGTTTAATAATATGTTANTTATTTTTACAATACAAAATGAAAAACTATAAAAAATTAAGACAAAACCCGAGTTTAATAATATGTTATTGATGTTACTAAATTGTCTACTTACCTTTACATATAGTATGTGGAAATAAATTTGAGGAAGAATTCCCCACTCTAAGATTTAGATAAAAAAAAAAAATTAATTTTAAAATTAAATAATTATTTTTGTCATCATTTTTAAAATTGCTGTCTGGCCCCGTTACCTTACACCATAAACATAAAAATTTGCATATTATTAAATTTTATTCATACATAACAAGTAATGTTGAAAATTAAAATCCCATTGCCAATAGTAACGTCACATAGAGTTGATACGAAAGCTGTAGCAAAATAAATATCTTGGAAAAACATTAACAGAAAACACCGCCATGTAATGTTATACGTTATATAATTGCTCCACAAAGCTTTTGCTGGAATGAATGCAAGAAATTTAAGTAAACAAGTGACCAAAAATCTTAAATATATAACTCTTTACTTTAATTAAAATAGGGAATGCAAATTCAAAACAAACATTCAAGAATACAACAGGGAAATAAAAATAAACTTAACTACGTAAAAAAATTCAAGTTGGTTCATCAAATATAAATTCAATAACGTATTAAATAAATGCGTAGATGCGTTGAAATTTGTAGGAAGGCACGCCAAATATTTGCGCATGCGAGGTGCACAATCGACTTTTTCCACCGGCATTCGATTATCCTCGTCTCTCCCAACCTCGCTGGATACGCTCAGTACTATGCTTCCTCCTTGCAGCTGCAGTAAACAGAAGTAGCTTCGGTGCGTGCCGCGTGGAGGCGCTGTCCACGTGCGTCTCTCCCAACCTCGCTGGA
Source organism: Clitarchus hookeri (assembly GCA_002778355.1). NCBI lineage: Eukaryota > Metazoa > Arthropoda > Insecta > Phasmatodea > Phasmatidae > Clitarchus > Clitarchus hookeri. The sequence continues at coordinate 173,122 of NQII01001794.1, forward strand.
TAGGCTCAGTACTATGCTTCCTCCTTGCAGCTGCAGTAAACAGAAGTATCTTCGGTGTCGTGCCGCGTGGAGGCGCGGTCCACTGGCGTCTGTTTCGGTGCTTGCAAAACGTAGGGAAATGTCATCAATATTGAAGAAAATACTTAGTGTTATCACTCGTACTTGTATCTAAGATACGATTTCCACAATCTGAGCGTAACATTTCACANACTCGTACTTGTATCTAAGATACGATTTCCACAATCTGAGCGTAACATTTCACACACTGAAATACATCAATAAACGAAACTCGTTACGCAAGGCAGGCTGACCGTTGCTCAGCGTAGCCGCTATTAATTGCGTGTGTAACAGTGAGAGTGAAAAGTGTTGTTTCAGTGTATAATCTTGAAGAACATAGCTCGGTATAAGTTCCTCGGATAATTAGCTCCAATTAACTTAGAGGTGGCGCCCGTAACACACGTATGCATATTAGCACTGAAAAACATACAGTGTTCAACAATCGTATTATGTGCAGTCCTTGCAAAACTTCGAAGAAAAAAAAGTCATTACTGCCAAAACTCACTAATATTACTTTATTTTTAGCTGCATTACAAAATCAACATACAGTATATGCAACAATAGATCTAGTACTTAAAAAACATCACGTAACTTCAGACGTGAAAAATCTCTATACATTCACTAATTGCGTTATTACGCAAGCACAGTAACATTAGATAAATAACTAACATATTAACTAGTTACAAATACACACACATCGATTGGAAGACAGCATAGGAAAATGACGCTTGATGAGTAGCTTAACAACGACAATTAAACAGTATTACATTTGAAAAAACTACATCACCAAACATGGAATACAATCTCAACTGGAACCACGGTTAGTAAAAATTCAATGAAAGTATCTAAAAATTGTCTAAAATAAGAACATGGTGCTTTGTGTAAAAGGACGGGGTTCCATCTGTTTACGTTGTTTCATGTGGAAAGGCAGTCTCGTGATGGATATAAAAAATTCTAAAGGAACAACTACAANATTGATGTTACTAAATTGTCTACTTACCTTTACATATAGTATGTGGAAATAAATTTGAGGAAGAATTCCCCACTCAAAGATTTAGATAAAAAAAAAAATTAATTTTAAAATGAAATAATTATTTTTGTCATCATTTTCAAAATTGCTGTCTGGCCCCATTAACTTACACCATAAACATAAAAATTAGCATATTATTAAATTTTATTCATACATAACAAGTAATGTTGAAAATTAAAAACCCATTGCCAATAGTAACGTCACATAGAGTTGATACGAAAGCTGTAGTAAAATAAATATCTTGGAAAAACAATAACAGAAAACACCACCATGTAATGTTATACGTTATATAATTGCTCCACCAAGCTTTTGCTGGAATGAATGCAAGAAATTGAAGTAAACAAGTGACCAAAAATCTTAAATATATAAATCTTTACTTTAATTAAAATAGGGAATGCAAATTCAAAACAAACATTCAAGAATACAACAGGGAAATAAAAATAAACTTAACTACGTAAAAAAATTCAAGTTGGTTCATCAAATATAAATTCAATAACGTATTAAATAAATGCGTAGATGCGTTGAAATTTGTAGGAAGGCACGCCAAATATTTGCGCATGCGAGGTGCACAATCGACTTTTTCCACCGGCATTCGATTATCCTCGTCTCTCCCAACCTCGCTGGATACGCTCAGTACTATGCTTCCTCCTTGCAGCTGCAGTAAACAGAAGTATCTTCAGTGTCGTGCCGCGTGGAGGCGCGGTCCACTGGCGTCTGTTTCGGTGCTTGCAAAACGTAGGGAAATGTCATCAACATTGAAGAAAATACTTAGTGTTATCACTCGTACTTGTATCTAAGATACGATTTCCACAATCTGAGCGTAACATTTCACACACTGAAGTACATCAATAAACGAAACTCGTTACGCAAGGCAGGCTGACCGTTGCTCAGCGTAGCCGCTATTAATGGCGTGTGTAACAGTGAGAGTGAAAAGTGTTGTTTCAGTGTGTAATCTTGAAGAACATAGCTCGGTATAAGTTCCTCGGATAATTAGCTCCATTTAACTTAGAGGTGGCGCCCGTAACACACGTATGCATATTAGCACTGAAAAACATACAGTGTTCAACAATCGTATTATGTGCAGTCCTTGCAAAACTTCGAAGAAAAAAAAGTCATTACTGCCAAAACTCACTAATATTACTTTATTTTTAGCTGCATTACAAAATCAACATACAGTATATGCAACAATAGATCTAGTACTTAAAAAACATCACGTAACTTCAGACGTGAAAAATCTCTATACATTCACTAATTGCGTTATTACGCAAGCACAGTAACATTAGATAAATAACTAACATATTAACTAGTTACAAATACACACACATCGATTGGAAGACAGCATAGGAAAATGATGCTTGATGAGTAGCTTAACAACGACAATTAAACAGTATTACATCTGAAAAAACTACATCACCAAACATGGAATACAATCTCAACTGGAACCACGGTTAGTAAAAATTCAATGAAAGTATCTAAAAATTTTCTAAAATAAGAACATGGTGCTTTGTGTAAAAGGACGAGGCTCCATCTGTTTACGTTGTTTCATGTGGAAAGGCAGTCTCGTGATGGATATAAAAAATTCTAAAGGAACAACTACAAGTTTTTGCAGAAAATACATGGAAAACGCAGTGAGTTCTTTATCTGAAGTGCGGGCAGGACAGTATAGCTATATACTTTAGGCAGTTTCAGCACGTTAGCCCTTGGCTAGGCTTCGGAGATAAAATTAGTTAACTTGGCACTCGTCTCCAATAATTATAGTTGGAGTTCACTCTTAAAGATCGCTTATCTTTTATCTTTTATAGCAGGAGGCGCCAATAGGCAGTTTAGTTCAGCAGTTAGGCCATCGTATTAAGGCTTACGAGTGGTTTGGCGGGGGAGGGGTGTTCACAGGCGTGGAAAAACAGCTTCCGGACGCGGCATTACTCTTCACGCCAAAAATAAAAGCATTATTTCCACACATATTCACATTAACATTAAACATTATCATTATTATTATTTTAATTTTTATATGGCGACTACCCACATTCTCTCTCTCTCTTCCCCAAATAAACAAATCAAACGCTTGCAGCTATTGGCCACGCTAAAAAAATAATCCAGTCACAAGCACTGTTATGCGCTGATAACCTTACCTGACTGTATCACCTTACCCTCGTTCGAGAGGTGAGTTGTACTTCCTCACAGCTGTTAAATTATAGTTTCCCATGATCTTGCCGGTGTCGGGACATGTTACCTCGTAGCAGATTGTGCACTTTACATCCATCACTACGTACGGTCCGTAATATAAGTGAAGCAGTTTCGCGCTGGTAAATTCCCACAATTTACTGGCATTAGCAGCTTTTACTAATACTAACCGACCAACTTCTAATTCTTTATTTTTCGAGACCTTTGCAAATATCTGTCTTCTTTCAGACGCCAAAATTAATTTCTTCTCCATGAAACGTCTGAGCTCTTCGCGAATGTCGTACTCTTCAAGTTTCATTACCTTAACTGTTTCAGGGGGTGCTAATGTTTATCGAGGTCAAACGAAATTGATCGCCACCCTGTTAACATGCGGGTCCCTTCCGGTCCAACGTATCTGGTAGCGATATGTCAGTTGGTGATGAACCATGGCTACCAAATTTTCGTGACATGTAGGCCGGTTCCAAATGTCTTGAGCGGTCATAAAACTCGGATAGTTGCGTCTCGACCTTCTTCCCCTTACCTGGTATGCATTTCTCTGGGTGAACCGGAGCCATAAGGTCGTCCCCGGCCATGCGACTGAGATCGAGAATCAAATGTTAAAATTCACTCCACGCAACTTCCACAGTTTTCTACGTGCAATGTTCATAGGGGTCTCATTCGCTTCAGTTTTACAACATAAATATTTGTACAGGGGCGAAATGCCATTTTTTTTGTAGGTAACATACTTTTTTTCAATTATTTTAAAATTTAATAACATTTGAAAACTCGTCTGTAGTACAGGTTATCAGACATACAAACGTTTTGGGCGTTCTATGTCTTACGTTAGTTGATAACGATTTAAAAAGTCCAAGCTGCCATAGACATTCGTTTTACTACAAAAAGAGATAAATTGCATCGCGCATTTTTGACTATTGTTCCCGGCTCCGAGATGGCTCACATACGCCGATCTTGCACGTGATAGCGCGCCATTGGGCACGGTGTTGCTAGTTTTCTGCCTGCCAGAACCGGGTCGATATCGTCGCTCGGTTCAGTGCTTGTATTCTTCTTGCCGTGCGAAGTAATGTGCTCCATGAATAAAAATGCCTAAGAAGAACGTGCAACTAACAGATGTAACAACTCACCGGTAAAGTCTCGATCTCGACGCCCAGGATGTCACTTTGTGCTACTGTCTTAGCCTACGTCCACTGACCTTCACTCATCGCGTCTTGTGTTTCGCTGTCAGCACAATGCTGTACACGGTCGCGCCGTTTATCAGCAGACATCCCGCATGCTAAACACCATAACAAACACGAAAGTGATACTGCGACGAGCCTGAACGAAACTGTGTCGTAGTGGGTTTACGTTGTGTGGTTGTGCACAGAAAATGCAAATGCGACGGGGCATTCTGAACAGTATGTGCTTCGAACCATTTGGCAATGCTGGCAGGTCTGAGAACATAACTGATTCTGCTATTTCCCTATATGAGCATAATGGCCACCGAAGATCTCAAATTACATTAAGATAATGCTAGATACCGAAAAAAAAAACAGATTAAAAATTATTTAATATAACGAAAGTGGTATGAGTATATTGGTATTTTCCGTACATAAAAAAATAAACAGATTCTAAATGCATAATTTAACTTAATCCGCAGGTGTAAGGTTTAGGTTTTTGTGTTTACAGCTCAATACATTTCTTAACTGCAATTTTCAGTGACAGACTAACAGATATTACAAGCAGAATTTAAATACTTCTTAATAGTTAGGATGCTTGTGATACCAGTCGAGACCCCGCGGGGATGTGAATGGGTGTATCCGTCGTCGAATGTTGTCAAGTAGTCTTTTGCGTTTGGTTAGACTGTCCGTTTATGTGAAAATGCCGGACTAGATAGTACTAGAACACTAATGCGAAGATAAACTTGAAGGCATCGTATAACAGAGAATTCAATATTTAAAGTATACTATCAATTACCGCTTCGATTACGTTCTCTCAAGAGCCCGTTTTTGGATGCGTAGATCAGAATTTTTAAATATATAATCTTGAAAATAGTTTTCCTGTGAAGTATGTAGTCAAATCACGTTATAATCAGTTCTTACGTTAAGTCTGGTAGTAACAATGTTGTCTGCCACCAGATCAGTCAACTTGGCCATTCTGCCCAGCGGTGACGACACGAAGCTTCCTGATTACAAAACTCAAGATAAAAACCAGCTAATAAATATAAATAAATTTTACTTCAAATTAAAAAAAAATTATCTGCAAAAAAAATAATTAAAAACAGTGCCCTTGACTGTCCAATCAACAGCCGACTATATTTTTGTGACTGAAGTTACTGATACAGGCTTACAGTTTTAAATATTTACCGATTTGCTATGAAATTGCATGCTAAAACAATCCGCACATTTCTTTCATATTTAAAATGTTCTTTTTGACGGTCCCGCAGTGTTTGCTGAAACTGCTACTTATGAACTATGACGTAAATCCAGTTTTTTAAATGTAGAAGCCTTGAGGCGCACGTATCAGAGGTTTGAAACTTCAAGAGAAACACGAAGAGGCGACCGCGTTCCGCCCTGCAAAATGGAACAACTTGGTGAAATAACAGCACTCCTTATTTCTGACCATTCCAGTTATTTTTCTGTAAATAAAGAGATACGTAATTTACGAGTTTTCCAAAGATTCGATCATTCCGGTTTTCAACCCTGCGTAATGAATTCGCTAGTTTTTGAGCTGCATTTTGTTGCAAATTCCTAATAAAATTTACCAGCTTAAATGCCATAACAGATAATGTTTTGATAAATTAAAAATATAGTGCAACATAACACTACTTCTAAAATTTACGGTGGTGTAATCACATTGTCACGAGTTGTGGTCAGGCCCTTAGCTGAGCGACCTGCCTGATCACACCTTCACTTATTTATCCAGGACACGGGCCGTGATCGCTGAAATTAGTTATAAAAACCAAAACCACAGAAACCCCCTCCACTGGCCAGTAAACGGGGACAACGCAGCCGATGTAGGGCAGTGTAGTCCGCGGGCGGTGTGTTTTTGTCGTCGGGCCATTGGAACGAGAAGACCACTGAAGATGGGTGTGTCCGGCTGTCGACTTGCACCTTCTTAATCAGCCTCCGGAATCATGAACAAGGTGGGGACTCTCCAATTAGACTTCTCAGAATGTGGCTGGTTAAATATTTATAATTTAATACAAATTAATATTTCACTATAATTTTATAGCTCCCCACGCATATTAAATCATGTTCATATTGAAATAATATTGTACAGTATTAATGTTAAATAAAACCTTTTATATAGTGTTCGTTACATAACTCTTATCAATAACTTGTTACGCCCCTACAGCTCCGTTATGATATGATGATGAACCATAAATCTTATCATAACAACGTGTTATTTATAAGTATATGTATGTATAATTTTGTTCGCAGAAATTTTGAAGAAAATGTATCAGCTTCTGGTGTCGAACTTACTGATCTTCCTCCTTCGATTGTGGAAACAGAAAACCACTGAAAGCTTTATTAACGGCCACTGAGTTGTGTATATTGCGCATTCAACTAAGCAGCTTATGGAATTGGGAGATCATCTCCGATTCTGCACGTTGGGCTCACATAAGCTGAAAAAAGAAATTTACACTGGATTTTTTTTTACTTCAGTTTTCTTTTGTGAAAACTGTGACTCCCGTAAGTACGTGACATCTGACTGGTCGCAAGAAGTAAATGATGCTGTGGTGTGGCGTTATATTTATGTGGGTATTGGAGAATCACAATTTGACTCACAGTACTCAACATTCCCATGATGGCACGAGAAACATTTCACAGACGCGAAACTTCTACGGGACAAGTAAGTATTTCTAACAGATGTTTCGTGTAATTCCTAATCCTTCCAGTCCCTCGCAGTTTTGCAACTGCGGATATTGCAAATATGTAGTATTTCAGTACAAACATTACTTAGATTCGGTCACTATTTACCTACTTCTTGCGGTCAATGAACTGCATGACTGGTTCACAAATCAGACGAGCAATCAGAAAACCTTGAAAAAGACACCGGCTGTACCGGGTTAAGAGGAATTAATTTTTTCCGGCCTGTTCGTAAATTTCCATCTTATAAGGCATGCCCATAATTGTGGGCAGAGAAACTGAAAGAGTTGTTATTTATGCCTTATTTCAAGTTGGAATTCATTTTCAAAATGTGTGGTTTTTTACCGATGCACCGGGGTAAATTATAGCCAAATATATCAACATTATGAGGGGTACAACGGGGGAGGGGGTATTGCCCACCCCAAGTGAAAGTGTGGAGGATGCAAAGAGAAGAAAAATCCTTCCTTAGTGTGAAATAAGTTTGGGACCTTATTACGGACACTTTCACACAGCCTGTGACCAACGTCATGCAAAACTACTATTCGACTTATTAACAAGCAAACCTATTTAATTTCTCCCCAAAATAAGATTTATTTGGCAATGAGGTATTTTCGTCTGACATTGTCTAAATGTTTTAGTAAAAATGGTGCTCTACTTTACCCTGGCTCTTGAAAGACGTATGCTCCTACCCTATTAGGCCAACCGCTATTTCCTAATGGTTTACGTGCCGAATACTGGCTACAACCAACCTATTAGCAAGTATGCTAGGAACGCCAGGAACCTCATAGGGGCGAAGACGCTATGTGATTGTAGTGCATGTGAATGTTTCTGTAAATTAGTCATATATAACTTAAAGCTAACTGAGCAGTGGTTGGTCTAGACTACAGGAAAATCTATGCGAACGGAAATAAAATTGATGAAGCCACTATTCAAAATACAAAATTATGAAAAACAGCAAGCTATTAATAAACAAAAGTTAAAATTACGGACTCTTCACTTTTCACATTATTGGTTGATGTTATTTGTAGTTATTACTAAATTTTTCAACAGTTACAATATAAAATTAACATCTAAAATATGTAACGGCGTCTTTACTTAAGTACATGTTGGAGTTTTTTTTAATAGCATTAAGAGGTTGTTCAATTAATCGTTTGAACGTAGAGGTATTTATTTTCTCCGCGACAGGGTGGCAGTTGTAAATCGACTAAGTCTGTGCTTTACTCCTTGCTGGGAGTAGCAGGTTCTATGGAAAACTGTAGATAAATTCAATTAACAGAGTTTTTGGTTTGCTTTGGGGAAGTACGTGGTCTGTTAAATTAAGTGGTAATTTATATGTGGTATGAGAGTATAGTATCTTCGTTTCGTTTACATATTGTTTCTTGGAGGCAAGAGGACAATTAATTCGAAATTACACCAGTAAGTAACAATTCTTTCATTGCCGTCTCTGCCTCAGCTATAATGTACAAATGTTTTCGTCAGAAGAAAACTTCATAGTTATGACTTGTTTCTAATTCGCTGGATCCGTGGAGTTTCGCGCCAGAGGTACAGAAACTATCTTAATAATTAGACGTAGTGAAATTAAATTTATTTGGAGCCGTAGTAATTCAAGCTAAATTTACGATCAATTTATTCTAGTAAACACTGCAATAAAATAATTAAAAAAATTACAACGTGAAGATAAACATAGCGAGGACATGCGTTAATAATAATTACTTTAATTGCAATTATAATAATTAGACAGTTTTATTAGTTCTTCAATTAATCATACAATGCAAATCCGCTTCTAAATGTCTGGAATAAACATTTTCAGGTAGCTTGTTATTGTTATTTTGCAAATGTCATTTAGAATAAAATAATTTTATTTTATAAACAGCCTTTAAATATATAGCCGTATAAAGTTTACAGAGTTTTTAGTTCAGCTTTCTTGACATTAGTGTTTTTTTTACGATATACTGAAGTAAAATCTCGCCCCCTATCATGATCTGTTAAAGAGGTAACGCTAAAGAAAAATAATTCTCAGGAAAAAAAATAATAATGACGGAACTAAATATACCAAGTTTTTATATTTCACATAATCATCAAACTAGCAAACGTGAACAAGTCAGACATTGCCGAGTATCAATCTAAGTGTAGAATTATTTTAACGGAATAATCTGAACATATTGAATTGCAGGGCTTTTTTACACATGGAAGTAGATTAAAAATTCAACATATTATAGACAGAAAATAAGCCAAGATTATATGTTATCATGAATAACAATTCCTTTGAAGAAAACCAGTACTTCATAAAGAAGAAGACAAGCCACATGACTAATAGATTACTTAATTACTCAACTGGTGTATTTGATATTTTCAAATATTATCAACATTTTTTTTGTTCTGGAACGAACAACTCACCAAGAAAATGATAGCAAATGGAAAGAAAGAAAAATAAATTGCAATTGCCAAAGGAAATTTAGAAAATGGAATACCATATATTAATATCATAGGAGATGGTGGATGGAACATGAGGACCTAAGGACACAGTTACAATTCAACGATTGGAGTGGTGAGTTCCAGCAAATTTTTATATATATTTTTTTTATTTACATCTGTTTAATATTAGTTTATTCATCCTTATTTGTTATACCAAAATCTTTTTTCCAAAACAATCGTAAGAATTCACAACACCCAAAAATCTGAAATTTAGAAGTACGCAAAAAATTTTAATGTTAGTTCACTTTATTGGCTTTTGATGTTTCATGGCATGTAATGGCATTAATTGCGGAAAATCGTAGAAAATAGCTTCGTTATACAACACGCACCCTACAATACCAAGGTATTTATTACTTAAATTATTATTATTCAAATATTTTTTTACTGTAATATATGTAGGGCACAATATTTTTGGTCCTGAAATCATTAAAAAATTCGTAAAATGTGCAATAAAAGGTTAACATCGTCACAATATTAAAATCCATTTAAGAACAGTTTGCTCTCTTTTTTTTACGTGACATAATAACTGGCCGGTTTACAAATGAACGTCTACTGTTTCAAAGAATTTATAATAAAACAATGTAGTTTATAATTACTGCAATTTTAAAAGAAGTATTTAAAAATGCTTTAAGCTTAGGTGAAATACGTGAATAGTAATGTTAAGAATAACAAAATAAAATGCGCTGTATATGAAATTCAGACCAATGACATAAATTAAACAAATCTAATTTATAGAATTGCAAATGAATTAGCGGCAATAGCTTTAACATAACTAAACAAACCGTGGTAAACGGTTCATTTACAAGACTAAATAGAACAGAAAGCCAAACAAATTGTTGTTTGCCTGCTTCTGTTGGTGCAAATAATTATTATTTGCTTTTGAAAACTTATATGATGATTTGCCTACCCTAAACAGTAGCGTTACAATTATATAATATTTTGCAGCCTGAAGTTAAGTATATTGTTTTCGTAAGTGATTAAATTGCGCCTGTCTAGAATGAAAGAAAACCGCTGGCATGCATTCTGAATATTTAGTAACCTGGAAGTCAGTGTTTTATTCAAGCAAATGAAGAGTCAGCTGCATTAACTGACTTCAGTAACGCTAATATAGCACATAATGTGTGGTTGATAGATATGTAATATATTTTGTATAGAATACGTTTTTTGGCAAGATATTTTCGTAATATCTTAGCTGCTTTGTACTTCTGCAAATGACTGCCTCATTTGTATGCACAGTAGTTATTCACAGGCGAATAATGGGAATTCGCTATTAGAGTGGCAGTTTTATCGCTAGCAAAGTCAAATGGGAAGACAGATTCTCACATATTTGACAGCCATTAATACAGTAAACTTACAGACGTGCAGATGAAATGCTGAAATGTAACAAGGACTTTGGTAATTTTGCGGTAAAAATTACATTTCTAATAATTGTCTTACATGACTTTTACTATGAATCACATAAAAAATTCAGTATATCTCGTCAAATTTTTGTTAAATTATTTGTGTTTCATATACATGTGTGTATATATATCACAATAAGTGTACTTTCTTCCTAAGTCTTCTATCATTGGAGCTGAAACGAACCAACTGCTGTACATACGAGTGAAAGGGAAATATTGCTCCATGTGTGAATTTGCAAAACTAACGATACAAAAGTCAAGGAACTTGTTTGTTTTAAGAACTACAGTTGACCCAGAACTGGCATGGAACAGCTCACAGTCGTAGAAGGCTTCTGCATGAGCATCGCACAGCATGGTCTGAAGTACAGATGGTATATTGGTGATGCGGACTCCAGTGTTTATTCGAGAATCAAGGAGAGAGTTCGGTGCGGAAGGGAACTCGTCAAAGTTGAGTGTGCAAACCATACTGTTAAAAACTATAGAAACGATTTACACAATATCTCAAATAATTGGACATTTCCACTTCCTGCGGGACGCCTGCTTGGATCACAGACCGTAAGGCTGAAATCTGGTGCCCAAAAAGCAATTGAAAGCGCTGAGAAGTCAACTGAAAGTAGAGTTATTGTTCAACTGAAGCAGGGCATTAGAAATGGTCCTTATCATTTATTCGGCTGTCACGAAAACTTCCGCGAACAGTACTGCAAAAGGAAATGTACAACTGACTAAAATGTCGTGCCATTAATGAAAGAGTCGGGGATAATGGAAGCTATTTAGAAGGGCACTCGATCCAATGGACATGAAAGCTGACAGGACGTCATGAATAAAACTACAAATCAGGCTGAGCGGTACATGAGTGTGGCAGCTAAATTTACATGTGGGAAAAGAGTAAACTTTGCTAAAAGAAGATCTCACTATGTACGCTGCACGGGAGCTGGGTTGGCACACGTTTGTGGTCCTAGCTGGCATTTTAGTCCGCGGAAGAACAAATCTGGCCGAAGTCCAGGAAAGCATTTCAAACCTGCTTTCAAAAGAAGAGAAAAACGTCTTTCAGCTCGTTGTCTTCAGTACGACGAGGGGCCTTCAAAGAAAAGAAGAAGACTTGACAATGCTGGCCGTGATGTGGAGTATGGTCTAAGTGCTGCAGAGGAAGACGCGCTAAGTCCTGAAGAACTGGAAAAAATAATGAAGTTAGTTTTGGAATACTTGAACAGTGATACAGTAACACCCCAAATGATCCGTGAACTGAAAAGAAATATTGTTGGTCAACATGAGAACATCAGATGGAGGGATCCGCGTTCAAACAGACCTACAGCAACAAATGTCGGTCCTGCGTAAACGGAAAGCTCACACTTCCTGCCATGGCTTAGTAAAGTCAATTTTGTATGACAGAGAGATCAATTCAAATGCCATAAGAACGAACGAAATCATCGCAAAGGAACTGTATTCCAAGATAAATAATGTACAAGTAGATGAATGCGGTTTTTTTACCACCACAATACCCGTTACTCGGGATGTCTCCAGACGGATTAGTGTGCGAAGACAGATAGCTGGAAGTTAAATGTTTATTTCTAGCTGTGGACTACAAACTGAAAGAATTAATCGCGAAAAAGTATAATACATGTTTAAAGTAAAATTATGGAATTCTGCAACGAAAAATAAATCACAATTACTTTTTCCAGGTAAAGGGAGCAGCTAAGTATCTGCAACTAAAAATACTGTGACTTTGTTGTTTATATAAACAATACTTTTTACGTAGAACGGATTTGTCTGGACACAGAAATGTGGAAGAACTGCATTTCTTCCAAAACTGAAACAATTTTTTGAGGAATGCATGCTTCCAGAAATAGCAGATCTTGTCATTCCACGAAGATTGAAGGCACGCGAACCCAACTATATAAAAGATGCTATAGAAAAACGAGTAATAACTGACGAGAAATAACTTTCATTATGTAATATTTGGGTAGAATTTTTTCTGCATTTTTATTATTTTTATCACAGCTAATATATCCTAACACTCATAATAAGATAAAATATATAGTGTATGTACATATTAAATAAAAGTACATAATTTTATTACTGAGTAAATGTCATATCATATAAACTTATGGTCTTGTTTAGTGACTGCCATTTTAATAGTTTTGCTAGGCTAAGAAATGCTTAAGTCAGACAGTGTACAACTGAGTTTGTTTGCAGTATGTGTACATATTTTTTTTAACTATACACCTAACAGTTTTGAGTAGCCAAAATAAAAAATGTATGATGTGTAAATTTATGCTAATTAAAAATACATCTTGGACTGCTATGTAAATATTGGGTAAACAGCAAATTTGTACTTTGTATTTTATTAGTGATTGTTTTCATTAATATTAATGTGATAACATTGGAAACTGTACTGTATTATAGTCTAGCTAATTGTACTCGATAGTATAAATATTTAATTCTGTGATGAGTATGTTGGTTTGTATTTACAGGTGGCGACTGTCCGTACTGCACTTTCGTGTCGCTTTTCATTCTCATAAAACCGTGTCATAATTTAATTTTTCACTAAAAGTTGGAATGTTCCTCAGAAATTACGGCTGAAAATGTTGTGCATATCAGTAAACTTCCTGCAAATAACTAATTACAACAAGTTTTTTTATAATCGTTTACTGTTTGTGAGGGTTTCCAATCCAAATAGAAAGAGATTTATATGGAATTTATTAACCACACTACACAATTTCCTAACATATTAATAGCTCGTAAATTCAAATGTGAATTAATTAATGAATAATTATAGTGTATTCAATCAGATTCATTCAAGCAGAGAAACGCCTTCAAAATACATTTTAAGTACAGTTACTATATGCTAAAGCTTGGACTATCAAACATACCTATAGGAACGAACTAAAACAGAAGAGCTGCAAACATGATGTTAGTCATACACTAATGAATAATTAAAGTTACTTCACGATGCTAACAATTATTGAGAAAGTGGCTTGGCCAGTTATGATTGCTGAATTACATTGAAAACTAACCAAATGGCTGATTGTCTTTGCTAACTATTTGAAAATTTAAACTACTACAAATGCGTAAAATGCAAGTTGTATGCTAACATCTGGCATAGGTAGTGGTGTATTTTGGAACAGCGCTGGGTGTGAATGATGAACTGGCTTGTTGACTGCCGGGAGGGCGCGCGCTTGCCACATTTCCCCATGGCCATCGCGACTCTGACCAAAGTTGTTGGTGGAACCGCCGCTGGCCTCACCAAACCTCCCCTCCTGGTGGCCGATACCTATTAAAAGGCCATACCTGGTGCGCTTCTTTCTACTTTTACATAAACTCCCGCAAGCTAGATCTAAATCGGCTCTTTTCTTACGCAGGGCACCACCGGGAAATTTGAATTTAGAAAATCACGGATCTGACCAGGCGGACTGCCGAGTTGGCGACGCCGCGTGGAGATAGCGAGTCGCCCCAGACGAGAGAACTCCAGGTTCGCTACTACCTCGCTCTCAGCCGGATATCAGCGACACGAGAGCCTCTTGTATTCTTCTTGTTCCAGAAATATCCGATTAGAAAATTAATTAGATTTACTCCTACTCTTCCCTCAAAAAAGGGGAACTTACTGGTGCGCTGGGGGGTGCCGCTTGTTCAGGTGCAATTGCCGCTGAGATAGGACAATTAATCTGCAAGGAGGTGGCAGTGGGCGGATGCTGTATTCCAGCGCGGGGTGCTTCTGCAAGACTTAATTCTCGTATGGAGGCTGCTACTCTATCTATTTTTTCTTCTAGAAAATTCACTCTTTCATCGACCATGGCAATCATTGCTTCTATTTGGGCACTTTCGTGGTGCGTTGCCATCTCAACTTGTTGCATTTTATCATCAAGGCGTCGGTCAAATGAATACATTTGAGCCGACACATGCTCATCAATAGCCTCTAGATGTTGCCTCACGTCTGACCGTTTTTCCAGTTCGATAAAACGGAGCTCAGTTTCGTTTGCCTCAGTTGCACAGTGCTCCTTGACAAACTCTAATTCTCCCCTTGTTGTGGCTGTCTCTTCCCTCAACTCTGTTGCTGCGGTGTTTACTTCAGTCCGTAGTTTGGAAACTTGGTTAGCAACGTGCTGACTTAATCGAGACAAATGTTCGCGTATCTCATTCATGTTAGATGTTAGATTATCTTGCAAAACAACTTGCTGCTCCTTAAACTCTCTTTTTTCGCGCGTCAAGGTAGCCCGTAGAACACTCTGCTGCCGGATTACATTCTCCTGTGTCAACTGCAAAATCATGGCTGGACAACTGATAAAAATGCGTCCGAGCGCTGGGCTCTGTACTACTGGCTGGTGTGACTGGCATCTCCGGAGTCACGATATTAGCAGCATGGTATTGTGGCTCGCTTACCTTTCCTGCCGCAGTGTTTGCGTCTGTTTTTTGTATAAGTAAATTACCCTGTTCTGTGGCCATGTTAGGGATAGAGTTTTCAAACCTTTGTAATCAATAGGAGCAGTTTCTCTTTAAAAGTACTGAGTTTTGCTTCTCTTGTTCGTTTATTTTAAAATATGACACTAACCAGCATAACGTTGCCAATCTCCTTTTCGTGCCGCACGATTTGGCTGACCATTAAAAATATTTGCGATGGCCCACGATTTCTGGCGCCAATTTAAACTTTTTGACGTGTTTCTCCACTAATTTTTTTTATGCCCTACGATTATGTTGCACTTTAACGCATGTGATTATAAGGCCCGAACTTTACAACACACTTGCATTTAAAAAAAACTCTTAACAAGAAGACACTAAAAAAATATACCCATGTCAAATGTTTCGAACTACAGCCAAAACTACCCAAAACAAATAACACTACACATCTGGTGGAGCAGCATGTAATGATAACCAAATTTATGTAGAGCAGCTTTTAAAATATTTCTCTCGTTAACTTATACCATAAACATAAAAATTAGCGTATTATTATATTTAATTAATACATAACAAATAATGTTGAAAATTAAAATACGTATCCAATGCCAACGTCACATATAATTTTAATAACTTTATACGAAAAATGTAGCAAAATAAATATATTGAAAAACCGTAATAGTGAATACCACCACGATATATTATACCTTGCACTACTTACAAAATTGAGGGAAAAATTGGCTTTCTATAGACACATTAGATGATTGTAATATAGACTACTGCCAGCATACAAATATTGGTTGACATTAGTTACATTGTTTCGTATATATAAATTTGCAATAAAAAAAAAATTCAACAATTTTCAAATATATATATATATTTGACCCACTTAAAAAATGTAATTTTACATGGTGTTCTATATTACATGTTGTTTTTGAAAATTGCGTATGCATTGGTTTATTGTTTCTGGTGATATGACATATAACGTTAGTAGTTATAAATAGTTCCTTTACTGCTACCAGGATGCAGGATGCGGTCGAGGGGACGAACCGGCTGCTATCTTGGATGACGTCATGCCAAAACCACCTGCTCCGTCATTACTCGCCAATGATGGCTATCTTAGATTTCCCTTTTTCCCTGGAAATTTCCCTTTTCCCTCCTGCTCCATGATTCCTTCCAATATCTTCATGCTCTATCATTCCTTCCAATATCTTCATCCACTATCATTCTTTCCGATCTCTTCATGCTCTTGCATTCCGATTCTTTTTTCTCGTGCTCTGGATTCCTTCCGATTGCTCTCTCTCTCTCTCCCACTCCCGTCCTCTCTCGTCTGTTCAATCCCTTGGGGTTTTCTCATGTTCCTTCCGGTATCCTTCATTTCTTATATCTTGCTTTTCATGTCTTCCATCTTTAATTCCCGCTGCCAGTCGGCTGCTGTAGGCGGCTATCTTTAATAATCTAGACCAGAGTGTGCTAAGACCTTTCTTTCTAAATCCTCCATTTTTAATTCCCCCGCCCGCCATCAGTTTGCACCTCCAGGCGGCCATCTTTAATTCCCATACCCACCACCAGTGAGTGGATCTACCATTCGCAGCTAGGATCATTAGTATTTATGCTGCCATTTTGTGTGTTGGTTGGTTTATTTATCGCCTGCAGGGACGCGCTAGCATCGGGAAGTGTTAGTTAAACGGTGGCCACCAAGAGTGCTGGGAATTATTTCATGTAATAAATGTTTTGGAACTAAAAAAATAAACTTAGGAGGTGTGTGATTTCGATCCGACCACTCTTCGGTCGCCAGACCGACTTGTAGACCACATGACCACCATCGCATGGTGAGCGTTATGAGATGAAATATAGTAAATACTCGCACCAGCCTACCCACTCGCTAGATGATAAACTAGTCATTGCAAAAAAAGGGATGTTAAATGTTTAATATACACACAGGAAAAACTGCAGGCACAGTGCATGTGCGCACACACTCACTTTTTATATGTGCTGCATCTGCTAACACTGAGATGCATCTTTGTACACTGATGGCCTGTATGACTCGGCTCACTGCTTTAGAGTCGAAACTCAATGGTGTGGGCGAGCGAATACCTAGCAGGGTTCATACAACTGTGACTATTGAATTGCATGCATTGAGTGGGGATGTGCGCAAACCATCCACATTAGGCGGGAAACTCACCACCGTGGAAGACTCTCTCTTCGATACAAATATACTGACTACTAACATGGATGTGCGGCTTGTCATATTGACCGAGAGTGTGTCCAGACTATCTGCTTTTGTTTCCAACGATCGCTTGAGGCTGTGAAAGTTCAGCTATTCGGCAACACGAATGCGATGTCTGCTAAGATGGATGCTCAGATTCGTACATTGGCTGACGAAGTGCGCAAACTATCTGCTTTGGAAGGCAAGATCGCAGCCATTGAGGCGAAGCTAGATGCTGTAGGGGAGCATGTTGTCAACAGGGTTCTTACTGACCCGACTACTAAACTAGACTAGCACCATTAATGTAACAACTGAGGGAGCGGGCATGCTGATTACTTTAAGTAAGAAGCTAGAGGGTGTGGGGAACATGGAATCGAAACTCGTCACTGTTGGTGCGATATTTGCTAAGATGGCTACTCAAATTCGTACGTCAACTGACGATGTGCGCAAACTATCTGTTTTAGGAGGCCAGCTCGCGGCTGTGGATGTGAAACTTGATGCTGTTGGAGAACGAGTTGACAACAGAGTTCTTGCTGCCCTGTCTTTCAGGCTATATTCCTGCTTTTTGATAAGCTGAATAGAAAAAAATTCTTAATTTTATCATTGAGAAAATTTATTTCACATTCAAATATCTCCATTAATGTGTGATTTGGACGAGAAAAATGTTCGCCCTGATAGTATATGGCCGTTACTATTTAAGCTGTTAGTATAATTATAAGAAATATTCTAATTTTAGGTGTCTCGGGAAGTAGAATATCGAGGAATTCTGTTATATAAAAATAATCATCCCACGCACCTATATCAAAAAACCATTAATTTGTAGGTTTTATAAAACTTGTAATCACATTCACTCATGTTTTTGTCGGGTTAGTATAGAAGTGTAGACTATAATTTTCAGAGCAGCGACATGTAGACGCTGTGTTTGAAAAGTGGAGCATATGGAAAAGTTTATATTTACACGTGGCTGAAAATAGAAACAAATCAGGGCTTGCTTCATGAACGATGTGCTGCGTACTCGGCTGTAGTATCATTTAACATAAGCTTTAACCCGAGGAAGATGTACTCCTTGGCATAATAATAGATTACCATTAACGAATCGCGGGAATACAACGAAGGCTGCCACACAGTATCGTAATACCCCAACATGTAACCCATTTGCGTTTAATGCAGTTAGTGAGTGAAGAGATTTGGTCGGCTCTTAACAACGAGGTCTTGAGAGCCGATGAGGGTGATTCAGGTGAGTATTTGAGCTGCGCCGGAATTAAATGGCAAAGGAAACGGAAGATACCGAGAAAACCCGCCACCCGGTACAATTCCCACATGCAAAAATACGGGAATGACTCGGCCGGGGATTGAACCCGGTTGGCCTTGGTGGGAGGCCAGCAGGCTAACCGCTCAGTCACCGCGGCCCCTTTTAATGCAGTTAGCTTGCGCGGATGTGCTGCCAGGAGGCACGCATGTCCCTACATCATTCATAGCTACAACACACAAAACAAGGCCTTAGTAGCAGTGTGAGCCACAGTGCAAAGTTCAGTCGACACACAGCATGGCACGGCGGCGCATTCGACAAGCCTCTCCCCAGATCAATGAGTTTAAGAGACGCCACATCGTCGGCCTCCTACAGAAAGGTACATTTCTCGCCACCATTCTGCCTACACTGTGAGACGTTGTTGGACGCAGTGGGAACCGGAGGGTGCACACACCCATCGAGAAGGCTCGGGTGGACCCCGGCGTACCACCAGCAGGGAGGATTGTGTTGTCCTGCGGCAGGCTAGCCCTCCACGGGCGTCGCTACGCGCCATCCAGGAACATGTCACGGCAGCTGGGGATACGCCTGTGTCCACCAGTACCATGTCCAGGCTGTCAGCATAGCGGCATCTGCCGTCGCGAGATCTCCTACGACGTCCACTCATTTCTACCATTACGACCCTGAGCATCGGCGATCACGCGTGATCATCTGCCGGGAACAGGCAACGTGGTAGCTTAAGGGTTCAGGACGAGTGGTGTTAAGCGACGAATCGCGGTTCTGTCTTGATGCAGAGGACCGCCCAATTCGAGACTGGAGACGTCCTGGCCAGAGCCGTGATCCACGCTTCAATGTACATTCCCTACGATTACGGCACTCCATTGGCTGGTGATTGAAGGAACCCTGACGGCGCGGTAGTACGTCGAGGTGATTCTGCGACGACTTGAGTTCCCCTACCTGGTGCAGCTTGACAGCAGTTTAATGCGCGGCCTCACACAGCGCGGATATCTCTGACCTGCCTTCGTGTTGTCAACATGCTTCCTTGGAGAGCGAGGTCCCCGGACCTCTTTCCCATCGAGTACGTCTGAGATTAGATTGGACGGAAACTACGGCGGATTCGGAAGGTCAGTTGCGCCATCTGCAGCAGGATCTTCCTTAGGAGAACACCGGGCATGTGTATGCCTCCACGTCCGACCGTATCGGCGCCTATCTCCGTGCTATGGGTGGTCAAACACCATACTAAGTGCATCCTGCAAGTGTTGCTCCCCTGCAATACATGCTGGATGTGGTACAATAGTTGGATGTTTTCTGTATGCATAGTAGCATGTCCTCTGCTTGTACATACTTATGTGCTCCTGTGACAGCACCTTCAGGGTGATTTTTTTTTGTAAATGGTTGCGTAAATTTCACAAGTTTAACAATATTTGGCACAAATATCAAATAACTAGTGTTTTGTCATCCAATGCTCTTGACGTAAATGAATAATGCTCCCCGCATTATATTATTATGTATTAAAAAATTATCTTTTTTTTCCTTCAAATTATGGCTTTTAGGTGTTTGATGGTTTGATAAGTCCTCAAATAGTCAAAATGAAATAACGGAAAGGACACGAAACTAAAACCATTTTAGATGCATATGTGATATGTTGGAAAGCAATAATTGGGTAGAATCAGGTGGAAATAGTCGATACTTTTAGGCAGTACAAAGTTTCAACAGGAACGCGTATAACTTTTCCCCAGTTAATAAATTTAAATAAGAAATTTCTGTCTTGTAGGCAAAATGTGAAAAAAAAAGTTCATATTTTGTACAAAGAAAACAGCCGATGATGTATCGCCGTCGTTGTCAGATTTCATTATGGACTCGTGACAGTCAGGCGTGACACGAAGAGGACCCGACTCTTACCACCAGCATAGCAGCCGTATCGACGACTGTCACGCGAGCACTCGATACCGCGAGGTAGCGACCACCGCGAACAATCGATCGGCTGCAGTTAATTGGAATTATTTCACACCGGCCTGGTTACGGCCCGCAAATTACGCCAGAGCCGCCGTTAATTAAAATGATACACCGGCAGCAAAATTACGGATTCTTGCGTCCCCCGTGTTCATGCAAGGGCGGTGCATAATGATGTGTCGCACGTGGCATCCTAGTGAAGTTCACGACGATATTAAGAGTTTATATCGGATGGAATATTGATATCGACCAGGCACAAACGTGCGGGTAAAAGTCATGTACAGGCGGTTTATTTATGGTAAACAGAAGTTTTTGATAGCCTTGTTTAAGATCTACTTGTATTCACTTTGTGTATTCCTCCACCACATGTGAAATTAGCATTGCCTTGAGTCTGATAACTTAATTCTTGCATCGGTCAATTGAAATTGTGAAATTATTAAACAACTTTACATTTAACAATTTTAATATTTTATCTTTTATATGCATAAAAAACAGGATAAGTAATTTTGGCATTCATAAAGGTTTACCTAACCGTTTTTATTCAACGCCAAGACATGTAGCTACTCTCCGTCCGTCGTTACCAACTTTACCGGGCACATGCCACTAAGTTGACTTGTTGAAATATGTGCAAGTAGGGGTAGTGATATTTTTGAAACGTTTATTTGAAAGGTTCTAAGCAAACCGTGAACAGCCTATATTCTGTTGCCGACATAAACCTGCCTTCCCATTTTCGACCCCTAAAAGTGTTTCCAAAACTGAAAGTACAAGTACGGATCCAGGTGTGACAAGTTGAAAATGTTGTTTGTGATAAAGCTGAAAAAAAATAAATACATATGGAAGGGCATGCTCAATAGAAGAAAGTTAGAAGTATTAACAAACCTATTGCGTTATAAAGACTTTAAAATGTATAACTTTATACTATGTGACAAAAAACAATGTCCACTCGTATGCCTACTAGGATTTGCAACTAAAAAATTTTTCTTGTTGACCTACAAGAGTCTCATGTTAACGGTAAAAAAATTAGTGCAAATAAAGGTGGGAAGAACTAATTTTATTAAAACAAAAATATTTATTTTGTTTAATTATTAACTACAGCCATTGATGTAACATATTCAAAAATGTCATGCTCAACAATTCAAACAGCCACATAAACTTTTCTGGACGGAAATTCAGGTGTCATGAATTATCTTAACGTATACCTCCTCATGTGATGAAGAGGCCGAACTTGTTGAGAGTTAACATTTAATACCGCATGATTGTAGTTTAGAGGCACTTGTTGCCTTTTATTCTCTATTCATTAACAAGTCTTGAAATGGAAATCGTACTAACGAATAACTCCGTTTAATCGTATTTTGTTACGTAAATATATAGGTTTATGATTACACGTACGACTATCTTACGTGGTAATACGCAACTGTGCTAATAACAAAGAACATCGTAAGAAGCTCTCCTAAGAATTACGATATTTGCATACTAATAAAATTCATATTCGCCTTTATCTCTACGCCGCCGATGTATGAAATTTAGTTTTCCTTTGAATTTAAAACGACTATATTTTTAACGTTGAAAAAGAAATATAAATATTTCGACTATGTCACGTTTATTTACTTATCGCCATAACATATAAAATAATATATTGTTTTAGAAAGCTGTTTGGTTTCAAAATACATTCAATCTACTTTGAACTGCAAAGTTGTTTATGACATTTTTTGATAAATCTAACTAGGTCACAAAAATTCAGAAATATAAAATACTGGATAAAAAAACATCATTTTCGAAAAAAATGCTGCCCCCCCCCCCNTAAGCGATGCAAAATTCTAAATTAAAAAAAACCACACAATTTCTAATTTAAAGAAAATCGCAACTAGCACAATAAGTTAGAAAAATAAGCCAGCAAGTACCAGCAAGTAAAGCTGGATTTATTTACGATTCTATTTATGTAATGTTTATATGTTTTCTTTTTTATAATGCAAGTACCATAGACTACTTGCACACATTGACTTAGCGAAACATTACATTCGTTAATTCTCAATTTCTGGGGACTTAAATGTGCTCAGCGCGTATCATTACCGAGGATGTTCTGGGTTACAGCAACAAGAAGTGAAAGATAATTTATAAATTAGCTACCGGAAACATTCCTAATCTTTTGGAGATACACGTACTTGATGTCAGAGGTACTACAAGAATAATTTTTCATAAGAGTTCTCATTGCAAATCAACAACCCAAACTATAATCCATTCACGGTTACTTCACACTTTTCTGAAGATCTACTGCAGTACTACTTCCAGGATATTCCTCCGCCTCGTGCATACTAGGCTAAACAAAGGCTATAAAATTAATGACATCGCGCTGAATTCGTGCGCACTCAGTTATAATATTATTTTGCATGAGAACCATTTCCTACTAGGCGTTACAAACACATGTTTTCTCACCGTTTTTAGTAATATTTATTATAAATAAAATACAGGTAAAAAAATTAATTTAACGAAAAATTAAATACTTTTATGCAAACAGAGGTGTAAAACGCTTGCGATACGTAGAATATTTAAGAAATAACTAAACACGTCATACATGGGGTGATTTTTCAAGGGTTTGATTCAAAAGTGTAAGGAAACCGCTAGTGGACTATAGCAGAGGTATGATATAGTTACACGCTCGCTTCCCTTGACCTATCCCCAGTGAGCAAGCAGAAGAGAAGGATATAGTAGTGATATGATAGCGGACAGCGAGTAACTGAAAGGTGTTTGAATGACACGAGAGCGATAATCCTATCAAGGTTTATAGTTACAAAATGTGCCGCGCATTCTTCAGCTACCGGCCGTGCCCTGATAAATCTTTTGTGACTGGCGCGCTCTTGACCTTCAGCAGATTTCTGCGTTTATCTGAAGGATTTTCTAGTGGTTTACTGCTCTAGTTTCAGCGAGACTCGGTATGAGGCGAACCTTCCAGATCAAAGCAAGATACTATAAAAGCGCGTCAGGCCTCCGAGCCGGGAGTTTAATGAGAGTCGGGAGTCTGGGTGATCGTGTGACGTTAAGCGATTGACGATGAGCTAGAAGAGCAACGAGTAGCGCCGGAAGTGACCAGCGGTGGAAAAAACTGCGACTGCGAGCATCAGAGCAGTGAAGAGTGCGACTGGCAGGCTGGACTATAGGACTGGATGCGTGAGTAAAATAAATTACAAATGACGGCAATAGACAGAATGAATGTGTTAATGATGGGTAAGAGTTAATAGAATATAACCAGACATATACATTAAGAAGGACGCCAATTAGGGTTTAAAAACTTATTAATTATTGAGCTCACAGAGGAATAAAAAGCATAATAGGGGAGAGGGATAGTTCAATGGTGAAAATATTAGCTGTTTAAATAGGTTAAAAATCAAATTTAGTTCTGTTATTTTTTTAAGACCCTTATGAACTGAGATACGTGCCTCAGGCATATTGTAACATTATAAAATAGTGAAAGCCATAGAACTGTCTAGAACTCAAAAATACATATTACAAATGCGGTTCTCGACACTACACACCCTAATGTGTTACGAATGTAACATACCACGAATTATTAATCGGTTTGATTAACTTTAAGTGAGGCTTAATATTTCATCTTTAAAGTTTCAATTATGATTTCCTAACACGAAGTTCAGCGAAAATTAATATGCAGAACCTATTAATTTATACAAATTATTTTGATGAAAGCGACAGGTTGACAACTCCCAGAGCTGTGGTTTTGGAGGAAGGTGATTGACACTGTTGTCTAAAGGACCAATTTACTACTGAAGTAAACACAAGGCGATTGGAGTTCACAAAAAAAACTATCTAGTTTTATTATTGCTTTAAAACAAGTTAATTGACACACAAGATCTCAAGACAACTCCCTCCCGTTCCTGTACGCAGATTACCAATAGTTCGCGTCGTGGGGGGCGGGGGGGGGGATAATCTTCCTCGTACTTGCTGGGTGATTCCAGATATTCGTAGCACTCGCGGAACACTACTCAGGGTCCTTCACATACGCTGGATGACTGTACTTATCTGTCCTGCTGTGCTGGTAGCTGGTCCTGCAGTTGAGATCTGGTGAACTGGAACTGGCAGACCTCTGCGTCTGGTGGCAGCTGGCTCTCCTGGACTCGCTGCGCTCCTTCGGACTCTCGTTGGCTGACCGCCGTTGGCGTCTCACTCCGGACTCGCTCCGCGCTCGTCGATGCCCGTCCGCTGACTGCCCGGGTTTTCTCGGATGCTTCCTGCCGTACATCCCTGTTTGTCGGCCTCTGTTATTGGTCTGGTGTACGCGGCCGGCTTCTCCTTGAGCGGACGCCCTCCGGTAGGGCTCGTCCCTCGCTCCCGTTCTCGATGTAGGGCAGGAACGGACTGTTCCCGGCCCCACCACGTCCCGGCGAAGGTTCCACACCGGTGTGTGTGGACCCCACCTGCCCTTCGAGGCGCAGGCTGCACTGGACACTCCCACTAGCTCGACGTGGCCTTCACGGCGAAGCTCACCACTCGATTCTCCCCTCCTCGGTGCGTTGCAACTGACTGGAACTGACTGGCTTCTGCGGTAAACTGGCTGGTTGACTCGCGTCCGGATCTGGCGGACCCCTTAATGTCGTGACTGACGATCTGCGCATCCCGGGGTGACAATACCGAACTTCCGTGCCACTTTTTGCTCGTTCCTGCGGCTGCTTGATTCTTTGACGTCTCTTAACTAACGGCTCGTGTTTCGCTGATGTCGTCCGGATCCGAACACCGGACGTCTCGCGGACAGACCTCCGACCAACTGTCACGTGTCTCTGTTCGCGCTTGACTGATTGTGTCCGACTGACTGCCTCCCGACTGACTGACCTCGTTCCGCCCTCCAGACTGACTGACTCGTCTCACTCTCTCCCTCCTCGTTTTGTAGCCCACCATTGCCATATTCAAACTGCCTTGTCTGCACGTGTTCCGGGGAGCTGGTTGTGCCTCCCTGAGTAATAAAACACGTGTCTGGGGCTCGGGCTGCCCAGCGTGGTCCTTCGGTTCTGGTATGGCCGTTTCATTGTCTCGTTCTGCACGTGCTTACTTGGCGGGTGGTCTTTGGATCAGCGCCCGCAGTGGTCCTTCCCTTGTCCCCGGATATGCTGCTATTCTTCTCGTAAGCCCGCTAAAAGCTTTCTTGGTTTATTGCGGCGAAGCCCGGGGCCGTGGGACCTCGGCGTCTCTTGGGCCAGCTGCCCAGTGCAGTTGTGTCCACGCCCTGGTGCCTTCCGTTGCCTCCGGATGCCGTCTGCACGTGCAGAAAACTTGGGTGGCCCACCTTTGCAGCTGTGAGGCGCGGGATCCTTTTTGGACACGTCCGCCACCCTTAATATTTATTGGTGTTGACCGCCTGCAAGCTTCGCTAGCGCGTGTGTTCTGACGGCCAGAATACATGGACGCGGGGAGCGTCAAGGTTCTGTAGTGATTTCAGATTTTGGTTCCATTGCACTTCATACAGACAAAGAATATTCTATCTTAAATTTTTTCTTGTAATACCTACAACAAAGTAGTGGTTCGCACCCAACACATAGGCGGCTATCTCTCTTTTCATTTTGATTTTTCGCGACAAACAGTAGCTGCAGTTTGTCAGTGTTAATTACACTCCTCAAATAAGACAAAAATTAAAGGCTTAAGGGATAAATTGTTCTGTACTTGGTTAACGTCCAGACTTTATAGAGCGTAGGATGGCCTGATTGAAATGATTTCCGAACCAAACATGCACCAACTCGGTGACGAAGTTCTGACTCGTGCCATGAGCAAGTCTCGAGCAAAAACAGCTTCCAACTCTACGATTACAGACATCCCTGGCATTTGAAAGCAACAGGTTACTTACAGCCATTAGTGTTGTAAGTTTTCGCTGAGAATTATAGTTTTATAAAACGTCAAATTTTATTTCCACTGCGTTGGCCTTAACACTGCTAAACTACAGATATGACAAATGGTTATCTGTTTTTCAATTTATTATTTTCAACAAATTGGAAACATTAAAATAATGGCATTAAAAATTCACTTTACTTGAAAATATGAGAAAGTTATGAATTTTGACTCAACCGATTATTTAAAACTTTTACGATATGTGGAAACTAAGATAGTTTTTTACCCGTAAATGAATTTTCGAGGCCATATTTATACGTTATGATGTATTGCGATTATTAAAATAATTTTGGAAAATTTATTACCGCCTTCTAAAAGTTTATCAAATTTTTCATATAAATATCTGTATCACGTTTTTAAGGCTTCCCAGTAAGCTCCGGCACTTTAAGTTACTTGAGAAAAGTGCATTTGGTGCAGATGCAGGATAAAACACAAGTTTGAAGGATGTCCAGCATACTCTCATTCTTGAATTTTGGATAACGCATAGCGAACCTTATCTATATAAATAATGGCCTATCTACAAGGAAAAGTTAATAGACTTTGTGGATCTGTACTTTGTCCATTTCAGGGTGGCAGCAGATGTAAACATTGTTCGTATATTAGTTATAGCTATTGGCGAGCTAATTAGCTCGCATTATTAGTGCGGCAGGAAATAGTTTCGACGGTGTTTTGCACATTTAAGTTCTATCGCAGTAATTAGAAACATTAGCTGTTTTCTCAATGATTTGCAAAAGTAAAATACTCTAATAGCTTACAAATTTATGAAAACTTGCAATTTGGAAATATTTTCATTCATTGCTTTTGTTTACGTTTGCTTGCGCAAGATGGCGGATGCGGTGGGTTAGACTGGGGTGTCGTATGTAAAATTATACAAGAAAAAGTCTTCACAAAGCTGAAACAAATGAGAATTGATTAATACATTTAAAGCCACGAATAAATAATTTCTTATAGTCTAAATTAATGATACAGTTAAGAAAATTTCAGCATAAACTAATATTCTAAAAAAAATTTACAGAAAAAATGAAAATATGAATGTAAGGTTGTAAATGTTTTCGCTACGCCGAAAAAAAAAAAACACTGTTTGTACAAATTTGAAAAGTACGACAAATTTGTGAAGTATGTCGTAAGGGGTTTGCACAAATTATACTTTATATGTAAATGAGTTCCCGAAAATAAACAAAATTCTGCATTATGTCATTAGTGCGTCGTGTCTTTGACTTGCCAAATTTTAGCATTTGACGTTCCACAAATTTTTAAAGCATTCTTTTTTTGTAATATTAATGGGGATGGGGAGTGATTTTAACAGCTGATTGCAAATTAAATGTTCACTATCAACTCGCCAGCATTAGGAACAAGGATAAAAACATTAATATTCATTACTTACTAAACTCCAATTTTTTTGTATATATTTTTTCATACGTCTGTTGCTTACTACTGACATGATTTGCTGTCCTCTCTCAGTTATTTCAACAAGTCTTAATTATTCTCAACGTCCATACCGATTAGGAGAGCCTGTTGTTGGAATGCTTCTTTTTAGGATGTCCGGTATGTATAGTTTACGTTCCTATCCTGTGACCTCAATAAAATCAATAAATACATACGGATGCGAGAGTGGGTAATGTTTTCTTTCACACGTGGAAATGAAAAGAAATTAACGGAATGGACACATACTTTTTATGACTTGAAACGACAGATGTATATGAGATCTTTCATTTGACACCAAAATAAGGGCGGCAGTACATCGGAGTCACGAGATATAATGCCCGGAAATGTTCGGCCACGCCCAAAATTGCTGCCAATCGTCGTGGGCCACCACCCGCGCCTCGCGCATGCGCGCCGCCAACTTAAGGTCACGCTCGCATCGGAGTCGTACATACGATCAATCGAGACACGCATTTATTTCGATCGTGTTATTAGTAATGAAGATATTGTCTCGGAATGGATCACCCTCGCAAACTATACATCGCAGTTTCCCTCCTGGCTATCACGTGTGTATTCACGTCTGAAAAACTGGACGATATACTTCATTCACGGTTAGTTCCTATTTTTCTGAAGCCACGCTAGAGTTCTACTCCCAGGACATTCCACCGTCTCGGCAAACAAAGCTTAACAGAGTGTAGAGAATTACACCAAAGAGGCAGCGCACCAGATTCAGTTCAATAATATTTTGCATAAGGACTATTTTTTTCTAGGCATTACCAACATACATATTTTTTCTCCCCTGGTTATACTCACATTATTTATAAATGAAATATTATAATTGATGTATAAAGTATAAGTAAAAATTCATATTAACCAACAATGAGATACGTGTATGTTAACACCGCCTATGAAACGCCGGTGACACGGCATATTTAAGAAACATCCAAACACGTCATTCATGGGGTGGTTTTTTTTTTAAATGTTTGATTCAAAAAGTTTGAAAAAACCGCGAATAGACTGTATCACACGGACCGGCAGGGAGGTTTGACGCACCACCGAATGCGAATCGTCGGGAGCTTTGCGAGGTACAGCGCGGTTTAACGGACTGACGACCCGCGGGGGTGAGTTCGCAGGGGCCACTGGGAGCGGACCGAGCAGCGTGGAAATGCTGACGTCAGCGGTAAATGCTTCCCCCCTCCAAACACGCAACACCACTCCTTCGTGGGATCCCTAACCCACGTTGGCCCCACTCGTCACAAGGGAAGGACGACGTCCATCACACCCCTGGAGTAAACTCAAGGCACTATCAGCAGGCTAAGCTTAGCTAATTCCACAAAATTACACCGAAGGAACAACGCACCGCGATTGAGCGCGCCCAAAAAAAATAATCCAGGACGTCCGAGAAGTCTTTCCCTGTTTGCAAACTTTATTTATATCTGCTATATGTAGGACAGAGATGTGAAACTGGTGCCAAAATGTTGGTAAACTAACCAAGTTTTTTTCTGCTGGTTTCAGTAACGTGGCTGTGGTGTAGCAGTTGCAGTGTCCAGGAAACCGGACATTTTCACAAAACAGGAAAAAGCTCAGTGCGTCCCCTGATGCCACGAGACTCGGTCACCAACAACAGTGCAGAGGAAATTTCAGACAACGCATGGAAAGATGCCGCTCGATGTCAAGAGCATTAAGTTGTTATGACAAGTTTAAGAACGCAGGATCTGTTGCTGACTTAACGAGAACTGGCCGACCATCAACCCCAGCTAAAAGGGTGGAACCACTGAAAAAGCATCTTGTGTAAAGTCCCAGGAAATCAGTGCGGCGGGCTTCAAGTGAATTACATACACCAAAAAGTACTCTTTATGATATTTTACACAAACGTTGAGTGTTTCGAGCATACAAAGTGCAAATTGTTCAGGCTTTGTTGCCCAATGACGCCACGTGACGGTACGACTTTGCTGTCGAAATGTTGTCACGTAGGTATTGAGAGTGATAATATCTAACTCAGACGTGTTCCTTTTTATGACGAGGCGACCTTTTTCAGCATACATTCCGAAGGAAAAAGAGGCTTGTCAGTTCACTTTCCTGTTTGTGTCTGTGCGCATGTGTGTCCCCTTTTTTCAATTTTTGAATGTCTGAACCGAATTTCACCAAACTCGTTACACACATAGCACTAAGTAAGGACACCTGATTTTTACAGTTTTCGACAACGCCGGGCGCTTACTTTCAAAATGGCGGCCATTTTATGGTTATTGCATTAAGATGTGGAGTGTTGGTAAGCCATCTTGGAAGACAGCACCACATGTAAAAATAAAGCTTTTCCATTATATATCGAAAACAAATAAATCAATTTTCTACAAAATTGTCAAGTATGTAGTACATTGTAGGTAATAAAAAATTATGCAACTAAATTAATGAGGCACTTATTTGCAATATGGCGGCCATATAGCAATTTCAGCTATCTTCGAAACCATGTAATCCAATCCAACTTTACTTTGTATGCTAGGTGTACATGAAACAAACATAAATTGTGTCTACACGGAGCCTCTTTTTGTCCTCAATTTTGTAAGATAACGCCACATGTACATATAAAACTTTTATATCATATTTCGGGAAACAATTTACCGATTCCTACCAAGAATGGCAAACAAGTAGTGCTGCGGCAAGGGATGTTAACTAATATGTTTCAAGTAGGTCAGAGAAATTATTTTCAAAATGGCAGCCATATAACTATTTTAGTTTTATACATAATAGAGTCTAAACAATGTAATTAATTGCAACGCAACTTTTTATGTAGTTGTATATTACAGCCATCAAATTTGTAAACGCAAATTCTTTTTTTCCGCCATTATGTAAAATAGTAGCACATTAAAAATTAAATTACGAGATGTCTCTGAAAAAAACCACCGATTTCTTTAAATTTGGCAAACAAGAAGTACTATGACAGACCATGTAAACGTATGAACTTTAAGTGGGTCAGATGCCTATATTTTAAAAATGGCAGCCATATAATTTTTTTATCTCAGAATGGTTTGTCTACGAAACTACAAAACACAATTCCACTAAACTTTGTATAATGAGAGTATATATTACATACGTCAAATATATATATGCCAAGCCTAATTTATACGCCATTTTGTAAGAGAGCTCTACATGAAATAATACAGTTTCAATGTCGTATCTCGGGAAACAATAGACATATTTCTATCAAATTTGGCGAAGATGTACTGTGGTAGGACATATTAATTTACATTTTTTTGAAAGTGCAAGCCTTAGTGTGCAATATCTAATAAACTATGTAACATATATCAATTTAACTGTGTATATTGTATATATGATAATCATCGAAAGCGCTAATATACAATATTTTTTCCCTCCATTTATGAATATTGTCACATGAAAAATTTTGATTTTATGCCATATCTCGAGGATCAATCAACCGATTCATACGAAAATTGCAAGCAAGTAGTTCTATAGCAGGGCATGTATATTAACTTGTGTTTTGTGAGGCAGGCACTCTTTTTAATGGGGTTTCTATGAATAACTTAGATTAATATGTTATATCTATAAAACGTTTTAACAAAACTCAACCAAATTTTATATGTTAAGAGTATTTATTAAAAGCATTATATATGCATTCTACAGAAATAGTGTCAAGTGAGTAAATTGAACTTTTTGCCATATTTCCAGAACAATTAAACTAATTTCCACCATATTTTGCACAACAACAGGTCATGTAAGGTTAAAGGATTTAAATCGAGTTCGACATTCATTTTCAAAATGGCGACCATATAAATATGTTGATAGGGTTGGCATATCTATTTTACAATTTAACAAATTCAATGAAACTTTTTATGGTGACAATATCAAGTTGAATCTTCGTCTATATAGTCTCTTTTTAGGCAATTTTTTAAGATAGCCCCATTTTAGCAAATCAGGTTTTTATGCGATATCTCGGGGACCAATCAAACTATTTCCACTAAATTTTTCACACAAGTAGCGTTAAAGTAGGCCACGTAAGCTAATGTGTTTTTAGTGGTTCAGAAACTTATTTTCAAAATGATGGTAGTGTAAATACTTCAGGTTCCTAACAGCTCAATTTTATGAGTTTTTCTGAATTCAAATCCCGGGTAAGTCACTAGTGTATTTAAGACGTCTTTGTACTGTTTCACATGTTTCTGATTTTATAACTGATGATGTTGCTGTCAATATATGTCAACGCCTACCAACCATCTAAGCTTTTGAGAACCTCAATAAAAATTATTTGCTCCCATGTAAAAGAAAGTAGGCTCATTAGTCAGCAGTAACTTCTTGTTTGTTAGTGGTGTAGTAAACTGGCATAACGTACGTATTTGAGGTTCAGTGGCCCCTAATGAGGTATCAGAGTGTACAGGAGGCAGACCAAAGGTGAATGTTTGGTGCGCACCATCATATCTCCAGTGTATCTGGACATGTTGCAATTGTTTGCGGTTCCTTAGTTGCTTGAGTACCACCCAGATGTCGTTTGTCAACAAGATGGCGGCTCGGTCTTGCTGGCCCGACAACTTGGCCTGCACGTTCCTGTGATGTTTGCTAACGTATGGACAGAAATTAAATATAGACTAGATGTCATATGTGCTACCAAAGGTGCTAATGTGGAGACTTAATGATGTGTTGTCCTGTTGCAACGAGAAACTTGGTTAGTTTGCAAACATTTTGGCGCCGGTTTCAAATATAAATACATCTTACCTATAGCAGATAAAATGCAGTTTTTAATCAGGGAAAGACTTTTCGGACATACTGTATTTTGAACGACAACTATTGATATGCATTAAGCACATGTCCATTCTCTCTGTTTTATTAAGATTTATTATAAATGATAGTATATACACCGGGGAAAAATAGTTTTATCCTGGGATAAATTGCAACACAAGCGATTCCAGTGGAACTCATCTTAGAACATTCTATGTAATAACATATAACAAGTTTGAGAAAGTTTACCTATGGGAAAGTTGCCATTTTGTAAACTTTCAAAATGGCAGACTGGTGTTGTGAGAAAACTTTTTCAAAGGAAGCTATTCGCATGTCACGTGTTTTTAGTACGTTTATTGAAGCTTGTTTTAAACTTGGAGGTAATTTCGGGATTAGAGTTGTTTAAATTTTGCAAATAGTACGTTCTATTTTCTTGTTTCAGGCATGATTTAAACTGAAATTGAAGATACCGGATGGAAAAGTCAATATACATAAAAATGCTCAATAAATTAACTAATGATGGAACGTGAAGAAAGATTGTGTATAATTTGTAAGAAAGATATTGATGCTGGTGATTTAGTTTGTTAGAGGTGCTTTGGGAATAAACAATGCTAGTCAATTAAAGGC
Organism: Clitarchus hookeri; assembly: GCA_002778355.1. Taxonomy (NCBI): domain Eukaryota; kingdom Metazoa; phylum Arthropoda; class Insecta; order Phasmatodea; family Phasmatidae; genus Clitarchus; species Clitarchus hookeri. Next base: position 206,567 of record NQII01001794.1, read on the forward strand.
TGACAAAATTAATGCTTGTGTCGGTAATAGTATGTATTCTTTTTGCCGTCAGCGATTTATAAATATACATTAAAAAAAACAACAGTGAAGAATATGATAAATCAAGTCTAGAGAGATGTAATACTTCATCAGTTCGGCACTTTAATAGCAAAACTGATTGTCTTTTGTGTACACAGTTTATGGATTTCAGCAATAATAGGTATGAACCCACTGGTAACAGATCAGAATACATTCCTGTCAAGACGTGCTCGTTTCCAAAACAATTAAAGATGCGTGCGATAACAGAACTAGTCACAGCTGGTCTTTGGAAGTAAAATGTCGTATGGAGTATTTAGAACATCATCTCTTTGCAGCTGATTGTGTCTATCGTTGGTCATGCAGCTCAAATTTCTGCGATGGCAAAGATATTCCACAGTTATATTAAAATAAGTGTGATTTAAATAAAAGTGCAAAACTTGGACGACCCGAAAACAAAACTAAACGGAAGCATTTCTCAGAACATGCTCGTATCTTGAAGAAAGCGAGGATCTCTCTCCAGCACTTAATGATTTGCTGACTGTAGTGCAGATGTTCTTTGGAGGATTGAGTGAAGACGCTTATGCTCGAAAACGGATGGAGGGGAAAGTGTATCATAATTTTGGGTACTCAGTTGTAATCTGTAAAGAAAAAGGGCAACAGAACATCGTTGTGCTATGGGAATCAGTTCATTCTATTCTGAGCAGCTATTACAAAATAAAATGTTCTCAAGACGAAAATGCAGAAAATATGCGTATCATAGAAACACTTCCACGCGTAATAAAAAGCGATATAAAGAGTCATAAAATGTTGGGAAACATACTAATCCATCGTCAAAAGAAATAAACCTTTTAAAAAGATTGGAATACCTGTCTAACTTACTGAAACTGTTCTGCTCATAAATGCTTACCGGCAATAACATTACCCTGAAAATGGCTGCTATTGGCCAGAGTATAATGCAATCCTGCAGACCAAGAGCTATAATAACTCCTCTACAGTTAGGTCTTGCTATTAAAATGCATTCGCATTTTCGATCGATGTATTTAGTTGATACACTAAATCATTTAGGCTTTTGTTTAGCCTACAGTGAAGCATAAAAATTTTAATGTTGTGCATGTCTTGCTAGCGGTGGCAATTTTATTGATACAAGTCGTACTGAAGTAGTTTTGCTTGCAGCTGATAACGTTGACCACAACATTCGGACTTAACTTGTCAAATCACTATCAGTGGAATAGGAATGAAAGCCTAATTTACTCACTGCAAGAAAATTCTAAGAATAAATCCTAGAACGGAAACTTCAGATGACGACATAAAAATTATGGCTGAACTTATGATCCATACGCACAGAAATGCAAAAATCAAAAATCATTGATAGATTTCAGTAGACACAACTGCCTGCATTACTAAGAAGTCAGACAAGCACTGACCTTCTGTGGCAAATGGCATGGCACTTTGAGGAAGGTACTCCAAACTGGGCTGGAACAATGAAGGGTATCCACACCTCTGGCGATGTTGAAAAAATATCCGTGATTGCTCTTCCAATAAAATATGTACAAGCAAGCGACATGACATGTATCCTGTCAACATTAAAATACATGTCCAAAATATATATGGAGCAGAGCCTCATACGAATCCTAATATTTGACCAACTACTGTTTTGGAAAGCATCTACTATTGTTAATGACCACAAATACGAAGAAGAATTTTAAGATGTACTTTTACTGGGCACTTTCCATACACTAATGAACTTACTAGGTGTGACAGGAACAATGGTTGCTGGTTCTGGCATCAGCGAAATTCTCCAAGTAGTTTATGGAGAGAGCGCAGTAACTCATATGCTGAGTTGAAAAGCTGTATCAAGAGCATTTCGTGGACATATGCGTATTGATGTATCACTTACAAAATTTTTAACTGGAAGATATATTTGATGATAAAGACAAACGTGATTACCCGGACTTGAAGCAAAACATTCTAGAACTGTATGACAGTCTAGGAAATAAGACAAAGGATGTCAGTGAAGCAGAATTGTCAGAATCATTGAATAGTTGAAATTGTATTTTAGACGAGAAAAGGTATTATTTGAGAAAGAAAATGCATTAACAAGTAAACTATGAAAAAATTATAAGACGATGGTTGCACTAGGACGTACAATTTTGTTTGTAGACAGAACTGGTTAATGGAAATCTCATTTGCATTCTCTTCAGGAATCTTTAGAAATATTTGCAGCAGCTGGTCGCACTTATACCTATAAACTGCCTATTTATACCTTCAAACAATGTTAGATCTTCCAGTAAAAAAAACATTTATGTATTCACAATTTGAAAAAGGACTTCATATAGTGCACAAAACTGATGTACCATGGTCTGGTCTAGGATCTGACCTTGCTATTGAGCAGGTTCTAATGCGATCCCTTAAAACTAAAGGTGGAGTCAAACGAGTAAGTGGACTTACTGGGGTTCAGCCGGCTCTGTGGATTTTGTCACTGCCAGCTTGTTCTGAGTACAATAGCAGTATGCCAGAGTTAACAAATGCCTCTTGTTCACCACGAGAGCAGTAGAAAGAAATTCAGAGGGCGAGACTCTGTGAAGATATAAGGGATGGTGAAACATTCTAGTCTGTCTCAGACAACTACTCTTTGTACATGCTTTCATGGGGTGTGACTCCGCTTCACGCATCCATGGTATTGGAAAGATTGCATCTTTCAACAGGCTTACAAAATGCGATGAACTACAAAAAGTGGCAGAGATTTTCTGCTCACCCAACATATCTCATACCGAGGTGGAACATGCTGGTAAATGCTGCAATACCGATGCAGAAGAGAAGAAACTGGTCAAATGCTACGGTATCGCGTGTTTATGGAAAAAGTTGCCTCCTCTAAGACCTACGTTTAGCCTGAGCGTCTACCACCAACGGAGTCAGCAGTGAAATATCATGCGTTTCGAAAGTTATTATCAAATTCAACAATGGATGGGCCAGAATAGCGGAGAAGATGCTTGCTCATGGTGGTGGCTTAATGGGAATAATTACTATTACCCAATTGTGGGATTTGCTTCTCGCACCAAGCTCTTTACTGTCTCTTGTTAAATGCAACTGTAAAAAGAGTTGTACAACCAAGCACTGTAACTGCAAATCAATGGAACTGCCGTGTACTGATGCTTGCGGCCCGTGTCAAGAAATGGGCTGTCACAACATTTCCCGAGATTTGGATGTAATTGACCAGGACGATGATCAAATACAATTTTTTATTATTTTTTGAAGTTTCTAAAGTTAGTTACTGAAAATAAAAATAAGCAAATAATAATCTACGAGGTGAAAAAATAAGAAAACAAAATTCTATATAGCAATACATCATATACCACCTTTTGAAAAAGTAATTTTTTTACAGCTTTCCCATGATCCAACTTTCCCAAACTTTTAATATGATAGTCTACACATGTAACCAGTTACAACAGTGAAGGAATTATTTGTGTTGCAATTTATCCGGGTTTAAGCTATTTTTTTTCGTATTTTTCCCTGACTATTACGTAAATGTTCAATATTATAAAAATGGGATGTTTTTAGTTTAACAGAAGTAAGGCACGCTTGCGACACGTGACATATTAAGGAAGCAAGCAAGCACGGCATACGTGGGATGATTTTTCGAAAGTCTGCTTTAGAATGTGTGTCGATACTGTGAATATACTATAGCGACCATGATATCTTCTAAATTGTGCTCTTGTTTGCTTATTTTCTGCGGCGTCGTTTTGTGAGGCTGAATGTGAAAAGTTTTTAATGTGGGCACCTATAAGTCAATTTCACGCCTAAAAATGAAAAATAACCAATTGCATGTGTCGGTAACAAAACGGAAAATCTCCTATATTTCATGCGCATTGTCTTACTTCGGCCCGTTCTACAATGACACGGTGGCGTAACAACACTGACGCCAATCACAGAGAAACGTACGCTGATCCTGTATTGGGCTCCGTACGAACCTTCTACAATGCGCGGTAACGTAGCAAGTGTCTGCCAATGACAGTGAAGGATGTTGACGTTACCGGACATCACCAGAACCAAGTTAACTAGGCAAGTTCAATTAATCGTAATCGAGATAGCGTAGCATGTATTGTTCATGCTTTTCGAAGGTGACTATGTGTGTGTTGCGGTCAAAACTTTTAATCATTATTATTTATTAAATATGAGTAATATTCTTACAGTATAGTCACATCTACCATCATAAAAATAGACTGTTCACGGTTAAATGAGAGGCCGCTCTGGTGTAGTGGTTAGACTACTTGCCTCTCAATAAGGGGAACCAGGTTCGATTCCCTGCGGGGACGCTCCCGGATTTTCGCATGTGGGAGTTGTGCTGGACGATGCCGCTGGTCAGTAGGTTTTCTCAGGGGATTTCCCGTTTCCCCTGCCCTTTCAATCCGGCACTGCTCCATACCTCACCACGCCTCACCATCACCAGGTCTCAATACCTCGATGTTAAGAGCCACCCAAATCTCTTCACTCACTCACTCACGGTTAAATGAGCATTTTTGAAATCAATATCTGAAAAATGTCACTGCTTTTATCAGCTGCAAATATTTTAACGGGCACTGTGTGTGGCATGCGTCCAGTAGAGTTGGTAATGGTGGAGAGAAAATAGTTCCATGTCTTAACGTTGAATTAAAAGTGATACCGTAAATATTCGTAAATACCGAAATGATTTATTTTGCTTTGTGAATTTTTTAATGCTTTTTAATGTAAGAATTTGCAAATTTGTGAAATATTTACTTTTATTATAATTTTACAGTTCAACTTAAACGGCGCATGAATGAAGTGATCAGGCCAATAGCAATGTAAATTTTACACATAAGCAGGGCTTCCAAAAGTGCTTAGTTTACTGATAACAGCCTTTATAAGTATTTTTTCGAGGATCGCCATAACCTATAACTAGGACCACCTGTTTTTCGCGAAAAAAATTTGTTCGCAGGATAGCCATCGAAATTCTACGTGCACAGAAGCAGGTATCATTTCGCTATAGGCCCGGGTGTTTGAGTGATACTGCATTCTATATTTTAATGCGCCTATCAGAATTAAGTTACTCCGGCTCTCAACTTCCACGATTGGTTGGCAGACACCTCAGACACGCGCAGGGTTCAAATCGTCCAACGACGAAATATATTCTGAACTTGCGTGTGTTCCAGTACAACTAGACGCGGAAACTTTTAGCGAAAATACATGTGGCGCTAGTTGTAACGTAATCAGGAGCACTGTGCACGTCTGTGCTGTAGAGGAAACCGTACCGGGAAAGTCACCAGCCAAAGTTATTGGCTTCAGCATACATCCATGCACGCGTGAGACGACTACTGCAGAGACGGAAATCCACCCTATCCCTATTTGCCACACGGATTCACCGACGGAGATCACCAGTACAGTGCTGCAAGAAGTTTCGTTTGTTTCGCTATTTTGGCTAATTCATTGTTTGATGAACACTTTTGCAGTAAACTTTTCCAAAGAAAAGACTTTTAAAGAAAAAACATACTGGCCAATATACACTGAGGTTGTCAGTAAATTAAGAAAATAAGTATTATATCCTTACGTCTTATTAAACGAGTAATTAGAAATTTAAAAATCAGAGAAATTTGTTACTTTTTTTTTTTTAGATACCCGTTACGATAATACCTAAAGTATTAAACTATTTTACATTTCATAAAGATTTCACTTGATCTGCAAGTTAAATTTTGGATTTGAATGTAGCTGAAGATAACAGAACCGGCAAGGAGAGAAAGCCAAGTGTAAAGCATGCTCACTAAACAATGGATGTTGGTGGAGCATTGGTAACGTTGCTTTGGAATTAAAATATTGAAATCAAAATAAAATATGCCACACATATTAAAAGCTTGTAGTTTAAATAAAAATAAAACTCACGTACTCGAGATGTATATGGTTCATACATACGGAACTCTTCCGTTCCTTCAACGTGCGACTGAAAATGCATCGTGCTTGAAGTGCACAACTCCAGCTAATCAAATGGGACGCTGAGTTCTCGAGTTTCACAGACAGTTTCTATTAGTTTGATTTACAGCTGAATATGTGTCATTCTTCAGGCATACATATAACTCCTGATCGTCAACTAGGTCGTTACATGCTTCGTGCTCCAGGTTTATAACTAAAAATACTTCGTATTTCAGACGTGCGATTGTATCTAGTCAGTGAGCTAAGTTGTACGACTAGAGCTGATATGCATCAAACACATACTTAGTTTTCCGTATTTTTAGCACCTGAAGTAAAGAAAACTAATATTCGTGGTCAGAGAGGAGGTGTCAAATGTGTAAAAAAAAAAAATACGTGAGAGAATATAGGATAGAGCCGCGAGTATTTCGCAGGTTATTGTGTCAGTAAGCTAGGCTTTACAGTCCTNTTTAAAATAATAGAATACGTGAGAGAATATAGGATAGAGCCGCGAGTATTTCGCAGGTTATTGTGTCAGTAAGCTAGGCTTTACAGTCCTATATACACTCGAGACGCTATCGGTTGTTTATTTGCTGCTGGGAAAGTGAGGCCTTCGTACAGGACTGTTCAAAGCTCACTCACACTACTGCTTCCTGCTTATTACTGACTCATTGTTAAACACGGCGTTTATAAACAACTGCTATTCAACTACTGTAGCAGGAGGAAATAATAAGTGTTTGAAGTCTACCTCGTCACAGGATGAATTTGCGAAATATTTGAGGCTCTAGTTTAAACTTTTAAGATCCAAGCAAATTTATACGAAAATTTCTTAACTGTAGTTTTTATCAGTACTGACCCGTGAAATTTATAGCTAATATCAGCGGCTGCCAATGGTCATAAAATTTGACTTACTAAAAATTAATCTATAAAAAAAACTGGAAACCGTTCTCTGCTGATAGCAGCGTGTGGTAACACATTTGTATAACATGTCTAACTATGCGAGTACTTTTAGACACCCAGTTATGGCGTAAGAATTCATTGGCCTCGGCCTCAAGAGCCTAAAGGGGAGGAATCGAAGATAGTAGCGGTCAGCTTTAACATGAAAACTGATAGAAAGCACTCACTCCGACTAGACCCTTCGTGCACTCGCCAACTAGAGATGAGCTAACGCTTGTTACCAGGGGTGCGGTTGTAATTCTCTTTGCCACTATTGTACCTCCGTACGATGTTCCTAGAACTTCAGTTGTTCTCTAAAGGCGGGCACTAAGTTTCATGTTGGTGATAGTCTTTCGACACTTCGACAGGCCAGTCGGGCCCAGACGATTTTAACAAATCGTTAATATTCAACAATAATTTGGGGGTAACATTCAACAATTATTGAAATGTTCCCTGTCTTAAAGTTGGCGAACGTGCCGCTGGCATGCTCGGATTTTACGTCGGGAGCGCGCGTTACGGAATTCTGCGCGTCACGGAGCCGAGCGTGTTAATATGTTGTTTACTTCGGGCAAGGTGTGTTCGTTTTCACCTGTGCGCTAGAAGTTCTCCACTCTTGAAACACACGTGCGTCAAACCGGCAGCAGAACCATCACATTTACGGCGAAACGTAGGCTTGGAGGATACAGAAGTTAGTAGTGTTCGAGAGAGCACTTAAACTAGGTGACAACTCGGGAACAAGCACATTCGCCCAAACAACTGCATTATTAATTTTGTTACTTGATCGGAACAGAGCTTTGCTTGTCCGAAGTACGATGACACTGAAATTACTTTAAGAACGTTCGGCATAGAAACTGTACGTTCCGAATTTCAGTTTGAAGTTAATTTCTTCATAATAAATTTCGACAGTAAGGAAGAATAAATATTTGTAAGTTTTATAGCTTTATTTTAAAATCTTTCCTAGAAGTATAAAATAAAATCGAGGTTAACATATAACTTACTTGTAAAATTGAAACAACTCAGACGGGAGGCAGCAGAAATGTACTAGGTACCCAAACTTTACCTCTAATTAAAGTAAGAGGATCGAAGATTAAAAATTGTTTACGCATCACCAGAAATATAGTTGGCGCATGCTATGTGAAACAACAAACAAACTCACCTCTTAAAAAGCATTCGTTTACCAACAAAAATGTTTCATAAGCTTTACGTTGTGTGCTCTTAGGGTTCAAGACGAACAATTATTTCGGATGGCTCTCACAAAATACAACCCAGTAACACAGCATATAAAATTCACTGAATAAAACCACGCATGTTAATAAGTTACGTACATATTGTAACGAATAACTAAAGTTTCTCTAATTATACATTTTTATATTTTTTGCGTTTGATTTAATATGTCCCTTTTGTAACAAACTAACAAAAACTAGTTACAAATATAAGAAACGGAATGCCATGAAAAACAACGTAGGCTACTAACTGCTATGTCCTACTGCCTCAGAAAAAGCAGCATTTAGTAAAACAAGTAAGATTTGAATTTTTTCTAATAATGACTTTATTCCCTACCTGAAAACTAACTTTTAAACGCTTTTTAAAGTAACGCCCTATATAACAAATGAAGAAACCAAATACAGTGGCTTTCAACATTTACAGCACAATATGTTAAAAGCCAAATTTATTCAAGAATTTTTGACTATGTTTTTCGAATAGTATGTAAAATATTTTAGTGCAATATATTCTGCGAAAATGCGTGTAAGCTGTAAACTGATAACGTATTTCATTAAAGTAATTACGAAATGTTACAACGTATTTCAATTATATTTGTTTAGATTTTCCCTTTGAAAAAATTAACAAAACAAAACTAAGTGTAACTTATGTTAATTAACTTGTTTTAACCTTTGAACGGGGTATAGATAAATCTAAACATGTTTTTTTTGTATTAGTTACACAAGTCACCGTAAATAGAGTTAATTTGCATTACGTGATTAGTAGTTGTATAGTTATATAGTTGTGTTTACTTTACAAGATCGGCATACAATCAACCTTCGTGGTGGAACAAGGTGTTTGAGTACATTTTAAAGTGTGACTGCATACGGGATGTATCCGGGGTACGTTACTAACTTTCAGAATGATGGAGAAGTGAACCAGCATCCATTTGTGATAAGGAACCCTGGTCTGGAACCACCTCCGTCGTACGTTACAAAAAAACGGTGTTGGGATACCTATTACAGTAAAATACAAAAGTCGGGGCGTTGTGGAATAATGCAATACGTTTAACGTTGTAAGATATAGTACTTACGTTACCTAGAAGCCTGAAAACCCGGATACGTAACTTTTCCCGAGTCTGGCATCGAACTCGGTGCCGAGAGGGTGGCAATCAAGCATTCTAACCCCCTAGCCATTAGTCGGCCAACTTGTCCTGTAGACGTTGCACAGCGCAAGGTCTGGGGTAAAGTACGCATCAATAATGCACGGTAGGTGGCGTGCGGCGTGTCGACTTGGTGGGTCCTGAGATACGACAGAGGTTCGTGCTACGTCGTCATGCCTGCATAGAGGTTCGTGCTACGTCGTCATACCTGCATAGAGGTTTGTGCTACGTCATTATGCCTACAAAGAGATTCGTGCTACGTCATGCCTACATAGTTTCGTTCTACGTCGTCATGCCTGCATAGAGTTTCGTGCTACGTCGTCATGCCTGCATAGAGGTTCGTACTACGTCGTCATGCCTGCATAGAGGTTCGTGCTACGTCATTATCCCTACAAAGAGATTCGTGCTATGTCATGCCTACATAGAGTTTCGTGCTACTTCGTCATGCCTACAAAGAGGTTCATGCTACGTCGTCATGCCTGCATCGAAGCTGGAGGACGCACCTTTGAACACCTCTTGTGAACTGTAGTCTTAATAGCTTGTCGCTCATGTGTGTAGTACATTAGGACATTAAATTAGTTCACAAAGTTCCGTAAGTTGTCGTATTCCACTGTAATATGTTTCCCAACGCTGTTTTGATTATGACATTAAATGGAGGCTTTTCCGGACCGGCGTTTCCTATCTGAAATTGATGCTAGTGCCCTTCCACATCGTCCCCAAAAGTTTGTTGCATCACCCCGGATACAGCCTGCGTATACCATATGTGTGTTTATGTGTTTTATAATGGGTTTAGTTTAGTGTGTGTAAAACGCATCATCCCTACTGATTAAAACACTTTTGACAGGTTTCCGGGAGAAAAAAAAAGTACTAGGAAATCAACAAACTATAGGCCATTCATGGTAAAGTGAGCACTTTTGAAAGCCCTCTCATTGGGAATAATAGTCAAGAAATATATTTTATTGTTTTCTTAGACGTTAACTTCAGAGTTCGGTGGAATATGCACACAGTGTTTATTACTTTCTTGGCAATATTTATTTAAAGAGGTTGTTAAAGATAAAATATGGCTGAAGAAAAACGTAACTAAAGTCTCAAAAGTGCTCACTTTACCGTTAACAACCTATACATAATCATGGACCTGTATAATGGTTTTTGGTATGCTCGATAAGTACTTTTACAATCGCTTATTCACCTCACTAAATAGTAGGACTTGAACTCCATTTGATAAGTTAAACATACACAAACACAACGTATCATTTATGCTGCTATTTTTATTAAAGTTGCATTTTATTATGATTTATGTTATACACTCGTAATTTTGTGCCTTATAGAGCTTAAATGTATCCTTGTATTAAACGCTAAATGTTTTTCAGTTGTTTAACATACTAAAAACTAATCAATGTCTGAAAACACCACCATCTTGCCTATCAGACGTATTGTAAACACTGCTTATTTTGTTAGATTTGTTACGCGTTTAGTGTTTCTTTCATGTTTTTGTTTGACAGGAATGTAGTTTGAACTAATATTTTGATTTACTTCACGTTATGAGTCGCACTAGACTCGCTCTCTTCTGGTGGTGACTTCTGGAAGCGTTCGCTATCCTGACAACCGATAAGAGGATCAATAAGCACGAAAATGCACAAACACTATTCACAAAGACGTTCACACGGCTGAAGTTATATGTATGGGAATCATTTTTTACTGTAGGCGACAACACACACAACACACACGTGCGCAAAATCTATAAAACTGGTAAAAAAAATTAATACATGCTACTTCACCGATTTAAAAATAAGAATAAGACAAAATCATCTAATTTACAATAACGTAGATTGCAAAATACGGAAATAATAACAAAAAATATTCACGAAAATAAACAAGTCTAGTTTACTGTGGAAGTCCGAAATTTATTTAGACACTGATGGACATGTAAATCGCTGCGCACATAAGGTGTCAATTTGCAATAAACTCAAGACCACATGTAGACCCATTCTGCAAAGCAAATTGTTAATGTGACGTCGTAGAAAAGTGACTGCAACACGTAATATATATGGCCACGTTAAAATTGGCCTTAGTGGTTTAAAGGCAGAAGTCTTGGTGTTAATAAGCACATATGTATGCCACGGCGTCGTACTCGCGAAGACATCACCACTGAGGGCAATTTGAACGTGGCCGTATAGTCGGACTGCACACAGCCGGGCGGTCATCTCGACGTCTAGCCACGCAGTCACCACTGCGACACGATGCGTGCAGGCGTAGGTAAGGACAGGTTGCACGTCACGTAGAGTAGACACCGGTACTTCCAGACGCACTACAGGTAGAGAAGATCGTCGTGTCCGCCGACGTGCGGTGCGCCAGAACTTGGCACCACGTCCAGAGAGATCCTGCAGTCTGAAGGGCCTGAACCGCATTTGACGGTCTCAACAAGGACCAGTCATCGCCACTTGAGTGAGGCTGACCTACGCTGCGTACACTGTGCGGGTTCCCTTTGAACCCTCGGCATCGCGTGCCAGGAATGTCAACATCGGACAGGAGGAATGGCAAAACATCGCGTTCTCCAACGAGCCCCGCTTCAGCCTCAATGGAGATGATGATCGCAGCAGGATTTGGCACCGCATTAGCAACGCAACGATCTCGCACTGATATTCTTGTGCGTCATACATCCCGTACACAAAGTGTTATGGTATGGGGTGCCGTCAGGCATGACTCTCGGTCACGTCTCGTGGTTGTTTGAAGGCACGGAAACAGCACCGCGATATGTCGATGAGATTCTGCAGACATATTTTACGTCGCTTTGAGTAGCATACCCAACGCTACCATGCAGAAAAATAATGTTAGTTCCCTCGTGTCAGCCAACAGGCTATGCAAGGTGCAGACACGATTCCTTGTCCTGCCCGGACTCCAGATTTGTCCCCTGATGAACGCGTATAGGATATATGATAGGTAGAGGCCTGAAGAATTCGCGTATTCATTTTGGATCAAGCTAGAATCGAAAAACACGTGCTTTCATTAAACTTTAGCGATTGGTCCACGCGGTGTTTGACATCTCCTGGAGAACGGTGTCCAATTGTCGCCTTCCACTGTGACAGTAGACAACCAATGTGCAGTTGATATCAGCATATCTGTACATAAAATTGCAGAGTCTAGCCTGCAGGTCTTTGAACTCACGAATTTTTGAGGTCTCTAATTACAGGGTATCGCTTGCACCGCCACCAACAACCTGCCGAGACACTGGCTGGTCTGCGTGTGCAGTTGCAACGGCTATGGTAGTTGGAATGCTACGTGGCATCGCCGCTTGCATGGCCACGACAGAAGGCTCTATCTTAAACTGAACACGTACTTTGCGGACGCTAAACAACGCGCCCTCTGTGCGTGAGAGACTAATCGCTGCTCATTAGACTATCATCTCTCGGTATGTGATGGTTTAGTAACGTTTCACGTAGGGAAAGAGCATGATTTCCATGTTTGCAGTTGTTAATATAACTTCTTGTATAGTACCAGGAAAATGCCAAGTGGTTATACATAATTACTTATAAACGCAATTAAATTATTTCGTTCGAAGCACAAGAGAATACAGATAAAAGTTTAATCCTTGCAGGCATGTTTCGTTCAATTTCGACGCTCGAAAAAGTTTTAGCGAAATAATGTTTAGGAGAAGGCTCATAATACAAAACGTTACGGTAACACGGCGAGGAACAAGTAAAATATGGTTTTGTCTGCCTCAGAAAAGCGGATGGCGTATAAAAGCCTCATGCATATTCAGAATTTTCGGAGTAACTCTACATTTGATATGAGACGTAATTTTGTTACTTTATTTTTTATGGAAATGCCATTGTATAAATTTTTTTAGGATAACGTAACTCGTATTTTGATGATTTTTTATTTTCTTTTCTCATGAAAGATGAAGTTATTTTGAATGAAAAGTGTCTGAAAACACCGTCGATGTACATGTAGCTGTATGCGTGACATTGTATGTGTGTACAACTGTGTCGTTTTCCCTTTACTACTTAAAAAATTCGAACCGATACACCGATTACAGCGAAACTGAGCATATGTGTACATATCTCATCGCTTACGGCCAAGATTTCCAGATATACATTTACACGTAATTATAACGTACAATTTTATAGTATCCTGCCATGTAAATATATTATAATGGACATCTACAGTCTGGTAGACGATATTTTATGTATGCATGTACACTCATCTGAACAAAAAATTGCTCACCCTGAATGTGGCATTGCATGAGAACGTACATGCACAGGGCATGGTAGTATGTTTACAGAAAANAAAAAATTGCTCACCCTGAATGTGGCATTGCATGAGAACGTACATGCACAGGGCATGGTAGTATGTTTACAGAAAATATAATACTGTACCACACCAAACATGTATTGTAAGGGGCCAACACTACGATGCACTTAGTATGGTGTTGGACCATCCGTAGCACGGAGACAGGCGGCGATACGGTCGGGCATGGAGGCATAGGCCCTACAGACGTCAGATCCTGAGGAAGATCCTGCCACAGCTGGCGCAACTGACCCTCCAAATCCGCTGTAGTTGCAGCTGACCGAAGTTGCCTCCCGAAAAGCAGGAGCTGTTCATGCTCTGTCATTCCGGTCGGCCAGCGGGCATTTTTGCTAAAAAAAGAAATTCTCATTTTCCCATTAAAATTTATCATTTTTCTCTCAAAATTTTCTTTTACCCTTAAAATTCTCCTTTTTCTCTTAATATTTTCCGTTTTCCTTAAAAATTGCACCGAACCTCCCATTTGTATAAATGAGCCACCGAAAGAAACTTTTTGAGCAATAGGAAGTATTTGGCAGACTCAATTTTCGAGGGCAGAACAGTGGCGGCCTTATTGGTGTTATGGGCATAGGGTATGTCAAATTGATAGTCTGTACTTATTATCAGATCTCACAAATAATTTTTTTATTAAAAAATTATTAATTTTTTTAAATTTGTACCGAACTTGTACATAGAGTATTGCGGAAATATGCAAAAGTCTCTCGATCAGTTACTACATTTGTAGTCTCCTCTTTTGAAATCTAATTATTGTACGATGTCAGAATATGTATACTATTCATTGTCTCAACTGTTATGTAGGTAAAAGTATGCTACTCAGATTTATTTTTAATATATGTGGCGAAAAAGCANAACTCGTATTTTGATGATTTTTTATTTTCTTTTCTCATGAAAGATGAAGTTATTTTGAATGAAAAGTGTCTGAAATCACCGTCGATGTACATGTAGCTGTAAGCGTGTCATTGTATGAGTGTACAACTGTGTCGTTTTCCCTTTACTCCTTAAAAAATTCGAACCGATACACCGATTACAGCGAAACTGAGCATATGTGTACATATCTCATCGCTTACGGTCAAGATTTTCAGATATACATTTACACGTAATTATAACGTACAATTTTATAGTATCCTGCCATGTAAATATATTATAATGGACATCTACAGTCTGGTAGACGATATTGTATGTATGTATGTACACTCATCTGAAAAAAAAATTGCTCACCCTGAATGTGGCATTGCATGAGAACGTACATGCACAGGGCATGGTAGTATGTATACAGAAAATATAATACTGTACCACACCAAACATGTATTGTAAGGGGCCAACACTACGATGCACTTAGTATGGTGTTGGACCATCCGTAGCACGGAGACAGGCGGCGATACGGTCGGGCATGGAGGCATAGGCCCTACAGACGTCAGATCCTGAGGAAGATCCTGCCACAGCTGGCGCAACTGACCCTCCAAATCCGCTGTAGTTGCAGCTGACCGAAGTTGCCTCCCGAAAAGCAGGAGCTGTTCATGCTCTGTCATTCCGGTCGGCCAGCGGCCATTTTTGCTAAAAAAGAAATGCTCATTTTCCCCTTAAAATTAATAATTTTTCTCTCAAAATTTTCTTTTTCCGTTAAAATTCTCCTTTTTCTCTTAATATTTTCCGTTTTCCTAAAAAATGGCACCGAACCTCCCATTTGTATAAATGATCCCCCGAAAGACACTTTTCGAGCAATAGGAAGTATTTGGCAGACTCACTTTTCAAGGGCAGTACAGTGGCGGCCATATTGGTGTTATAGGCATAGGGTATGTCAAATTGATAGTCTGTACTTATTATCAGATCTCAAAAATTATTTTTTAATAAAAAAATTATTAATTTTTTTTAATTTGTACCGAACTTGTACATAGAGTATTGCGGAAATATGCAAAAGTCTCTCGATCAGTTACTACATTTGTAGTCTCCTCTTTTGAAATATAATTATTGTACGATGTCAGAATATGTATATTATTCATTGTCTCAACTGTTATGTAGGTAAAAGTATGCTACTCAGATTTATTTTTAATATATGTGGCGAAAAAGCATGTAGCGAAAAGCATGAAACTATTACAATAACCTATTATCCACCGGGTCCCTAGATGATGCCTGGTGGTATTTACTATAAGTCTCTGAGAACTGTATGTGCAGACGCATTTGTTGTAACGTGACCGACACAATTTTAAACGCAGCGGTTTCTATTTGTTTCGACATTTCCCAGAGTGAAATCTTATGCAGGTAATAAGTGCCGGAAAGAGCACGGAGACTTCATTCTCCTTAACGCTTGGAGCAATATTGAAACCTGCTTTGTAGAAGAACGTGCGTAGCCTACGTGCCAGAACCTGGAAAAATGCCGGCAGGTAAGCGCACAGCTCGCGACAGGACCACTACACGAGCGTTGTTAACAGTAGAGCTCTCACAACACACACGTGCTCTGACAGAGCACACGTGTATCCCTGCTGCTAAGTGTTGACGCTGGCAAATCGTGTTAAAGCTGATCACAATCTCTCCAATCCGATCAACTCCAGCAAACATCCCAACCTACCCTCCCTCTCCCCCTTTCTCCACCTACTCGCTATTGCTCGCCCCCCCCATCCTGAACGTTTCTGCGGTAGCTGATTACGAGTGGTGCGTAATGCCTTTTGAGTGTTCATCGGTGCCTCCTAAACCACCCCCCAACTACCCCTCTGAAGTGCATCATCAGCTAGGCGAGGTTCGGGGACTCGCCGGTACGGCTAATAATACATCCCGTGTAGCGGGTGCTTCGTGGACCAGCGGTAGATTTACTGCGTTTCACGTCATCAATCGTGCTTCCAGCTGCAGAGATTTTCACCCCCGTCCCCTTGCACCACCAGGACAGATTGTCGTCGAGGAAGTTTATGATCGGCAGCTTGAAATAATTATGCTGGTCTTGCTTATACGAGGAACCGCAGAGGGCTTGTTGAACAGCAACGTGTCGAAACTTCAGCGGAATAGAAAAGAACAGCTTGGTAGACGATCAACAGCAAAATCCGTTTAAGTCAAGCTTCAAATGTAGTTAAACATTCAGAGAATTTATGTGACTTCCAAACCAGGAAATACATCGTATTTCGTCATTAGCGTTTTCCTCTGAATACGAGCCAAATCACAATGATTCTATCGCAGAAATAATAACCAACACATAGCAAAAATAAAACAGTTGCTGATGAAAAAAAAACAACGACATATTTCGTGGTAAGCATACCTGATCAGTCATGGTTGAAATATATTTCAATTGTAAAATAAAATCAGCAAATCCTGGTTCAACATAAATGGCAAATTTTGTGTTCAATGTTTTATTTGTTTAAACAAGACGAGTTCGTTCATTCATGCGTCTCTAAGAAATAAAATGAGTAACTCGCAACGCAATAATAAAAAAATAAAGTAGAAAAAATCTTCATATATATATTTTGTGTTAATATCAGCATCTACAAATATAATTTAGAATGTAAAGAGGTCCCAAGCGCAAATTATATTCTTCTTTTACAAAACAAATTAGCTTTTCTGAAAAGGTGCGTAAGTAGTTGTGAGTTATTTGATTTTAATCGAACTAGCGCTGGTTGCTTTTGTGGTTCCCTTTTGCCACTCCGGAATACCACTACCACTGCATTTATTTTATCTGCTCTTTATTATATCATGGCTGCAAAAAAATAACTGTGCACACTTATAACAAACATTTTCCAAGCGATGGCCTGGCTTAAGTGGATTTCTTTCCAAATGAGTTGACCCACACTTGTCAAAGATGTGTGCGAGTAACTTCCCACAAACAATCCAAGCCAGACTGGTTGCTTGCATAACGGGAATCTTAGTAAACATTATTAAACTGCTGAAGGTCACACCCGGCACCCGGCCATAAAGAAGCACTGCGACGGCAATGCGAAATGGCATAACCAAGCTTTGCGTGAGATACTTTCTATCAGAATTATAAGCGATGACTGGGGTTTTATTACAGCAGTCTGTCCAGATAAGATACAGCATTTTCTTTACAGTTTAAAACACAGTTTGACTGAAAAATAAATATAATATGGCGATTTTTGCAGATTTTGACACTTTTCAAACAACCACGTTTGTGTTTAAATAACCAAACTTACGAATGGGCAACAAACCATCGACTTTTACATATGCCCTGAAAAATACTTAATTTCAATATTTCACTGTTTTTTTTTAATTTCAATATATACAACAGCTAACGACGACACCGATATGACTGCAAGTAATGCTCCTGAAAAAAGTGAATATAACGCATGTACCCTGGGACATGCTCGTCTAATATAATGCAGATATCTTAAGGCACATAGTATTTATTGAATGGAATGTGGAACAGCCACTTTCCCGCGAACTCCTGTTGCACACGCCCGCAAAATGGCGTCACTGGAGAACAGGATGCCAGAAAGCCGTTCGCCAATCAGCGCTGAGTAAAGTAACCTACTAGCCGGCCGGCAGCCCGGCCTCCAGGAAATCTTTCGAAGCATGCGGTATCCACGTCGAGGAAAAGGTTTTGTTTAATTTAACAAACTTCGTTCGGCACAACTATATTACTTGTTTGTAAAGGGGCAATGAAATATTTGGTTGTTGGAAAAAAATTATTCTGTTGTTCTTATCTGGTTTCCCCAAGCAAAGATTTAGTTGGTGCAACCGAAGATTTGTTTTGTTCCAAGTACATTATAAAACGGCCAAGATTAACAAAAATAAAAATTGGAAACCCGAGTGAGATTAAAACCTAGACCACCCGTGACCAAGCGCTGCACACGAGCAACCTCATATTAGGCAAGCGACTACATATTACGTTCGAATGTTTTCAAATAAACAAATTTCAAAAACCGGACAACGTATGCAACGTTAATCCAGGTTTTACAGTTTTACTTTTTAAGGTTGCTGTTGAGATTATTTTATTAAGGTGTTTATACCGTTATTGGGCATCAATAAATGCACTAAAAACCAATTTTACTCTCCTAATTGTCACAAAAAATGCAAACAATCTCCCGAGCGTTATTTTCGAACGAAGGAAATTAAATGAGTGGCCAAACAAATGTATACAATTAATTCAACCAAATATTGTGTTTAAAAGTCTAATTTATTTTGGCCCGATATAGAGGTTTTCTTTATTCAAACATGTATTTTGTTAAAGTAACAATATGTATTTTTTTTATCAATTTCATGTTTTGTTTACTCAACCAAATATTTTGTAGGGGCCACTAAATATATTTTTGGCCCTATACAAAATAAACATTTTGTTGGTATTTCTCTAAGTGCGATCACAGACAGACCCTATTCAGATCCACCTGTATGGTCACGCATACATCACAGGAAATTCCACGCTATTTCGCCGCCGTATACTCAATATACTCTGTACCTTATTCCTGGGACCGTAATGCCCGCGTGTCTGCCACATCGGTCTTGCACCGCGGCGATCCAGGTTCACTTCCTGGCGAGGGTAGCGCATGAGTTTTTCGAATGTGGGCGAGATAGTGTATGTATGTTGCCGTTGACCATTACATTTTCTCGAACCGTTCCCGTGGCCACTCAACCTTGTTTTAGACACAGCTCCATATTTGTGCGTCTCACTCCCTGTCATCCTTCAGCGATGACGTTCATCTACGTCGAAACCTAACACCAGATGGGTGGTATTATTGTCTTAGGATGCACTTTGTCATTCGGGTATTTATTATTACCGAATTCCTTCTACTACGAGGTGAGGATTTCAACGCAGTTGGTAAACTCTTAGTTATTTTACTAAGTGAAATAAAAACTTTTGTTTTATAGTGTAACTCTTTTAATATTAACATTTAAAAACAAATTATTTTGCAAAACCGAGTCATTATTGTAAAGTCCGTTCGGAACAGAAAAAAAACTAATTTTAACAGTTGTTAGAAAATGTAATAGATACATAACAGCAATATACCTAATTTTACACGAGCGGACAAAGTAATCGTATTTTTTACATTAGGAATTGATTAAAACATTATAAATATATTTATTTGTTTAATTTTGCACTGCTGCTGGGTTACTGCGTCACTGATTTAGTGAAAGAAATAATGTGCATGAATGGCAGAACGCAGAAGACCAAAGTCATGGCTGGATAACGACGCTTTTGATGTTTGTTGTAGGCAAATATACGCATCGCCATCTGGAAACTCGCCAGATCTTCCAACGCAAGTGCAACAATTTATGGCCATCCTCAGAAAATATTAAAAAGGGGAGAGGGGTATCACCAACAGCAGCGGTTGAACGTCTGAAAAGCCTATGAATTCCGCACAACGATTCTGTTAAAATTTTTCACAATTTTACGGAATTTTTTTTTATGGAAATTAAGAATAAATAACCGGAAACGTGATCCGTAATGGCATTAAACAGAAGTAAGCTCCGTAAATAGAAAATATGAAACGTATTCGTATTTGCTATAGCTTCGAGTATCGGGGACTAACAATGCCGAGTCTACGAAAACTGTTCTTCGCCATTGTAACAACACTCTCGTTTCTGTGGCAGTAAGTATGCTAAGCCACGCCCACTCCTTCAAACATCAAAGTAACGTAAGACACCTGGAACACTCTGCAGAAATTAAAACACTCAAACTTTACTAAATATTGAAATAATTGCATGCGTAAAATGTTTTGAGAAAACTTATTTATTCACAACATTTTCATTACAAAATTTTGGGTGAGTGGTGAGAATAATGGTATCTCCTAAAAGGTTTCATTCCTGTTCAAGTAACGCATTAAAAAGTTTTTGTTTAAGAAACTTTCTAAGTTATCTTTTTCCTACGTTGCATAACGGAATCTGAAGATTTTTTTTTTGTAATATATTTTTACAAACTGAAACGGTTGAAAAGACAACTAGTTATTTACGGAGAAGTTAAGTTTATTCACAGTAAGTTCTGTGAAATAAACGGGAAGTACGTTGAATTATTGAAAAATTTACGGAGAGCTGTGTATGACGACACTAAAATATTTGCTTTTGTTAGGTTTACAACAATAGGCATTGCCCATTAATCCTTTCAGACCCACTTTAATTTACGGTTTTGGGTGTTGCAAACAAAATAATCATGATGCGTGCTGTACTTAAGTCGACACAACATTTGTTCCGATGCCACAGCCAATGACGTGTAAGCTATATGTTCGGCCACGGTTATGTGAACTAATTATGACCTAGCCCAGTAAGACGGTTTGCGAATAATTTACCCACAGGTAAGATCATTGGTCATTGAGTTTCACAGTGTGCAGTACAGTCCAAAAATTACCAACACTTGCGAATTGCATACACTGAGTCTCAATGGGTTAAAAGAGGTTAAAATGTAATTTGTTTTGGTGAAACCATTCCCGCTGTCTTGTGCTATGCACGAACTGACGAAATGCACTGGACGTTGTGTCAAAGCAGCCATCGTTTGTCAACAGGGTAGGGTCGTCTGCTCTTCGCCGACATCAAATACCACGGGGTAAAAATTTCTAACCAGAAACGGAGTGACCTTAATGTGACTGTTATACGACACACTCAATAAATATCGGACTAGGAACCATTGTACTATAGGTTGCTCTCAGTTAACTGACAATTTTTGAAATTAACCTCTGAAAAATGTCACTGCCCTAACCTGCATAATTCTAACGGGCGCACTGAATGGCATGTGCCCAATAAAGGTGGTAACAATGGAGATGTAGTAGTTACACGTCTTAACGTTAAATTAAAAATGTTTGGTAAACAAATGTAAGAACTGAAATTATTTCTATTTTCTGGTATTAAAATGTCTATTATCTGCAAGACTTGGGAAATTGGTAAAATATTTAATTTACCAATAAGGTTACAGTTTTCTTTGAATGAGGCATGAGTAAAGTGAGCAGGCCAATGGCAATGGTAATTTTACATATGGCGGAATAATACGTAATGTGCAGACAAGTTTTCAATGAATGAGGTAATTTAACTCCATAAAAAAAACTTACTTGATGTTTGAAGTACTAAAAAGTGCCGTTTATTTGCGAACAACCCTGTATTTCACAATATAATTAAGAAAATATATCAGCCAACACCCAGGACCATCCAATTTCTGACATAACCAAAAACGTCTTAATTGCAACAGAAGGATTTATTTCTGCTTACGTGGACGGTGTTCGCAACGGAAAGGCGTTGGTGAAACAACATTATTTTCGTAAGATAATGGTACAAAATGTGGATGGATTTTAATATTATGGATTGCAACGAAAACTACGACTATGCTTTTAAAACCTATAAAACATACATCTTATTTGACTCAACAATTTTGAAAAATAATAACTTTCCCGAACTTACAATTTTGTTTGAAAAAATATTAATATTTTAATGTTTCCATTAAAGGTTTCTTGCGTCAAACGAATATAGAAGTACTTGCTACCAGAATCGGAAGGCAACGTTTTATTTGCTTCGACATAAAAATGGCCAATACAAACATTCAGCTCTCATTAATTNATAAAAATGGCCAATACAAACATTCAGCTCTCATTAATTAATTTTGTATCTGTTTGAACACCTGATCTAAGTTCTAAATTCGGATAACAATAACAGATAATATCCTCCAGCATATGAAAAAAAATTCAGCATTTCCAATAAATATAAACATAATAATATACGATACGTTACTTCAACCATATTATCCCAACACATACAATTAGGTGATNAAAGGTTTCTTGCGTCAAACGAATATAGAAGTACTTGCTACCAGAATCGGAAGGCAACGTTTTATTTGCTTCGACGTAAAAATGGCCAATACAAACATTCAGCTCTCATTAATTAATTTTGTATATGTTTGAACACCTGATCTAAGTTCTAAATTCGGATAACAATAACAGCTAATATCCTCCAGCATATGAAAAAAAATTCAGCACTTCCAATAAATATAAACATAATAATATACGATACGTTACTTCAACCATATTATCCCAACACATACAATTAGGTGATNTTCCAATAAATATAAACATAATAATATACGATACGTTACTTCAACCATATTATCCCAACACATACAATTAGGTGATTGCGAAATACCTGTGTCTGCACACAAGGCAGAAATAAAACCAATAAACCACTTTACAAATATAACAAAAATTAACAGTGTTTGTATTGGTAAAAATATGTTTTGTGCTCGTCACAGTCAAATGAACAACGGTACCTGTATGTTGTCAAATATGGCTTAGCAAATAGAACACTCCGATTTTTAAAAGGGGACCACTTGATAACTCGTTTGCTATCCCTGTCCTACTAATATTTATGTTAATATATTCAGTACAACAAAGCATCTGAATAAACGTTACAGGTTGCCGTTTAGTCTTAAATAAATTCACGCTTGCAAATAGCTAGTGTAAATATACAACAACTAGAATTAAGCTCACGCTATTAATATCATTATGTTCAATCATAAAGCACCTATGTTGCAGTTATTTACGGTTTCCAAAAGGCTTACGAAAAAATTTAAACTTAATTAAAACATAGGTAAAATACACAATGTTAACGAAAGGAAATTCCCTAACAGCAAAAGAAAATTGACGGATTTGCCCTTAAGTATATTACCACTGTTGGTAAGTAAGCGCTTCCCATCAAAAAACCTATTTTTCACCAGATAAATAATAGAGGGACACAAAAATGTAATTTACACTCGGATAATTTGTAGTAAAATGAGTATTATAGAAATTGCTGCTCTTGTTTAGACCCACTGCGTGTTCATGAGTACCATGCTACTGATAATAATTTTATGGACGAAATGTTTATAACTTTTCATTAAATTGTTAAGAAACAAATATTTTACGCTTATATTAATAAATTCTATAATGCAGACAAAAAGAAACAAATAATTTTCAGAAACCAACAGTGGATGAATATAATTTAATAAGAAGTTGAAACAAAACATTCAGTGCCATATTATGCTGTCGAGTTTATAAAAATCATGTCCGGCAATGATTACTTTCAAATTTATGCAATTAGAAGCTTATTTAGATGTTCAAATAGTGCTGAAAAGTACGATCGCGTTACTATAACCACGCACAGAAGCGCTGCCTGATGATACGCTATATAATGCCTTGACTGTACCTGATTAAAGTCAGGTTTTTTTCGCATACGAAGCTCACTGAGAATGAAGACATCGCAGCTCGGTCAAAGTCTGCATGGACTTGTGAAAGTTAAATTATGATTTGTTATAATTATCACATACATTACATCTTTAAAACCGCATCTATCTGTAACTAATTCTTATTCACACAAATAATATAAGGTAAAATGTTCACCCTCGTGTCAGAAATTTTATAAGTAAATCTTTGCATCTGTTTTTGATGAAATCAAGGTAACCTACATACATGTCGACTTACATACCATCGTTAAAGAATAGTGCACGGAAATTTTGTCCATAAATAATTCGGTCTATGCATTAAAAACCCAAATTACCCACCCATGATAGACACTCGGAAGGTAAATACACTACATCTGCTCTGTAAGGCTTTATTAAATATATTATTCTTTCAATTAGGCTACGCTCAGTAACCCCCACATCCCCACCCACAAAAAAAACACGCGAAAAACTTTAAAATATAACGGCCTCCAGTCAGAATAATAGAACTTTAAAAGTTTACCTTTCTATTTTATACTCTATTTTCAACAAATGGTTGAAAATATATATTTTATACCGGCGCACCACAGTAACAACCTTCAAAACAAGCTTTAATTGTATCCTGACATGAATCGCTACAAAAACTTTTGCGTACAACTGACATTGGTAAAAAAAACATTTTTGCAGATATATTTTAATCACGAAAAATTACAGATATATTGGAATCGCGTTCACTTACACCTATATTGGAATCGCGAACAATTACAGATATATTGGAAACGCGAAGAATTACAGATATATTGGAATTGCGAACAATTTTTGAGACATCGTTGTATCCAAAGCACTACAAGCGTCTTGATGATATCATGGTTTTATTAATTATCTAGTTATAACTTAACTCTACTTATTAGTACAGGTGTCCGCCATTTACGTATCCATTGAATTAAGAGTTACAAAATCTGTATTATACATAACACTCGCATTAAAATCTGTCAAAATTCTCATTGGTCCAGACAAACGGCAAGTAGTTTCATATAGACACGCCAACCAATAATGAAAGAAAAATTTCTGGCATGTGCACATCACGATGAAATCTAGAAATATAGTAAACTTTTCCCGCAATAAAACAATGTTTATTGTTGTAGCGTAAGTGTTTCCGTCATGATAAATTCAGGAAAAGTTATATTCGTGGCACTAAAAAGCCTTCCAAAAATATCTGTATTATTTACAACAAAATCGGAATCAGATAAGGTTAAACGGAATCAGTAAATATGAACGAAATAAATTTAAAATGTGCACAGAAATCAGAGAAAACTCACGAGTAGCCAGATAATAGCGGTTCCATTGCACCTGGCTAGGAAAAGGGGAGCGGGGGAGCCCTTGGTTATACAAGACAGCATCTCGGTCCCAAAAAAATGACATTTGTACCTGTTTTCCGCTCGAAATAAGGTGTTTTTCCCCAAAAAAAATGCCTCGTTTTGCCCAAAATATCCCGTTTTCTCCTAAAAATGTCTCGAATTCCGCCAAAAAAATGCCATGGTTTGTTCTCGTTAAACACGTACCACCATATGTGTCCCGAATGAGAACGCCCGTGTTCCGGATGAAAACGCATGCCAAGTATGCAATTTAAAAAAAATTCTGTGTTATATATATATATATATATATATATATATATATATATTTAAGTAGTGAACTCATCATGCAAAAATCGCAATGTAATCTTCAACAAAATTGTTTCGTATATGATCGTATTGAATGTATGTTCATCTCAAATACTTGCAGCCTGTCGGACATTTATAAGTATGATGCATGTCGCTTAATTGCCCGGGGCGCAACACGCGCCCCACACAGTGTGCTACATGTCCACAGTCATTTCCCAACATGTGTTTAGGGTGGCCCAATGAGGCTGAGAGCATGGGGGGATTTTATGGTGACCTTGGCATGCGTTTTCATCCGGGACACGGGCGTTCTCATTCGGTACACACCTGGCACTGCGTGTTTTGTGGGATCATTTAAAAAAATTTATTTCTGGAGAGAAATTATCGATTTTTTTTAGGGAAAAAGGGTAATTTCGAGGGAAATATGTGACATTTCGTGATAAAAACGGAAAATTTCGAGTGAAAAAAGGGAAAAATGGTCGGGCGCCGCCTGCCCCTGCCAGGAGCCAGGTGCCAGTTGGCGCAGAACCCCCCATTTCCATGTACCCATTTCCATCTACTTAAATAGCTTTAAAGAGTGACTCATATATCACTGCTACAAGCTAATGTGTCATGCTGGGGAATTAATTTACGTTTTTATTTCGTGTGTATATTATTTCAGCTCAGTTGATACTCATTCAAGCCAATTCCCTGTTTCACAATTTTATACTCGACCTAGTCACGATTCTCAGCTTGTTTTCAACATAATCGTTTAGAAACAATTTCTGAGGCAAGTGCAATATGTTCTTTATGCATTACTCTACCGTAGTCAGTCAGGGTGTAGATTAAAATGCGTGCATTATGGTCAAGTTAGTACACAAGTGAAATGTCATGGTGGTTATTTTTATGTACGAGTACCCATCCTACAATTAGCTGCCGGTAGCTGCCGGTGTCGCAGTGGTGCAGCGGGTAGACAACTCGACTCCCACCCAGGCGAACCGGGTTCGATTCCCGACGGGGTCGCTCCCGCATTATCGCATGGTTGGCGGGTTTTCTCGGGGATCTAAAGTTTCCGCCATCCCTTCATTCCGGCGCTGCTCCATACTCACCTCGCTTCACCCTCGTCGGCTCTCAAGACATCGATGCTAAGCGCCGCCCGAATCTCTTCTCTCACTCACTTCGGTTGGCTGTGCGAGGCTCAAGAACGGGTCTTGTGCCTGACTTGACGTTGCGTGCTACGGAAGAATCCCTATTGGTCGAACTGCCGTCTGCCAAGCTGGTACCAGTCCAGTCTGTGATTGGCCAAGGACATTCCACCACATCGCTGGCCTGTTTGTTGATGTGTTGGGCTGGATTTTGAAACCTTTTCGATTCCGCATTCTCAAATATTGTGCGGTAACGCACTGTAAAAAATGTCCACATATTTACGGAAATATACAGTTCATATACGGAAAAGTGATTGTAAAATCTGAAAACGGAGCTGAGATCCTTGCATATAAAATACGGAAAGTCTCAGTACGTCTTGTAGCTTCGGGTTTCAAGAACGAACAATGCCGAATTTACACAACACATTTCGCCACTGTAACCAAATTATCGTTTGTGCGGCGGTTAGGATATTGACGCCACTTGGACATATTCCTTAAAATGTCATAAAGTAACACCCGTCACCTTAAACAGTAAGCAAGAACTAAAACGCTCAATTATATTAAGCAATTGAAACAGTAACGTTTCAAATTTTGATTTCTGTTAAAAACTACAACAAATGATCTTTATTCGTTTAATTTTCTTAATTTTTCTTTCGCTATAGGCAAACATAGCTTAACCGTGTCTATAGGAAATCACACCAAAAGGGACAACGCTCCGTGCGCACTTCTTTTAACAATATTTTACACGATAACTATTTCTTACTATACATTTACCAACACAAAAATTGGCGCTCTGGTTTTATTAATATTAATTATAAATTAAATAGTGAAATTTATAGATAAAATGATAGTTAAAGATCTGTTTAACCAAAGAATGCCTTTATGATAACGGAAGTACAAAAAACCTTGTGACGCAGGGTATATTTAGAAAACAACCAAACACCTCCTCATACATGGGGTGATTATTCATAGGTTTGTTTAAAAAAGACTGAACATACAACAAGTAGACTACAGCATATTTATGGAAAGGTTCCGTAAGTACTCTGAAGGCACTGCTTAATTTACGGAACGTCCGTAATAGAAAAAAAACAACGTGCCAGTAATTATACGGAGAGTTCTGGAGAAATTTTTACCGGCACCTTTCCGTAAATTGGCGGAATTTTTTTTTACAGCGTGAGCAGGTTTTTTTGAAGGTAATTTTTAAAAATGGTATATTAATCGTGACACAGTTATGAACAAAATAANGTGGTCTATTAATCGTGACACAGTTATGAACAAAATAAAATGCACTCGCCTGTTGGAAATAAAATAAAAGTGACGATAAAGTGCCTGGTTGCCCAAGTTTACTACATTTACTGTAAAAATGCTAACACAACTCAANATGGTATATTAATCGTGACACAGTTATGAACAAAATAAAATGCGCTCCCCTGTTGGACATAAAATAAAAGTGACGATAAAGTGCCTGGTTGCCCAAGTTTACTACATTTACTGTAAAAATGCTAACACAACTCAATGCTTGTTTATTAGAACTTGTTAATGTAAGTTCCTAAATAATTGTTTCATTTAACATTTTCACCAACAACGTTAATCAAGAACTAACCATCCAAATTTTCGGAATATATTTCATAACGAAGATTGTTCAGACGAGTATTAAAGAGTAAAAAACTGAGAAAAATGTGTTTAAAGACTTTATTTTTAACGACACGTTAAACGGCGAAAGGATGAATATTAAATGGGTAAAGAACACATAGAGGAGAAGACAATATTTTATTTTTGTTACGTGCATTTAAGGGTGATTATGGAAGCGATAATGTGAGTACGCGAGGTAAAACAAATCAGTTATATAGCTAGATACATTTTTTTGGGTACAACTTTTGGAAAACATACTCANTAAGTTCCTAAATAATTGTTTCATTTAACATTTTCACCAACAACGTTAATCAAGAACTAACCATCCAAATTTTCGAAATATATTTCGTAACGAGGATTGTTCAGACGAGTATTAAAGAGAAAAAAACTGAGAAAATGTGTTTAAAGACTTTATTTTTAACGACACGTTAAACGGCGGAGGGATGAATATTAAATGCGTAAAGAACACACAGAGGAAAAGACAATATTTAATTTTTGTTACGTGCATTTAAGGGTGATTATGGAAGCGATAATGCGAGTACGCGAGGTAAAACAAATCAGTTATATAGCTAGATACATTTTTTTGGGTACAACTTTTGGAAAACATACTCACATGAAATACATTTATATTGTGGATATTTGTTAACAAATAAAGTTTGATAATTTCATGCGCAGCATAGCGAAAACTACGCCGGCAGGGTACATAGGAGAATTGTGAGGGTTTTTGTATTTCCTAAGTAAATTTATAAGTTTAATTTTCTCCAGTATTGATTTTAATATCATACACATTATTTAGAAATATTTTTCGGCATTGCGTGTGTACTTCGGCGAATCCAATTTAGTTTACATCTTCCTCCAGCGACCAGCAGTTGGAAACGTGTTCTACATTTTTAGTCACCACGCACACACAAGGCTCAGAAAGTTGTCGGACTCCCAAACGCCTTGCAAAAGAGGGAATCTCAAACTTCGTTCTTGAATTCAAGCTTGGTATAGGAGATCACTGAGAGATATCACGCTCCTATTCGGGTGCACTTTACGGCTCAACAGACGGAATGTTTTAGAACACCACCCTTATATCTCTCGATTAATAAAATCAGGGTTTTGTGAACGCTGTTGTTAGTTACTCGTCACTATGCCTTAGAACCACGACTTCTCTGCTAGCAAATAATTCACTGACTCTTTTATAAACCAAAACAAGATGGAAACACTCTGCAGTTAGTAGTTTCACACACAATTCTTTTTTTCTCAAACATTATGGTAAGTGACCAAATTGAATTACGTTTGTTGCCAATAACGGCTGTTCGCATTATTAACAATTATCACTTGTTTTCCTTAATATATCTGGATACGAATTTCAGTCTCACGGAACGGTTTTTCAGTCACCATTTTTACGAACCATCCGCCATTAACGATAGCTTCCAGTGCCAAGCAATTAATTCGCCATAACTCATTAATATATACCGCTTCAATTAATACAATTTATTANTGGTATAAACGAGGAACACATAACTCAAGTAGAAATAAAACTTCTCCTTCCGGCAGGGTTCGAACTAATGTCTCTATTACTATAACCTCACGTACAAAAGTGATAAACTGTCTGATGTTTGGGTAGCAACCGTTGCTAGGTGGCATTTCCTGATAAGGGTAACAATGTATTAAAGTGTGTTAGTTGTTAGTTATTGTCATGGAACTCCCACCCTTACCACACTGCTACACCACTTCACAGAAGGCAAGAGGTAGGGGATGGTTCGTGACAGAACTGAAGAGAAATGGTAAACGAACGCGAAGGTGGTGTATATCGCTGAGACCCGAAACGCTATCAAATACACATATCCGTGCGGAATTCTTCGCCTGGTTCATTAATGATTCGATTGAGAAACGATACGCTTGCTAACCTTATCAAGAGCGAGTGCTGAAACTAATCAAATGCTTATTCCGAGAAACAAGCCTAAGAAATATCTTAGGTATACCAGCAAGTTTCGTCGGACTCGAAAATTAAATAAAACTTTATTTATGAAAAAGCAGTAAAAATCAAGAGACAACACAAACAAAAGCGAATAAAAATTGTTCAGTTAAAAAACATCAGTAGCTAATCAATATAATGTTAGCTAAAATTCTGGCTCAGTACAAAATACGTAACTTTTCAGGGACTATCTTATTTTCAGTTGGGTTGCATGCTTTTCAACGTGGCTAAACAAACATGAAAGTAAAATAAAATAAGTGGCCAAACATTCTCTGTTACCAGAAACGCCAGAGACTATGATGTATTTACATACACATAACGTTTAAAATGTCGGTCATAATACATATCCCATACTGGAAATAAACTTGTACTCCAAGCGCGCTATGAGTATGATCCGATTACTAAGAATAATTAATAGGTTGTAGATTAACGATCTTAAAAGACGACAACTGTCAACAAATAAATACGCAAAACTAGCTGCGAACACTGGCAAGCAGTGGTCGGGAAACAGACGCAACAAAACATATACAGAAGTGCACCAAATTGCTAACAAATGGGAATGTCATAACAAAATAATTTATTTTAACTTATACATAACACAAGTTACATAAATCAAACATACGCGACTTTTAAAAATGACAGGGCTAAAACTGCAGCTTGTGAAAATTATTTCTTCCATTTACAAATTTATTCGAAAAAATAAACAGAAATATCATGAATATCTGGTCAATGTATACATTTTTTTATTTCTATTTGTGTTAAAGCCCAGATTATTTTAAAATTGTAGCTGTTTATGCACTGATAAAAAATTATTGCAAATACCATACTTAATCTCGGGGACGATGGTTTAGTGAAATATAAGCGAAATAAAAACATCTCAAATTTAAAACATTACCTAAAATTTAACATTTCGTAAATTTTCCGCCACCTACGCACATTTATTCAGTGACTTGCGTGGGGATGTAAACACGGGGAGAATACTAACACCCACAACAGATAATTGGGCTGTATTTCAGCCCATCGACTGGTAAACATTTTCTATTTCGCGAACCAAAGAATTTAGACACACACTATAAACTTTATAATGAATGTTGAAAGCCTTTATTTCTTAATTATTCATTTAAACACTAAAACCATAGTTCACTTTCTCTAAAATATAACTCTTAAATTTCATACTCTTCACAACAAACAATGATAAAACACGTTAAGTAAAAATTGATCTCCCAAATAAGTTAAATATTGTCGGTCTGGAGCTCTCTTGGGGCAGATGGGAAATGTTGATGCGTACGGATATACATGAGGAAATTACGTAAGCTAGTCTCGAAGACGATACGTCATCAGCGTTGTGTTTTAACGCGGAAATACTGAAATGTCATTTAATATATCTGTAACAATGACGTCAACAAAATCGTTGACTGTGCATGTTAAAGTTTTCCTTTGGGAGTTTATATGCGAAAATAATATATATTTTTTTTTTTAATCTAGAATTTTGTCCGTAGCTTCTCTTGCGTTTATTGCACGGGGCGGCTACCTAGTTGATTTACCGCACGACGTCTTTATATACCACACAGGTGCATATTCCCTCGCGTGCTATACGATTATCAAATTGCTAGGTGACCTTGCTCTGGAGCATGTCACGCAAGACAGTTTATCATTAAAGGTTTAGTTAATTTTATACCAACAATAAGTTTAGGGCGAATTATTTTAAGTTCATATAATATGGCTGCTTACCCTTCATTAAATTTTGTCATGAGATGCAAGAAGCAGTCGTTCTTCAAATCTCTCCCTGCCGTCTTTAGTGACCGTCCTTGGGCTTTATTAATGGCACAGCGAAACATCTTGAGGAGGAGAGTTGCAGTCTCTTGAGTTCGAAAGGGTGCGTGGATGGAATGAGTGGTATGCGTGTTATGAAAATTTATACCCTCCCTTCTGCCCCTCCCGTGTATATCCAGTATAGGTTGTGGCTTCGATTACATAATTTTGCCAGGCCTTCACTTGGAGCCTGGGGCTATTATAGCGTACACCCGTAATGGCGTCCCGACGCCGAGGAGAATCTTGCGTGGAGGTAAGGCAGGAGAGTGCGTGCTCTTGATGAACTCGACGGGGTGAAGGACTGTATCGTCCATTTCCACAACTGTGTCCACAGATTTTCCCTACATTTCAATCCCTTCGATCAACTCTCGCAAACTATGATAATGATTTACCATACTGTTACCGTTGCTCAATCCTCGTCAGAACTTCTGTGGCAAATTTTTTTTTTTTTAACGATTTGTTGATTCACTTTGAAATTATTGAATAAGGACTGGACAAACGGATTTTTGTAATCTGAGAATTTCTAGAACTAATACTATTGGAATATATTCAAATTACGCTACATTATTTTCGTGAACAAACGCTCTGATTTGTTGGGAAGCCAAATACAAACAAACGTCTTTGCCACTGTTATAACGCGTAATTTTAACAGTTCTCTAGATCAGCGTTTCCTAAACTTTTTCAGCCACGGACCCCTAGGAAATCAAGCACAATTTTCAAGGACCCCTTGCGCCCTCTGGCGCACTGCGATTACGAGACTTTTGGTGGCATTTATTTATTATTGTTAAATGGTCCAGAGATGAGACTGCGGACCCCCATACATATACTCGCGGAGCCCCAGGGGTCCGCGGACCCCAGGTTAAGAAACACTGCTCTAGATTATTCGCAAGACTTTCGTTCTGATAGTTCTATTTGCGAGAAACCAATTAAATGTTGCAACACAAAGATTAATTATTGCACAGCTGGCATATATCCCAATTCACTTTCCATCCAAAGTAACATATGAAATAAATAAAATTTGGCGTATACAGCTATATAGAATACCATAAGAAAAATATCTAGCGTAATGTATTTCACAGACTGGCAATTTATGAAATAAAATAAATTTAATAATTTATTCTGCTCAGTTCTGACAACTGTTTCCGTAACTGTAAGAAAAATAAAACTTTCTGTTTCACAGCAAGAGATGGATTTGGGTTTCTTTTGTATTTATACTTCTATCGTTTGAAATTTTTTATATATGCTGGTTTGAAATAAAAAGCCACGAAAACGATATGATCATCGAAAACATATTTGACCCCTTTTCACCTATTTAGTGGTTTATATTTCTAAAAATAAGGAAATTTATAGTTATGTATTTATGTAGCCAACCTTTGGAATTAAATATCATACATTTTATATATCAGGTTAATAAGTTATTCAAGGATAAATGAAAAACCCTTTTTAACTCTTTGAACCTTATTCGGGGTTAATTATGAAAAAATTACATTAATATTTTAGGTGTTTTTGTACTAAAATTATTAATCTAAAGGGTAAAAACACGTATAACTCCTTTCACCTACTTATGGGCTGAATAAAAAAGTCCTAAATCAGTTTTTAGGCAAAAATCAAAACGATGTTTTCAGGGGGTTACGTACAGATGAGGTGACTTGGAAAACATATTTTGCTCCTTTTTACCCATCTTTGAAACAGTATTTAAAAAAAATCGTCAAATTAATTTTAGGTGTTTACAAAGGACGTATTTACAAAGCTAAGAACGTAACGATATGTCAAGGAGTAAATGAGCCTTCCAGGTGCCCTAGAAAACATATTTTAACCACTTGTTACCCTTTTAGGGCTCGAATCTCGTCTTAGTCAGTTCCTGCACCCTAAGGGGAAGCTATCCCTATATTCTCACGAGCTTGCGTGCAGTGGTTTGGGCTGTGCGTTGATGAGTCAGTCCGTCAGTTAGTCAGATGGAGCGATTCATTTTATACATATATATTGCAGAAGTCAACGTGAATTTGGTACTGAAATCAAGAAACGCACTGAGAATTTTTTCTTGTTCCAGTGACGCAGTTTTAACTGTAAGAACGCAAGATATTTCCCGACTCAGTAATCCAACCAACTACCCAATGCTACCTTCCTTACTGATTCACCGATCAAGAGGAAAGGTTGTAATATTTCACCGTTTCAGCAAATGTCACAAGTATCATATATAGAGGACGTTGCACAAGATGTGATCTAATGATATATATATTGTGCATACTTTCCAAGAAAATATCATCCAATTTGGGAGTTAGCTTTCTTGAGTGCGATGTTTTTCGTTGTTGAGACTTTCTTTAGGATTTTATGCAGCAGTTACTTAAAACAACAAATTAAAAGACATTGTTAATCCTTGAAAGCATTTTATTAATACAAGTTTAGTTCAGAATCAAAATTGTTTTTGTAGCGACAGCTAACAAAATTATATGTTTTTTGTAGCAGAAAGATTTTGAATTAGACTATTAATCTAATGCAAAATAAACCAAAAGAAAACTTATTTGTAAAACAACCACTTTAAATCATTTCAGGTTTTATTAGGCATCATGTGAATGATCCAAATTATTGTAAATAGAAACAAAAATCCAGTCCAGGGATGGGTTTAAATTACTTCAGCAACGGAAAAAAGATTTTTTAAAATGACAATTTGTATGATTCCAGACTTTGTTTTCTCGTCGTGTTGCTGGTACGAGATAATGGTCAAGCATTTTTCTTATATTTCTGTTTATTAAGGGTGTTTGAATGCAAATTATTAAATCTGCACGTACGAGAACTGTTACGAAATAGCATCGGTTTAGCTCACTATTTGGAGTTCACGTCAACATGAATATTGGTGTGGTTATTTTTTTTTTCTCCAAAAAACTACTTTCACACTTTACATACCGCATACAACGATTCACTACCTTCATACGCTGAAAAAAAACACGTGCGTGTAGGAACCATTCAGACTGCGAAAACTGGGACAGCCATCTGGGGGAATATAATTACCATCTAAATATTGTTAGCATTCATGAAATACCAACATAACTTTTTGTCGTATTCCTGTCTGTGATTGTATTCGATGCTGTATGGATAGGGCCAGTGACTTTTCGCGCAAAAATCGCAACGCACAGTAGACTTCAATACTATATACACACCTCAGCTGTTGTTATACCTCCATTGGCCGCTGGCGCCGTGTCCGTCTTTGACCGAGCCACTCAGGACTAAGTAACTCCGACACTGAACCTTCGTGATTCGTGCGCAAACGGTTAACACGGGCCAGAACATTTTTTAGCCAATCAAAGAAGCTGGAAGACCTTACAGTGCTTTGAACTGTATCTTGTCTCGAAATCTTTTCGCGAAATACCACTGTCCCTGTGTATAGGTATATAGCTGCTGCAACAGACCACTGCGTTCCTATAACGAAACAGACAGTACCTCCAACAGAACAACTTGAAAAATTTTTCGATTGTTCCCACAGCAAATAGGATTGCAATAACATAACAGGATATTCTTTTACTGCTACTCTCGAAACCAATTACATAACTGTTCACTGCTACAAACAGAAATATCTGAAATGTTATGAACCTTTTAATTCATGTGGGAACGATCCATGTATTGTTTCAGTTGTTCTCTTGGAGATGCAATCTGTGCTGAAGTAGGAACACAGTGTTATTCCACAGCAGCCAGTAGCAAATACGTTCACAGACAGGAATATAACGAACAGATCTTTTGGTATTACTATTTATGTTAACTCTACTTAGATTATACTTACAACCTATCAGATGGCTGGCCATATCTTTATATTATATATGGTTCTTACAACCATACCATTTTTCTCAGTATAGATGCATACTAGAAGCCATTTTCTGAGAGTCGGGGTTAAATAGTGGATTGCAATAGTGGGTGTGGTGGCCCAAGCTATTCTTCCTACCTCGCTTTCAAACATTTTTCTGTTGGGAGATCCAAGAATCACGTGGTATTTTCAGGTAGATATTAAAAAAAACCTCGTGACATCAATCTACACAAGATTTCTGTGTAGATAAACTCTCACCACTTGATAAATGGAGGGTTCAGAGAACAGGGGGCCACGGTGTTTGAGTGGTTAGACTGCTTGCCTCCCACCAAGGCGAACCGGGTTCAGTCTCCGTATTTTCGCAAGTGCAGGTTTCATCGGTGATCTACCGTTTTCCCCGCCCTTTAATTTCGGCGCTGCTCAAGTCTCACCTCATTTCACCCTCATCGGCTCTCAAGACCTCGATGTTCAGAGCCACCCAAATCTCTTCACTCACTCATTCAGAGCACAAGTAGACGAAGTCCATTTTTTAAATCACTGGTAAAACTCACTGTGAAAATAATTAAGACAGAAATTTAACCATGAGCAGTATTTTACTGATTAGTCAAATACAGCTTAATACATAGACAAATGGATTGAAATACGGGTACCTGGCATATGTATATATGTTTAACATAATTTGCTCAAAGCGCGCGCTATTTTGTTAAATTAACTTCATGATATTGATAAGAGTTGTTCACTGAACCCTCCAAATCTCTCTATTCTTTCATAAATGCATCTGCTTCCATTATGTTCCCACAGTTCACAGTTGTCGCTCGGCGCATTCCTAAAAATTCTTCCGCCATTTTTATACCGCCGTTATTTCCATTGGTGCTTATTCTACGCTTTTTTGATCACCTCAAACGTTTCCTGGTCAAGTTTGCATACCTTTAAACAGAATTAAATAGCGGTAATTAATCTGCTTATATTTGGTGTATACATCATATCCGATAGTTTTAGAAACAGTGCAGTTCATTTTACAGAAGTGAAATAAAATCCACTGCGTGTTGGTTTTACTCTTTTAAACAAAATTCAGTAACGTTAATTTACCTGGTTGTATTTTATGTACACTTCTCTTCCGACAGTTTTATACGCCATAAAAATAATTTTCCAGATGTTAAAGAAAAAACACTGGGTGTTGGTTTTACTCTTATTAACAAAGCATGCCAAAGGCTGTCTGCACGAGTGGCAGACAAATAATAGCCTCCATTGAATCAGCGCAGTGTTGCCAATGCACGAACTTTCGAAACTGACTTCTTATAAGCATAGACTGCCCATATTACTCGTGTAAAGTTTAACATTTTTGTCACCAGCAATTCAATTTTTTTGTAGTTGTATGTAATTAAGTTTAAACTTTGGCGTGATTGTATGTTTCGAACTCTTTCACATCATCATCTTAATGACGGAACGTTTAAGAAAGCTGTTTCATTGTTTATTTATTTTCCGTCACGCGCTCGTTGGCAACAAAATAACATTTAGCGACCAACGTGATTTTAAGAGTCAGTTTGTAACTCCTGAAGTTAAATGTTCATTAACGGTATAAATACAAATATGTTTCACTTGTTCTATATTTACTGGCATTATTTATTGTTTCTGCTGTATCCCCAAGTAGTTTCTTGTAACCCAAAAGTTCTTGAAAATTCATATTGCCAACCTGGAAAATGTGCTACTTCATGAAATATAAGTCTGTATAAATTTTGAATCTCGAATAAACTTGAAGAATATTCGTAAGTGTGTTTTGGTATGTGTTGCAAATCTGAAAGCTTATAAAAATGTGCGTGTGTTATTTACTATTTACGCGACTCCCAGTTTACGTGTTAATACCGTGGCACGTATGTCACTCGTTTTTAATCAATAACGCCACGAAAATGTTTTATACTACACATGAAGCCTTCCTCGAGTTTTAGGAATACGTAAAAAACTATTATAACCTCTCTCGAAACGATTTAATTTGTGTGAGCAGTTGTATCAAACATTAAGTACTGGCTTACACTACTAAATTTCAATGCAAATAATTTGGGGTAAAATTCGATGCTTCATTAAATGTGTAAATGTAGTTTCATGAAATGCATTTTCATCAGCTAGGTATCATGCTTTCTTATTCTGGTGTAGCTGTACGTATCAGCGCAAACATTTCAATTTTATAAGCAAAAGGTGATTTTTTGTAAGAAAAACATTTAGGCCTTAGAATGCATGTGCTTTAAAAACTGCGTGGCTGGATGAATTTTCACTAAACTTGCATCAAGTGACAAATATTACCGTGGAAATATGATGTAAAAATTTGGAATAATTTTGTTCAGCTATTTTGCTGCATGACGACATTGCAACTGCTTACGTAGCGACGTTGCCGTTTGCTTGTGCATAGTTTCGTATTAAAATTATGAGCCTACTTTACTGTATGTGTGTGTGTGTGTCTATGCCTGTATGTGCATGTGTGTGTCTCCCTTTCAATTTTCGAACGCATGGGCCGAATTTCACCAGACTTGGTATACAAATAGTACTTAGTAAGGACACGTGACTTTTATAGTTTTCAACCACGTCGGGCACTTACTTTCAAAATGGTGGACATTAAAATTATAGCGTGATGTGTTATATCTCGGGAACCATTCAACCGATTTTAATAAAATTTTGTATGATGGGAGAGCATCAAGTAAGCATAAAATATTTTAGATGTATATTGATCTTGGTCCGTCAGTTTATAAAATAGCAACTAAACGGTGAAATAAAGATTTTTTTATATATCTCCAAAACTATTAAACCAATTCTCACCCAATTTGGCAGGTAAGCAATACTATGAGATGCCAAGTAATCGTAACTTATTGAACGCGATTATGGTGTTTACTTTCAAAATAGCTGCTATAAAACTTTTTAGGTATGTTTGGTATATCTGCCATACCATTTAAATAATTTTGACCAAACTTTGTATACCGAAAGAATCTGTTAGAAGCATCATATAGTCCAACATGTATCCACTTCTGGTGGCCATTTTGGAAGATAAAAGTATACAAATAAAGAAAGTTATTATGTCATATTTCGGTAAAAAAGTTTACCGATTCTTACCAAATTTGGCAAACAAGTAATACTGGTACAGATGATATTAATTCATGGGTTGTAAACATGTAAGAGACTTATTTTCAAAATGGCGGTCATATAACCATTTAAAATTAGAATGCAATATTGTCGAAGATATATAATAAAATTCCAACATAACTTAACATTTTGGCAGTAGATATTACATATATGAACTGTATCTACACGAATGATATTTTCTCCGCAATTTTGTAATATAGCACTTTGCGAATAAAGAAAGTTTTTACGTAATATCCTAGAAAACAATTGACCGATTCTTACCAAATTTGGTACGCATGCAGTACTAAGACAGGTGATGTTAAGTGGTATGTTTTAAGTATGTCAGATAGTTATTCTCAGAATCACGGCCGTGTAGCTATTTTTAGCTTAGAATGATATATCGCCGAAACCATATAATCAATTCCATCTTAACTTTGTATACTGGCAGTAGGAAATACAACAATCAACCGTATCTACACAGAGTTTCTTTTGTTCTCCAGTTTGTAAGATAGCGACATGCGAATAAATAAAGTTCGGGAAACTATTGACAAAATCCTACAAAATTTGGTAAACAAATATTTCTGCAGATCGTGGTGTAAAATTGTATGTTTTAAGTAGGCCAGGCGCTTATTTTCAAAATGGAGTCTATATAAATATTTTAGCTTAGTTTATTTTACCAACGAAATTCATTCCAACGTGCGGTTGTATGCTAGCAGTGCCTATTACAACCATCAAATATTTATATGGGAGCCTCATTTCTCTGCCATTTTGTATGATAGCCCCACCAACAAAAAAATTAGTTTTTATCTTATATTTTGGAAAACACTATAAATTAAGAAGGTTTGCTTTATAAGTGTTTATTTTTAGCAGTCTACTGTATAATTTTTGTATGCATGACCTTTAAGTCATTTGTGTTAATTTTTCTGTAATTTTTTTCGTTTATTTGCTTTGTACGTCTCTAAAATATTATATTGTGATTTTATATGCCATTATGCAACAACTATGCGCTCTAGAATGTTTCTATACGAAGAAAAGCACTTACAGGCAATGTCTACAAGTTAAACGGTTTTTCGTACAAGTATAATATAATGAATTTTTTGGTGACCAGCACCCTAAGTTAAGAGAGGGAGAGATTTGGATGGCTCTTAACAAGTTCTTGAGAGCCGAAGAAGGTGAAATGAGGTGAGAATGTAGCAGGGCCGGAATGCAAGGGCGGGGGAAACGGGAGATNATTGATCTCTGTCCGTCAGTTTGGAAAATAGCAACTTGGTTGAAGGCGGGCCGTCTAACCGCTCAGCCACCGCGGCCCCCCTTACGCCACTGCACGAACGGAATTCGCTCAACTGCATGAGCACGTAGCGAACACAAGGCGCGAACGCTCCGTGAGTTGGAACGTACCGCGGGCGGCACGCGAGGTCGGCGGGGACGGCGTATAGCACGGGTTCACGAGCGGGCCTGGGTACTTTGGGTACTTTCGCCCGGCACAAACTGAGTTCCGTCACGTGAGAACACAGCGCGCTGTGCGCTTTGGAACGCGATCCGCAGCTAATCGACGGCCGCTCGCGTTGCTCTACATTATAACTGCGCGAACATGACGCAACATCACCAACGTCAGTTTCCCTGCTGCTCTTAAAAGACCTCCCTAGTCGACATAACGGGGTCTCATTGCACGCAGTGGTCTATTCTAATATCGGATAAACTATTGAATAACTCTATGTAATTCTTTTTTTTTTTAGGACAGAATTGAAGTTCGAAATTTTCTTACCAATTTATGAATTTGGTTACCAAAACATATGCGAACGTTAAAAAACATCTGTCTCAGTCAAAAATCGGTGTAAGTAGCCCTCTGTTAACAATATTTATTCTTCTGCAAAACAGTGTTTTAAACTATAGTAATTATTCAGTATCTTTTCTTAACGGATTGCTGTATTAAAACCCTATATTCACCGCTTAAAATTCTGAGGAAACAGAAGGCACGCGAAGATTATTTATACTATTTTCAATTGCCGTCATAACGCTTCCTTACGGCTGGTAGTGCCCTGGAGGATACAAAAAAATTATTTGGGAGGCTAAAATATAATAACGTTAATGAATTATTTCACAAGAATTCTGAATTTTTATGGAATTAAAATCTGATAAATGGTACAACCCCGACTTTTGTATTGGCACATAAAATCACAGTTTATTTCGANTTTTATGGAATTAAAATCTGATAAATGGTACAACCCCGACTTTTGTATTGGCACATAAAATCACAGTTTATTTCGAAAATAGCTGTTTGTTTTTCAAGTCAACAATAATTCAGGCTGGCTTAATGTCACAAGTTTATGAACTGATATGCATTTGACGAAATTATCTCTTACGTAAACGGTAGTTTAAGCAGAAACTTAGCCTCCTTCGCCAAAATGACTAGATTTATGATTATCTAGTCTGGGCACCTTGCGGTTCGGATTCCACTGGAATTGGGAAATTCCTTATGGTGCACAACATATAAGGTACACAATATAATTAAAATGTCTTTGTGATTAAGGATAAACTACACNGAAATTCCTTATGGTGCACAACATATAAGGTACACAATATAATTAAAATGTCTTTGTGATTAAGGATAAACTACACGTAAGAAAGTAATTTTTTTTTGCTATATTTGGTATAAGTTTTTACGCTCTCTCACTATTTATCGTATCGAATGTCCTCGGATGTCGCAACTAGTGCCGCAAGTTTGCGTCAGCCCAGCCACGTCTATTACTTTTTCACATACACGTAAATCATGGCGTAGCCATTGTCAGAGTGGTTTTCTACCAACTTGTTTGAGGGTCCAAACGCAGTGCATACCGTACACAAAAAACTTGATGCAATATCGTATGACGCGACAGTATATTACTTCAAGCGTAATTTTATGAACAAATTTTGATCAGATGTGAGAAACAAATTTTCGTATAAAGTTTTGTAACTACAACACACAAAAAAAAAGCTCTTAAAAATATTATAAACAGGTAATTGAAATAAGTGTTTGTTTCGATCAAAGCCGTTATGAAGGGAGTTCATTCTGATATTTAGTTGTGGGAGCAAAACAAAAATAGTTCAGGACTTTTATTAAAAGAAAATAAAGAATATGAAAACATTGTTTAAATATTTCATGTGTTATGGAACAAGA
Source organism: Clitarchus hookeri (assembly GCA_002778355.1). Classification (NCBI taxonomy): domain Eukaryota; kingdom Metazoa; phylum Arthropoda; class Insecta; order Phasmatodea; family Phasmatidae; genus Clitarchus; species Clitarchus hookeri. The sequence continues at coordinate 248,456 of NQII01001794.1, forward strand.
GCAACAGTTAAACAAATAATTTTTTCATTTACTGTGTGCCCATTGATTTTTTTCAAAAACTAATTATTTTCTCTTAGCTGCTTTTAATTTTTTAAAAGCAAATATTGCCTTACTAAGCGCTATTATTTTTAATGTGCATTCGTACAACATTATCACTGAATTTCCCGTCTGAAGCTCTTTTTTTATTGAGTGTTAATGGTGAAATACTTTTAGCCGTTATTAACAGTAATCCTATGAAAGTACGAAAACATGGAAAGTACGGTAAAATTAAAAGAGCGTTTTCATTACAATATTTTATTCCGTTATTTAGCAGATTCCCATGCCGTGAGTGAATGTTTTATGTGGCTGTGCCTACTGTGCACACATATACGAAGTATACTCTGGTACGTGCATCCACCACTGACTGCATCTGATACACCACCTAAGGCTATAAAACTGTGCCATTCGTATATTATCTACCTGATAAACGGCATAAGACAAGCGACGTGCACAAATTAGATAAAGAAACTATAGTGTTTACGGAAAATGCAGATATATTTTCCATTACCGTAACATCATTATAATACTTTTTGTGAATGTATTTATTTATACCAACTTCCTAATTTTTAAAGTTGAGCTTTTTTTTTTTTTGTAAAATGGCACTTGCGTATGTGTGATTGGGAGGCAAAGAGGCTACAAACACCCAATTTCGCACTCAAATTCTATATCATTAAGAGACAAGGAGTTCACTAAACATATATTACTGACTTTGTGGAAAGATGAAAACTTCTTGTGGACCAGTCACGTTAACGTGGACACTTTCTAAGGCCCTCACAAAATGCATAAAACAAAAATTCTATGTATTTTTTTGTGGTTCCAGAAGTTAAGATTTGAGAATAAGAACAAAATTAACTCTTTTTGTTTCATAACACGGGAGACAATCAAAGATTTTCTACCAAAATTAGCGAACAAGAAATTCTACGGCAAGTCATATAAAAGTGTATGTTTTANTACGGCAAGTCATATAAAAGTGTATGTTTTAAGGAAATAATATGCATATTTTCAATATAGCAAACACAAAACATTTTATCGTAGTACATTATAGCGACCAAACGATGCAAACATTTTCAAAATATCTTTGTTCTCCTTCAGTACTCATTAAAATCCTCAAATGTGTCTACACAGGGCCTCTTTCCTTCGTCATTTTGTAAAAGAGTGCCACAAAAAAAATAAAGATTTTATGTTGTACCCGGGGAAATAAACCACGGGTTACTATCGAGTTTGGCAAACAAGGGGTGCCATGGCCGACATTGTCAAATTATATGCTTTAAGAGAATCGGGAATTTATTTTCGATGTAAGCTTAGTACGCTGCATCTACTAAGCCATGTAATAAATTCTGAGTTTACTCTGTTTGCTTACGATAGCTATTGCAACCATCAAATATGTCTTCACAGAGTATCTTTCCTCCGTCATTTCGTAAGGTAGCACCATATGAAAAAAAATTACAGTTTTATTACATATCTGGACAAACAATCAACTGATTCCTCCCAAATTCACGCCACAAGTGATACTTTTGTAGTTCATTTCAATATATATAATTGAAGGGAGTAGTCACATGTTCAACATAGTAGCTATCTATATATTTTAGGTGAGTATGCCATTATGTCCCTAATAATTTGAGGCGAAATTTATATATTGACGGTATTTGTGACAAACATCAAGTGTGGTAATACATAAGAAATGTTTCGGCCATTTATTAAGAGAGAAGCACATAACAAAGTGGCACTTTTATGTCATATTTCGAGGACCAATTAATAGATTCCTAGCAAAGTTTGCACACGGCTAGTGCCGCAGTTGGTCATGTAAACAGCCATGTTTTGTTTTCATTGGGTGAATAATTTTTAAATGGCAGCAATAATAATAATTTTCAATATTTTTTTATATATATTTAACAAATTATATAAATTATACCTTACTTTGTATCCTGGAAGTATTAATTAGAAGCATAAAATAGTTACGTTCGAAAATATTTTGCCGGCCTTGTGAGATAGTGCTAGGTGAGAAAATGGGACTTTTATGCTTTGTTTCGGTGACAAATTCACTTAGTCCCACCAAATTTTGCACGAAAGCAGAGCTACATAAGGCCATGAAAACTGACATATTTTTAATGGCTCTCGTAGTTGTTTTCAAAATATTTTACTATAGTAAACGCTGTCTACCAAATCTTTAGGCTGATTACAACTGAAAGTTTTGCTCAAAATGCTACTTCGGTAATGCAGTTCCTGTTGCATGCCAGCTTACGATACGGTGAAATCTGGGTTCGAGTCCCTGCTACGGCACATGTGTATTTGTAACTGTTTCACTACTTTCGATTGTTTATCTGGTTCAATTTATAATTATATCCATGTTAACAAGACGTAAACGCCTACATACAATCGAAGCATTTAAGAACTTCATAAAACACTTTTTCATCTATGTAGAGAAAATTAAATGTTCATTAGTTATATCGGACACTTCTTGTTTTTTTTTTTCCAACTTCGATCCTCTAGATTCCCAAACAGGAAAACTTCAAATTTATTAACGTAGGGGAAAAACAATACGGGATTGGAATTGAAAGCAAATATTAATTAAATAAAAATTATATATTCAATTTTTTAAACACGTTACTACTCTAAGGTACATAATATTACCTACTCATATTATACTCTAGTTCTTTATTTTCAGGCACTTATCTAGTAAACGGTTGATCACTTATTTCTATACAACGATAGATAACTCTTTGTGTAAAAATGTATATCCTCATTCGTTATGCTTATGCTTCTNAATAAAAATAATTTTCAATATTTTTTTATATATATTTAACAATTTATATAAATTATACCTTACTTTGTATCCTGGAAGTATTAATTAGAAGCATAAAATAGTTACGTTCGAAAATATTTTGCCGGCCTTGTGAGATAGTACTAGGTGAGAAAATGGGACTTTTATGCTTTGTTTCGGGGACAAATTCACTTAGTCCCACCAAATTTTGCACGAAAGCAGAGCTACATAAGGCCATGAAAACTGACATATTTTAAATGGCTCTCGTAGTTGTTTTCAAAATATTTTACTATAGTAAACGCTTTCTACCAAATCTTTAGGCTGATTACAACTGAAAGTTTTGCTCAAAATGCTACTTCGGTAATGCAGTTCCTGTTGCATGCCAGCTTACGATACGGTGAAATCTGGGTTCGAGTCCCTGCTACGGCACATGTGTATTTGTAACTGTTTCACTACTTTCGATTGTTTATCTGGTTCAATTAATAATTATATCCATGTTAACAAGACGTACACGCCTACATACAATCGAAGCATTTAAGAACTTCATAAAACACTTTTTCATCTATGTAGAGAAAATGAAATGTTCATTAGTTATATCGGACACTTCTTGTTTTTTTTTTTTTCCAAACTTCGATCCTCTAGATTCCCAAACAGGAAAACTTCAAATTTTTTAACGTAGGGGAAAAACAATACGGGATTGGAATTGAAAGCAAATATTAATTAAATAAAAATTATATATTAAATTTTTTAAACACGTTACTACTCTTAGGTACATAATATTACCTACTCATATTATACTCTAGTTCTTTATTTTCAGGCACTTATCTAATAAACGGTTAATCACTTATTTCTATACAACGATAGATAACTCTTTGTGTAAAAATGTATATCCTCATTCGTTATGCTTATGCTTCTTCGCCTACAGTTCTATAAACGGATAATGACATGACCATCTCAATGAAACATTCCCCCCCCCCTTGCATTTTGCTTGCAGTCTACTAAATGTTACGGATTAATACCATAGCGGAATAAAAAAGGGGAAAATAGTGCAATGCAGCTTTGCAAAAATAAATTACGAGTCAAACATAAAAATCTTTTTTTTATATTATAACTGTCACAACTACGTTGAATGACAGTGCTTACAAAAAATAAGCGTTACGAAGCGACTGTGAAACGCTTCGGACCAATTTTAATATTTTGATGCAAATGGGATGCATTCAAATTACGCTCAGCATGCGTGCGTATCACAAAAGCACGAGTCTTTCAAAACTAAACTAAAACAAACATCCATTTCGCATCTTGAACGCGTGGTTTATGTCTTTTTCTGAGAAATTCGTAAGCAAATGTTGAGGATACTCGTACAAGACAGAAAGCACACATACCTCATCGTCAGTATTTAGTTCAGCGTTCAGACGTGCCAGCCTGTACAACTCTGCAGAAAGTAAAGGATGTCAGAACTAGATCAGATCACTAGCTCCGTTTGTGAATATGTGCTCTATTTCTTACACTGTTCGTATGTGCTGTATTTTCATACGTTTATTAAACACAGTGGAGGTCTGATGAAGAATTTTAAAAATTAAAATTAAATAATTCCCATTCTTCATTGCACATGCTTGAAAGCAAACGCGAGTAGAGTTCTTAAAGAATCGCCGGGGCAGCAAATATATGGCTGTAGTTGCGTTACACTATAGTGTACTGCTTAAGTATTAGGTAAATTACATTTATTTAATATCCTTTTATTTACACTTTAATACGTATTGGCATAACATTTATTTGTACATTTATTTGTGTAGCATGTTTAAATAGTCATTTAAAAAACTCATGCGTAATTTCCATTATGTTAGAGATTAAGTTATTTTTCACACGTGTTTGTATGACACGCAATAGGCAGAAATAAAAAGTTTAAAAACCTTTGAACAACATAATTATTAAACTTTGTACATTTGATACTTTTCTGAAGAATGCCACAACACGAGACGACAATTAACATCGCCAATCTGGTATCATATAGTACATTTTGTCAGAGTGTTTTCAAACATACCAAGAATATTTTACTGCCATGAGTAAACACGTCGATTGTTCACCGTGGCACCGTTATTGAACTATTTCAAAATTTGTTACTTGGTCAGGAACACCCGAATTTCGCTAAAAGATTTTTCTACCAGTTGTATTTCATAACACTTTAGCTCAGATCCAATTTCATTATTGGATGATATAGATGTTAAGCGTCTTCGGTGTCTGCCCGCAAATCACAGACATACAGTATCGGAGTAACCTATTTTTGATTGGCCAGTCAAGTAAGACAATGTCTTCTCATGAAGACACGCTGCCTTTAAGAAAACCAAAGCTGCTGATACGCCCGTGGGGTATTGAACTATAGCATGTGGGGAAATATTTTACGCGAAATTCGGGAGTCACCTANAGCTGCTGATACGCCCGTGGGGTATTGAACTATAGCATGTGGGGAAATATTTTACGCGAAATTCGGGAGTCACCTAGGTATAGTGCGAAAGCCAGTTGCACACATACGCAATCTCCGACAGCATTACCACAACCACGTAGTTTGGAGTGTACGTTAGAACACGGTTTATATATACAGGTACTTCAAAAACGTAGTACCCTTTTTCTGGCCGAATTTAGAGTCACGGTGTAGTGGCCGGTGATGTCAAATAACGGATGTTCACAAACTGTCATATGGAATATTTTACAGCAACAAGTCATTGGAATTTTACAGTCGTAGCGAAATTTGGTCGATCATACAGTTGGAAAATTACCCTGTGTATGACATTTTTCTTTGTTTCGTGAATGTGCCACGTTTCACAAACGTTTTACACTTGTGTTCAATAAAATAAATTATTTGCTGTTAAATTCTACTTTTATTTATATTTATATTTTACCTGTAAATTATAAGGTTTCATTTGCTTTTAATAGGAATGAAAACTATGAGAAAATAGGTTTGTTGGGAATTCACTGAGTGCGCACGAATGAGGTGCGTTGTCCATTTCGTGTAACTTTCCAGAATTAGTTAAGCTTAGTTTGCACGAGGCGGAGGAATATTTTGGGAGTATAAATTTAGCAGGGCTCCAGAAAAGTGTGAAGTAACCGTTAATGGACTGTAGTTCCCCTCCGTGTCACAGATGGCGTGAGCTCTAGCCGCACGCGCCAGCAAAATGGCGTCGCTGACCGGGAACCTGTCGGAACGCCGTTCGCCAATCAGCACTTGGTAACGCACTTGCCAGTTGACAGCACAGCCAGGACGGGACCTTTCGTAAAAACGCGCCAGCCAATCAGACAAGACCCGCTTTAAAATTCTCGTGCAGCCAATCGACGAATTGGCCATAAAAAATGCTGTCTGCACAGTGTAATAGTCGCACCAAAATACTTGAATAGTAGTGCGACATTTGTGGTAATGTGCTTGTAATGTTAGGAAATGGTTAAAAACATGATTGTTAAAAAAATGTTATGAAGAGAAGTTACTGATAAGTACATGGTGGTATTGATGAACAGATTAATGTATACGCATATGTATAATTGTAACTGTTACAAACGAATGAATGTATAAAACATCCCAAATTTTTTTGTTTTTTTATTTATTGTACTGGTGTTAGTGATATTTTCGGTACATTTATCGCGTGCCACACCTAACCAAACCTAACTTAATTTAACCAATAATTAGAGCCGCACGTATTTCGTGAATTCATTCTGTGGCGAGGTAGACTTCAAACATTCGTTCTTTTATCTTGCCACTGTGATTGGACAGAAGTTATTTATAAACGCTATGTTTAACTGTGAGCCTGTAATAATCAGGAAGCAGTTGTGTGAGTGAGCTATGCACAGTCCTGTACGAAGTGCTCACCTGATCTCAGCAGCCAATAAACAGACGATAGTGTCTCGAGTGTATAGAGGATTGTAAAGCCTAGCTTGCTGACACAACAATCCGCGATATACTCGCGGCTCTGACCATTGTCATTCGAACCGCCTCGCCATTTCCTCCATGTATACTCATCTACTCCGTGTCTGTAAGTACTCTGTGCCACAGGATAGTAGAGTTCACCGAGGTGGAAGGAAGGCCTGGGGCAGACAGCGAGTTCAGTTCGAGCAGCGACGCAGCGCTCTCGAAGCGTCTTCCAACGCGCGACTGCCCGCTTAACAAGAAAGATCATTAGTGGAAGGCTTCACCGACCCTGCTCGGCAGGGGTAAGGATGGGATCTCTCTCGCAAATCCACTTCTTCGCTGTCCCCCGCGTGCCACTGTAACGACATCAAGGTACAAGGAGGGGGGGAGGGGTCACCTAGAGAGATCAGCGGCCCTGTCTCGGATCCAAGGCGAAGAGAGGTCTGTAATGCGAGTCTATTATCCGCCACTCAGCTCTCGGAGAGGACGCCACGTGCTTGCTTCAAGGTCATTTGAACAGTTCTGGNGCGAGTCTATTATCCGCCACTCAGCTCTCGGAGAGGACGCCACGTGCTTGCTTCAAGGTCATTTGAACAGTTCTGGAAGTCCGGCTTCGTTTCATTCGGCTGATTGCGTGCACTTACACCACATTACCACTGACGTGAAAAAAAACTGCTGCTACACTCTAAAGTTAGAATCAGCGGAAAACGACTGATTCGTGGTTACTCGAATTAGTGAAAATGGCTCCAATTAGAATCGATGGTAAAAACCACTGGCAGTTTCAGCGAAACAATTTCACTGATTGAATAAGTGACAGCCAACTGCGTTCGGCGAATTAAATATTGTTTTTATTGAATTTAACCAAATCATTACGAGAAGAAATAAACGTATTTCCAAAAGTCACTGTTTATATTGTGCAATTTAATATAATTAAAAAATATAAAAAATTATTATGTCTGCCAAGATTTTAACCCACATCATTCCACTTCTATACCTTTACCATACCAATCAAGCTAACTCGGCAACGTCGATTGCACAGGCGAAAAATACATATTTAATATTTATTAATCGAAAATATGTAGCTTTATTTNTAACTCGGCAACGTCGATTGCACAGGCGAAAAATACATATTTAATATTTATTAATCGAAAATATGTAGCTTTATTTTGTATACCCTTTCTTTTTGTTTTTAGTTTAATTGGTAAGATTGGGATTGTCAACACAAATATTGCGAATGAATGCACTCACTTCACAACATTTCATGCAGTTGAAACTTTAAAACAGAGCGCCATGAAGATTACGTGAAAACGAAACTAAAGACGTAAAAACGTAATGAAAGAAGGAATTTTCATCTCGCCTAGTAAAATTACATATAAAAAAAAACAAACTTACGTAAAACAAATTTTTATTGGTTTTATTAGTTTTTAAATTATTTCCTTTTATACAGGTTCTTTGATTGACCCAAGAGTAAAAAAAAAACAAATGACTGATAAACAGTGAATGAAATCGTTTATGAATCAGTGGAAAATGTCCCTAAATTAAAAAATTAAGGAAAGCTAGCATTTTTTCCCCACTAATATATTAGTTAAATCGATTGAAGTGACTGTTGAATAAGTCAGGCGCTGTTAACTGATTTAAACGGTGAAATTATCACTGATTCAGATTTAGAGTGTAACAATTTGAGTTCGGTGCAGTTTCGCAGACATATTAGACAAGTTAGATGTGAGTCGCTTATATGCATCACTTTATAAACACCAGTTATGCTGGTTTCTGTATTACCACATACAACATTCTATAGGTTTCCAATAAAACAAGCACACCTACTGTAATGTACGACGTTCCTTGCTGACGGACTATCAGTTGATATAATGTCACGTTAACAGTGTCCCAAACAGAAATTTTTCCCTGTGCAACGCAATATAAACTCCACCGCGTTCACTTGAGAAGATTGCACTATCGGATGCAGCAGACATAATGTTACGGCGCAGTGAGCATCGTTAAAATTACTGGAAAATATAAAGGACGTCTTAATAATAAGGCAATTACAATATACTGTATTACTATTGAATTCAAGCAGCATTTGGACTATATTATGTCGGCATCGCTCCAATTTAAGAAAAGATTAGGTTCGCAAAAATCTTCTTTAAAAAATATTTTTTTTTTTTAATCTTAGGATTATTTGTAATATAATTTAGACATATCTAAAAGTGATGGAGACAAAATAACACAGTAAGTGTAGCAAACATTTTTGGTTTAGTCAAATGGGCAACAGCTTTGTAACGTGACGGCAACCGATAGCGAACGAAAAAGCACTTGCTTGGACACAGTGCATTTAATTTCTAGCAAGCATTAAAGTTTTACCGACTTAAATATTCTTTTCTATAACGCAACAATTGGTTAAGTGACAATGCGGATAGGGCTGAAATACTTGGAGGGCACTAGATCTTCATCGCTCATCGCTTACCCGATACAAGATGCGATCATCGATAAACTACTGGTGCCTCATTCTGACTATGATAATAACAGTTTCTTCAAATTTGATCATCACGGTGACGTTACGAAGTGAGACGATTTCCCAGTCCTACTTACGATATTCGCAGTATTCGATCATCGTTTTAACAGCACATCCAGAGTTTTTCTTCCTTCTGCAAGACCGTGGCATTAAAAAAATTATTGAAGGTGGATGAAACCCATTCAGTTGCAAACAAATTCGGTTAAAACAGTTGTAAAAACATGGATGTTGGGGCAGCTTGAAGAAAGGCAACAAATTAAGTGTAAAACTACTAAGCGGACGGATCCACTAACTAGCTGAAAAGTTAACAATTAAACCACTGTTATACCCGAATGTTTTTCCACCTGCCAATTTGCAATGACGTATCCAGACTTTCCCACATGCTGTGTAGGTCCTACATTCAAAGAGAAACTCGGAAGTATAAAGATAATAAAATCATTGGGAAATATTATATAGTTTATATTCAAAGTATAAATCCATGTAGATCACATCTTCAGCGTGCAAGATGGGATGTACTGCTTCACGAAGTGTATCCAACTTTNGTTTATATGCAAAGTATAAATCCATGTAGATCACATCTTCAGCGTGCAAGATGGGATGTACTGCTTCACGAAGTGTATCCAACTTTAATGGATCTACCTGCGCAGTGGTGTGTTGTGGGTGCCTNTTAATGGATCTACCTGCGCAGTGGTGTGTTGTGGGTGCCTAATCAGAAGAGCCGCGAGTATATCGGTGATTGTTGTGGCGGCAGGCTAGGCTTAACAGTCATCTATACACTCGAGACGCTGTCGTCTGTTTATTGGCTGCTGCGATCAAGTGAGGCCTTCGTACAGGACTGTACATAGCTCACGTACACTACTTCTGCGTGCTTATTACTAGCTCACAGTTAAACGGGGCGTGTGTAAGTAACTGTTGTCGAATCACATTAGTAGGAGGAAAAAAAGCCGTGTTTTAAGTTTACCTCGTCACATGNCGTGTGTAAGTAACTGTTGTCGAATCACATTAGTAGGAGGAAAAAAAGCCGTGTTTTAAGTTTACCTCGTCACATGAGTCCGCGAAATACTCGGGGCGCTGCTTACGCGAGGAAGCCCTTGGTTGGGAAAAAAATGTATCTGGAAACAAATTATTTTTCGAATCAAAAAACTCATTATATTTTTTAGCTGTGTACAAAAATTGTTCTCTGGAGGAAACTTTGCTATCATTATGTTTTACAGGGTTTCTAACATATGAAAGAGAATATTTCCCGAAACTTAAATAGTACTTATATCTTAAAATGATGTCATTTAACTAAATGAGTATAAAGTGAACTACTGGATGAAAAAGTGAAAAACTTTAACGAATTTGTCAGTTCTTTCAGATGGGTAATAATGAATTTGACTGAACCGATATAATGAGTGTCACTAGAGGCACATGTAGTACAAACTTTAAATAACAAAATAACCAAATATAATATTTTTATTGTCAATAATTAATTCAACTTCGGCCTTTTCCTACGCTTCCGAAGAAACAGCACAAAGGTGAATATAAAATATAACTAGAAAATATTATAAGAAATTATAAATATTTATTTTAAGCAGTGTTTTTTTAATACTCTCAATCAAAACCACCAAAAATATGTAGTGAATTAATAATTGCTAATAAAAAGGCTAGTAAAGAAACTGAAATAGAAATTTCCACGAGGAATTAAAATNATGTAGTGAATTAATAATTGCTAATAAAAAGGCTAGTAAAGAAACTGAAATAGAAATTTCCACGAGGAATTAAAATTCCAACTACAGTCACGTTAAAAAATAACTAACGCAACTTATATAAAAAAAACAACATCCAAGAATAAACATACACAGGCATCAATGAATAAATATTTGGTTAGTAAATTAACAAAACGAAATCATCAAGAAAATAGACTACACAAAAACACGCGGCGAATGTCAGACGACATAAACGAGCCAATGAGAGTGAAGTGAGGTTAGTATGGAGCAGTCCAAGAATGCAAGGTTGAGGGAAACGGGAGATCCCCGAGAAAACCCGCTGACCAGAGGCATCGTCCGGCACGATTACCACATGCGAAAATCTGGAAGCGACCACGCCGGACAATCATAAATTCATTGGGTGTCGAATGACTGATTGAAACCATATTCTTCAAGTATTTTTTCTTTTAAATATACAATCAGCTTCCTTCATATATTGGACGAAATAATGTTCATATTTTATTATATTTGTCAAATGGATCATGTATAAGAAATTATTTTTCTTGATATATAATAAAAATAAGATTTAATTAAATTTTATTAAAGCTGTGGCTGCATTTCTCCAACTCATGTTGGGTTTACCTATTTGATATATTTCTGTGTTAACGTTTCGTTACACTAGGGCAGTCAAATATTGATGAACATTTCAGTAGAATTGAATCTCGCAGAGAAAAAACTGTTTTGTAGGAATGTCATTCAGTCAAACATTTCTGTGTTCTCCACAAAACTATTTTTAGTGGTCCCAAGTGNAAACTGTTTTGTAGGAATGTCATTCAGTCAAACATTTCTGTGTTCTCCACAAAACTATTTTTAGTGGTCCCAAGTCGTAACGGCTGAAAAATAAATGACTTTTTGTTCACCACAATGAAATAGCAAGGTGAATTCCTACTAAACATTATACATCAGTGCTACAAGGGAACGGAGAAGTAGGGAAAAACCTTCACTCTACTTTAAGACTATCTTAACATGAGTAGGATTTAAGATAGTGCAAAACATGGTTTACACGAACATCTCTGTNCACTCTACTTTAAGACTATCTTAACATGAGTAGGATTTAAGATAGTGCAAAACATGGTTTACACGAACATCTCTGTTGGTTACATATCATTGGAGAATATCAGGAAATATATTTTCACTGAGAAGGACATTCTAGTTGGACGAATGATCATAAGAAGATCTCATTATTTCGTGGAACCATGGTAAGAAGATAAAGATCTTCAGCTTCGCAAAGATTGTTGACGTTTGTGTTCAGAAGCTTACGCTGATCCTCAAAAGGGCATGTCCGGATTATTGCCAAAAGAAAACCGGTAACAAAAATACACAGGAACCCTTGCTTGTTACGATATGGAAAACTTGAATAAGCCCCTGAAATGTAACATAACGATCTACCGGTAAACACTGGAACTCAGTGGGATTGAACTGCACTGACGAACCTATGTTGAGTGCTTCTTTAAGGTGGTCTGATGCACCATAATTGGTTCAAAAGAACACTGAGTTTTATGATTCGTTGTTTTCAGTCCTCTCTTTTGAAGTCGCAGTGTATATGATTTTGTGATAAGAGGAATTCTTATTCCCTGACAGCGGTTGCGAAAAAGTTTGGAAAACAGAAGTAGAGAAAACTGTTTACTGTTACTGAAGTCATTGAGAGGAATCTGTTGGCTTTTGTTAATGATAAACAGAAAACGTCTTTGTGTACTATTGTGTCCTATCTAATTTAAAGAAATAATTGTTTTATAGGAAGCCTATTTTTTACAAAATTATTCTTACTTCGTTTCTCCAAAGTGATGCACATTTCTCCGCAGATCTCGCTACTAAATACCTAAGTAAATAATTGAGAGAATGAAAATTAATAATTAAATTCGTCCTTAACTTCTTGTGTTCGTCATGTTTACAAGCTTTGAGTGTAATTTCAAACCAAAACCTGACAAGGATTTTATAGAACAGGTATAAATAAAGTGATGTAGGTATCAGGAATTTAATTTCTTTGAATTCACGAATAAAAAAAAAAGTGAGAATTTAAATTGTACGCTGCAGTGTCCCATGCTCACAAAATCTCTGCATTTATACACGTCTTATAAACGTGCAACAGAGTAGGTTTGTCAATAACATCACGAATATCAGTAATGTAGAAATCATACATTCGTATCGTCGTCTCCACGAACAATGTAAATTTTTTCACCATAAACATTTTGGCGTATTTACGTCAACATCTGCATTCGTAGAAGCTCATACGTCACAGAACAACAAGTATAATCTCAGAAGACTTTAAAACCACCTAAAAAATCTTTCGCTGGTTTCGCCACGGGAATACTACATTACTCAAGAGAATTTGTGAGCCTAGGATATATATATATATATATGTATATATCAGTTCTTTTAAAAGAGCAGACTCCTGCATAATCGTATTCACAAATAATCGTGCTGATGTGACGGTCGCTAAACCTGGATCAGCGAACCCAGTTAATGAGATGCTATTCACTGCAAACTCAATGGAAGATAGTTATACCCGTTATGCTATGACACGGGTGCGAATTCGTGTCAACGATGAGGACATATTAACACATAACGAGTTTTGTCTCCGTGGTAACTAACTAACGCGGACATATTACATGCACACGGAAAAGTAACAGAGTTATTCCGCTCTGAAATATTACACTCTGTGAATCCGCGTAGCCATTAGGAATTAAGTAATTGATTCGTTGGTCATCGTTTACCACTATGACGTGAAATTGATGTAGTCATTATAAACATCATTTAAAGAAAACACAATGCCTCAATTGGCAGCTCTACTTACGAAATACTACTAATATATATATATATATATATATATATAATATTAGTAGTATATATATATATATATATATATATATATATATATATTGATTAGGCATTTATGTTCTGAGATTCATGCATGAAATTGGCGAAAAAATTTATTTTTATATCACAGTTTGAAAACCGTTGTGTTTCCGTGTATAGTAGTATTACTTAAATTCTCCCAGTTAGTTTGCTTTTACCGTTTACGAATACATGCATTGTAGAAAAAACCAAAATAAAATTCACTTAAAATGGAAACCGTTAAAACCGCTAATTGCTTCAAGCAAGCAAATTTGACTAGTTTTTTTTTAAACTGCTCCAGTTTAATTCATAAAATTCTTCTCTTAATTTTAGTCGTTGGTAGCCTATCCACTGGTTGAACAGTGATTTATAAACATTCCTAGTGAATTGCTCTGGCCTGGCGCTTAAAATTCAGTGCATTCAAATGATTCCCCAGTAGATAACATCTCAACAACTTAAAATTCAATACTATAACTCTACTGATTAAAATTACTGTTTGAGATTTATAATGAAACAGACTGGCAAATCATTCACTATGATCGAATGTACATCGCCAATACTACTCTTAAATAATTAATGAAAGATCGCTGATTTCCACAGAAGAGCTATTGAGTGGTTTCACTAATGTGCGGCAATTTAAAGCGTCTATCCTTTAGAGAGCGACCCGGTACAGGCCTTGGTTCTAGCCGAACCCTCGGTAAAACCCACAAATTATAATCTATTCACGATTACTTCANAATGAAACAGACTGGCAAATCATTCACTATGATCGAATGTACATCGCCAATACTACTCTTAAATAATTAATGAAATATCGCTGATTTCCACAGAAGAGCTATTGAGTGGTTTCACTAATGTGCGGCAATTTAAAGCGTCTATCCTTTAGAGAACGACCCGGTACAGGCCTTGGTTCTAGCCGAACCCTCGGTAAAACCCACAAATTATAATCTATTCACGATTACTTCANCGACCCGGTACAGGCCTTGGTTCTAGCCGAACCCTCGGTAAAACCCACAAATTATAATCTATTCACGATTACTTCACACTTTCTGAAGCCCTGCGAAAGTTATAATCCCGGGATATTCCTCCGCCTCGCGCAAACAAAGCTTAACCCAGTCTAGAAAATTACACCAAAGGGACAGCAAACACATATTTCTCAAACCTTCTATTTGAATTTAAGCAATATCGTGTTGCTGTTAACAGAACAGCAATAAAGAAATGGTTTAGTTTGCCGTGCAGACAAAATTGTACTGATTTTTTATAGGATGTAGCATACAGTCAACATTTCTCTCTATAAACCGTCGTTTTTAGATATTACGTTTGCGAATCCCATTTGGTCGTGTGTGAAAGAGGACTGGCTTCAAAAATCAGTAGCAGCCAATTAACATGTGACCGTATGTACATAAGCGTGAAGTCTGACCCAGTGGCCAAATATGCCGCGAAATGGTAGGGTCTCTAATTACAGCGGGAAGGAGAGATTTTTGTGATCACGGCAAGGTCACACGTGCTAATTATGTTTACACGAGGAGTTCGGCGCTGCCACTTCCAGGCGGGCAAGGGGCGCGTATTGATCGGGTTATCGGCGCGGAATCTGCACGTGCAAACCAGGTTTTCCGCGAGACGGTGCAGTTTTACAGCGCGCCTTGCAAAGCGTGTTCACAACTAACTAAGCAATTTTTGAGAATCCTGTTTGGTTTTATCTTCTTGCCCATGACATGCCTTTACGTTTATTCCAAAAAAAAAAANAGCAATTTTTGAGAATCCTGTTTGGTTTTATCTTCTTGCCCATGACATGCCTTTACGTTTATTCCAAAAAAAAAATAACTCTGCAATGAGCCTGTTGACATGCAACTTGGCATTAGTCAAGTCTCAGCAGAACACATAATTTTTTCCTACAGTTTATTCGCAGTTTATTCACACTTTTTAAATATAACCTTTAGAAAATCACGCAATGTATCACTTGTTTTATTAATTGGTAAATATGCCATGTATCACAAGCTCTTTATACTTCTGTTAACGTAAAAATACGTAAAAGTTTTGGTTCTATTGATATTTGTCTGATATTATCTATAAATTATAACATTTCATTTTATTGTTAATATGAATAAAGAGAGAGAAAGAGAGAGAAAAGGTGTGGTGGTAATTCCTGGTAATAAATAGTACTTATGATAAATATTATTACACTGAGTGCGCACGAATGTTGTGCGCAGTTCCTTCGGTGAAGGTTTTCAGTCTTTGTTAAGCTNCAGTTCCTTCGGTGAAGGTTTTCAGTCTTTGTTAAGCTTTGTTTGCACGAAGCGGAGGAATATCCTGGAAGTAGAACTTTAGCAGGGCTTCAGAAAAGTTGGAAGTAACCGTGAATGGACAGCAATTTTGAGAAAAGCACGCATGTATGACCATCTTTAACGACCTTTAGTGAGGGATGGCATACGAAAATAATAACGTGGTAGCTCTTTAANGCACGCATGTATGACCATCTTTAACGACCTTTAGTGAGGGATGGCATACGAAAATAATAACGTGGTAGCTCTTTAACAAAAATTATGGCTTTGTTTATAAACTCTACACACAAATTAAGTTCAGGTTAATCTCACTTTAAAATAATTACAATCATTAATTGTAAAGACCAGTAAGTGCCTCTTAAAAATTATTTTAAAACACAACTTTTAAAAGTAACAAAATAATTGGGGAGTGTAGAGGTTTGGCCGGCTCTATACAGCAAGGACCAAGAGACGATGAGGGTTAAGTGAGGTGAATATGAAGCAATGCCGAAATGCAAGGGCGGGGGAAATGGGAGATCCCTTAGAAAACCCGCCGACCAGCGGTATCGTCCGGCACGACTCCCACGTGCAAAGACCCGGGAACGACCCCGCTTGGAATCGAACCAGGTTCACCTTGGCGGAAGGTGAGCGCTCTAAGTGCTGAACGACACCTTTACTTTTCTAGATATCTTATTACTTTTCTAGATACCTTAAGATTCCGCGTTTTAATATAGTGCCAAGCTAGAATCCAAAGTCCTGTATATACTCGAGCAGAGTTCTCTGGTTTACTGGCAAGAACTACTTCTCCTGTTCCGTCTGGCCATCACAGAATAAAGCTAACAGAGTGCAACATTTTTTATTTTAGTTATGAGTCCTGCAGAGCGTGTCGAATGATCGGAATTACTATGACGCACGTGACACTAACATATATTTATATGCCGTCTACTTTGGCACAAAATTTAATTTCATAACAGGGATGAAAGTGCAAGCGCAGTGGGAAAATACAGCGGCCCAGGACAATAAAATAAACATATTAGGTTAAACATGCGTACAACTGGAGTTATTGGAATAAAAATAATCCTATGAGATNAGGACAATAAAATAAACATATTAGGTTAAACATGCGTACAACTGGAGTTATTGGAATAAAAATAATCCTATGAGATTTGAAATGCCGTTTAGTAAAATAATTTTTTGAAACAATTTGGAAAAATATTTTTCGTGCATTTTCTCATTTATTTTAGGTCATATTACAATGTCGTTATTATTTTATTCTGATGGTGTTTAATGTTAAGCTGTTCTTTAAACATGGTTTAATCAAGATATGCTTTGTGTATAAGAACTCGCAAGTTATTGGTTTCAAAATAATAATTTTACATTTATTTGATATTAGCCATGTCGTACTGTACCTTCAACAAATAGCAGCATTGCATGCTTAACAGTTGACTGCCGCGCTGACCCAATTAAAACGTTACGCAATTTAAAACGCAAATGCAAAATTAAAAGTTAACTAATTGGACCATATCCTGTCTCACACACATACACCCTTCCACATGGAATTAGAATTGATAATGGAAATCATTACTACTGTTGACTTCATATGCCACGTACCATGNATACACCCTTCCACATGGAATTAGAATTGATAATGGAAATCATTACTACTGTTGACTTCATATGCCACGTACCATGAGTAAATCTAGGCATAAGCATAGCTCTAATATTTCAGTTGCGGCAGAGCAACCTGTGTTTTAAAGTTGACAGCTAAAGTCATAAATAGGGACAGGAAAGTATAGTATTTTTAATGACCTGTAGACTTCGCTGTCGTTAGAATTTTCGAGCCCTTAGCTTTCTGTTCATTGGCTGCCGTCCCAGTGTGTAGCCAATTCTACGTCAGACCAGGAGGCACTAAATTCGTGGCTTGTTTCCTTGCAGGTCTGCTACTGGGTCAGAGTTCACTTTGGCGTGTATAATAAACTGGGATCCAATTGCAAACGTAACTGAAATACGCGAGTTTTCGAGGTCTAGCATGTCCTGAATTCGTGAGATATCCGTAAAACATGCTGTTCACCCAGCGAATTGACACAAGTCTCCCAAATTTCAGGCCCAGCGGGTAGTATATTTTTCAGACTGGGAATCTTGCACGGGTAGCGGAAGCTACCAAGATGTGTACGTTTTCTCAGAGCACTCCCAATTCTTCCCCCACATTACTTCCACAACTGATCAGCACTACTTCCTTAAGTCATATCCGTCCTTCAGGTTGGGCGAGAGTGACTGGCTTGTTCTTGAGGTGTCAGTGACTGTAGAAGGAGTTCCGACGTTATTTGCCTTTTTTGCTAAGAATTGTCCAAACCATGTCGCCTCCACTTATTAGTATGCTTAGAGCACTGTATACAGAGGTAGTGGCGTGAAACGTTTTCACACCACCCTATAATATAATCAAGCTATTATGCAAGTAGAATACATTCCATTTCAGCGAAATAATTTCCATACTAATGCACGCATCTGTTTTTAACCCTTTCTCAAGACACGGTAAATATACTTCCCGTTGTTAAGAGTCATTTTTATGAGTCAAGAAGAGGTCACATTAGTTCTCCTCATAGCAAGATATGTTAATTTTATACAAAATATATATAATACATTTTATATCAAATAGATTATATCTTTAATTAAAATAAAAAATTAGCAAAATCATTTTTTTGTATAAACGGTTACAGTCTCCATGTATTCTTACCCAGATGCCTGCGTAAATAATTATAGTAATTTCTATAGTTGAAGTGTCTGTAAAAGAGTTTTAAACCAAACGGTAACAACAGCCCAAGTAATTGTCCGAGAACATGATTTTGATAGTTCTGCTGGAAATTCATGGGCCAATTATAATAATATCCAGCGTAGTGTAAGTGTTGGACTGATTGGCAGTATTTAATTTTCACTTAATAGGTTTTGCTTAACTTCGTTTTGTCCAAATCTCTTAGTTTTAAAATTTATTTTTTAATTTTGTCTCTGTCTTTCCCAATGTTGAAGGTTATGAAATGTTACATATCAGTGGTTTCTCATAGAAAATGTGTTTTGCCTAGTTTATTTTTATCTAAATGATTTTATTCCTATTATCGTATTGAAACCGTCGTTTCCCTTAAATTGTAAACTTATGATCCACCTAAATTCGTTTCACTAAACTTCGTTTTACCTCACTTCTTATTAGTATTTCTTCAACCTCTTGGCTTGACTTCTTTTCTCTTAACTTAATTTTACGTAACTTCGTTATACCTAACTCCTATCGCCGAACATCTTTATGCATATCTCTTTTTGCCGAACATCGTTATGCCAAAAAATTCCCGAGTACAAAAACCAAATTATAAGCGCTTCACAGTAAAGAGAGCCTTTTTCGAATAAACGTTTAAAAAAAAACCCTGCCCGTTGACTGCTTACATGCTACTAGAGCATAGAATACAGAAGCGGTAATGTTGGGGCGGTTCCCTTCAATTAAGAAAACTCGGTCTTCATTGGCCGCGCGAAGCTGTGGAAACGGGAATTGTGACTGATTGGCTATGGCACGTTATGGAATACTCCCTGTTGGTCGGGCTGCTACCTCGCAATTTAGTCTCCGAGAGTAAATTAAGAAATTTGGGTGACTTTTAACATCGAGGTCTCGAGGGTCGACTGAAGAATAATGTGGAACATCTAGTAACAAACCCAAATGCCCGAAGCATTGGCACAGTTCTCAACAACCGTTCAGCGGACAAAGTCAAAATCATAACTGCTGGTGATCCAACTGTGCACCAACGAGAAATACACGAGCCTGGGATGAACTCCGTGGTCATATGAATGTTCGTTCTCTTGCAAGGCAAGCAGTCACTGCCTCATTTAAACGTGCGACCCTTCCGCCTACCAGTGCAGCTAGCCCCGCAGCTCAGCTTCAAAACATATCTACAGGTGAATTTTGGTGCACTTAGAGCGACATTATGTAGCATCATATTATAGAGCGCTGTCACTAGATGTTCCACTTTATTCTCCAGGTTCAAGAATGGCTCGATAACCCGCTTTGTCCAACAGACTGGGCATGAGTGATGTCAGGGCAGTCTCTGGTACCAGTTGCGACTGGGTTGCCTCCTGCACGCGACGACCTCTGGTCGCCTGCGCTTGTAAGGCAGGTTGCACAGTATGCAGCTCTTGCCGTACTGCTCGCCTGAGTTGTCCCATGATGTGCGTCCACTGCAGGGGCAGACTCACAGTGGCTCAAACCCTGAACTTGATGCAGATACTGCGGACGAACCAGTTGGACTACAAATGCAGTAGAGACATTCCAAAGACACGGCCATCATTACAAACGCTTCATTTTCCTCGTTATTAATGTTTTTTGTGTCTGGCAACTAATGTATATGCATTGAGAAATGTTTTTTCACGAATTCTAGTCAACCAGTTCATCATATGAACCACATAGATCAAATCAATCGTTCGAAATAATAACCCTTTTTAATTTGCATATTATTTGCATCACCTAGACGTTATGTTTGAGAGACAATTAAATACAAGTGGAAAACTGCACTTACAGCATGTATGCAAATATGAAGTAGAATAAAACAATTGGCACTCGTGGGTACTTAACTGTCTAAAGTGTTAGTGTATCATACAATCTCGCACCAAATTATGGAACTATTTAAGGGGATTATTTACGGGACAAAGTATCCATGCTACATACCAACGGACATGTAAGATATGCATCATGTAGCATTTCATGACCAAACACAACACTCAAGAGTAGTTCTGCTGTAATGTTTGTTCAGCACACAAAATAGAAAAAATGCACCAATTTCCATAATAACAATATTTTTTTACACCTTCAAGCCTCAAATGCCTTGGCTGTAGAGACACCCGAATTTCGCGAAAATATATTCACGACCAGTTGTACTTGATAATAATTTAGCTCAGATACACTTCAGCGATTGGATGATCTAGGTGTCACGCGTCTTAGGTATCGCCCGCGAATCACAGACGTACAGTAGCGGAGTAACCTTACTCTGATTGGCCAGTCAAGTAAGATGATGTCTTCTCACAAACAGACGCCGCCAATAAGCATAAAGAATACTGCTGGCATGCCCGTAGGGAATTGAAATCTAGCATGCACGGAAAACTTTTCGCGAAATTCGTGTGTCCCTAGCCTATAAGTACCCTGTAATGCCAGCGTACAACCCGTCATGCAGGTTTACGGTTAAGTTGGCAGTGAGATAAGGAAAAAATAGTTCCTAGTCTTGACGTTGTATTGTGAGTCTAGTGTTTAAATGGATGGCTAAACAAGTTTTTTTTTTTTTACCTTTATACACATTAGAGTACGGAATGTTATATATTTCACGTATTAAGATTCCCAACAAATTCTCGTTTACAGATATTTTGAAGGGCTTTCGTGGAGTATGGTAGAAAATGACTGTTAGCAGTATAGACAACTACGTTAAATGCCAATTCCCTCTCGAAAGGGGAATGAAATTTTTTTTAAACACTCGTAAACGTCCTGGATGCATCTCCGAGGCACGCGTTGCCTCCCAGAAACCAAGAAAGCTGTTGGCGCTACTTGAATGCGACGAGATCGCTAACAGCACTTCCCCGTGAGCGCGTGTGTTCCGCGCCGAAGATAAAAGTTTTCCTCCCCCTGTTTTCCCCTGCGAGCATCACGCCTGAAATAACCTGGCCGGGAATTTATGAGCCATTAAAGCGAACGGCGCGGCTCGGCGTAACTACCCTTCCAGCCCGCCGTCGCTCGCTTGTAAACAGTCCGGCAGCGACGGCTGCTTGCGTACACATTGTTAAACATGCACGACGGCGTAAACCGCGCGTAATAATTCCGTCCCCCTGCGCCCGCCGGAAGTTATCAGCAGGTTAACTGACACCGCAAACAAATTTTCCCAGTGGTAAAGTTACTACTACTACAGATTAGGAATATCAATGTAAATAGTTTGGCAACCAAATATTTTCGCCACATGGTGAGTGCTAGTGTCTACAATTTACCTGTATTTTCTCTATATTATATTTGCGGTTTCTGCACACTATTTAAATCAAACATTTGAAAAATCACCCGAGTAAGGCGTGTTTAGCTGTTTCGTATATATGTAATATACCACAATCGTTTTATACGTTTGTTTGTTAACATAAACATATAAATTTTTGGTTAAATTGAACTATTATTAGAGTTTAATCTAAAAAAGAATTTTTCCTTTATAATAAATACTTATAAAACAACTAGAAAATAGGTGTGTTGGTAAAGCTTGGTAATAAATAGTTCCAATGAAAAATATTATTTCACTGAGTGCGCAAGAATGAGGTTCGTTGTCCATTTGGTGTAATTTTCAAGAATAGATTTAACTTGGTTTGCGTGAGGCAGGCGTCTATTCTGGAAGTATAACTTTAGCAGGGCTTCAGCAAATTTTTTGTTATTTTCTTCATTTTTCATGATGGGTTGGGGAAAGAGGGTGAGTTTAGCTTCGTTTGGGTGGGATGAGGGGGTGGTGGCCTACAAATATTAAGCAAAGTCCTCCATTTCCAGATCTTACAAATGGCTCGAAAATTGACTCTCGGGGCTTCCAGTAAGCCACCTTGAGGAAAAAGCACTTTTTTTCACAATTTTTTGGAAAAGCAGAAAATTTTGAGGGATAAAAGGAAATTGTGAAGGTAATTCTAATAATTTAGGGGAAAAAGTTGTTTTCTGAAATGATTTTTTTTGATAAAATGGAAATTTTTAATGAAAAAATGGAAATTTCAAAATGGCTCCGGATCCGCAGATCCGCATCCTTCAGCCCTTGCCCTTGGATCGGCTAAATATATCTACNGAAATTTCAAAATGGCTCCGGATCCGCAGATCCGCATCCTTCAGCCCTTGCCCTTGGATCGGCTAAATATATCTACTAACCGTAAATCGACTATATTTTTATGTTAATAAAACTCGATAATCGTAATAATCATAAATTAACTATAAAATATCTTCGTAAAAAAATAATATTTCGTATTTTTTATTTACGTAGCTTGAAATTTTATTAAATGTTACTTTTAGTAACACAGCGCAAATAGCGGCGGGAATTTTCTCTATTCCAACCCCCCTCTCTCATAAGNATTAAATGTTACTTTTAGTAACACAGCGCAAATAGCGGCGGGAATTTTCTCTATTCCAACCCCCCTCTCTCATAAGAAGTCACGTTTTGTTCTTGACTTCAGTAGAATAAACCTTACTAGAAACGTGGCGCGGCGAAATGCACCT
Source organism: Clitarchus hookeri (assembly GCA_002778355.1). NCBI lineage: Eukaryota > Metazoa > Arthropoda > Insecta > Phasmatodea > Phasmatidae > Clitarchus > Clitarchus hookeri. The sequence continues at coordinate 271,750 of NQII01001794.1, forward strand.
GCCGGATTGCAATTTTTAATAGTCACTTCACGGTTTTTTCAGACTTTTCAAATCAAACCTTTGATTTGATTTCACTTCAAGTATCACGTGTTTGGTTACCTCCTAAATGTGTCACGGATCGTAAGCGTTTTATAACTTCTTTAACATAAAAGTACCTTATTTGCAGTTAAATTGAACTTTTATTTATAGTTTATGCATTTCAATTATGGTGCTTTATTAATAATATATAAGAATAAAAACATTGAGAAAATAGGTGTGTTGGTAATGCCTCGTAAGAAATAATTCTCGTGCACACGAATGCGGTGGGTTGTCCCTTTGGTGTAATTTTCTATACTTGGATAAGCTGTGTTTGTGTGAGGCGGAGGAACATCCTGAAAGCAGAACCTCAACAGGGCTTCAGAAAATTTGGAAGTTACCATGAACGGACAATAACTTCCCGCCTGGGTTCTGGACAATAAGGAGTGCAGTCTTATTTTAAAATATTTTGTGTTTCTCTCCAAGATTAGTGATTTGAATTGCTGTGTACGGAAATGGCCCATTTCGGTTAGAAAAAGGGAATACCTGTCATTGAAATAATGGCCTTGTGTTATGCCACAGACTACATAAGATTACAGAAATGAAATGCTGGCATGTATTGCGAACTCAAAACAACACACGCCAGCAAAATTGCCTCGCCGTCTTTCATAATTCAGCTCGTGGAGGCTATCCAGCCAGACGGCAGACCAACCAATGGGGAATGCCCTATAACGTGCAGTGGCCAATCAGATCCAAGGTTCGTTTACACAGCTTCGGGCGACTAATAAGCTACCAAGTTCCCTTACAACAATGGGACTGCCCGTACCTTTTTAAATGTGTGACATACCTATTCTGTAGTTATCTCGTGCGNAAGTTCCCTTACAACAATGGGACTGCCCGTACCTTTTTAAATGTGTGACATACCTATTCTGTAGTTATCTCGTGCGACATCTTCTTACTTAGAGCTTAACCGCTCTACTTTTTTAAAGAAACATTGCCTAGTAGTATTTACGTATTCCTGGGATAATAATTGTACTTTACCACTCTAAAAATATGTTTGTGACTGACTTTATCGTGTGGCATTTTAAATACCCGTCGCACAATAAACTACGTGGTCTCTTCAACTAATATTCTGTAGTCATTAGTATTAGATGCGCATTATTAGTATTTATTTTCCTTCCGAAATACTAATCTGTTTTTTCAGAACACCATTGTGTACGTGTATATATTTACGCGGGCATAAAAACAACAAATTAATATGCCCAGTCAAACCAAAACTGTCACACATATCTGAAAACTCTTGAGGCTTATATCTAAAAATTTTTTTGCATCAAGCTTATTAATTTCTGATGCTTAGCAAATAAATAGCAACAGAAGCTACTATCATTATGGAGGAACAAGTAAAATTACTTTCAGAACTATTACACCTAATTTTATATAATAATTGTATGCTATTTATACTCTAAGAAACCCAATAAGTGTGCAGGATTTCGTTTAAGCAACTCGCAAAACCACTAACTCTTTCCAGGTATTATTACTTTTCGTAATACAATCGATAAGTTCGAGTACTGGTGCCTCAAGTGTNTAAGCAACTCGCAAAACCACTAACTCTTTCCAGGTATTATTACTTTTCGTAATACAATCGATAAGTTCGAGTACTGGTGCCTCAAGTGTAGGCAGTCACACACCACGGTGACGTTAACAAAGATAATGGAGTGGGCGTACAGTGTCGCTGTGATGCACTACGACAGATAGGTTGTAACACGAGCAGTTGCGTGAATACGGTACAGAGTAAGCCGAACGACAGACTCAGTTTGCGAAGAATAGTTAACGCGACTGGCAGAACACGAGAATGTCGCAAATTGAGCAAGGAGCAAACTGAAAGTTGTGCCAAAAGTATATGCAAATCTGCTAGCCAAAAGTTCAAGATGATGAAATGTTGAAACACGTGGACGGCGACGACGNAGTTCCCTTACAACAATGGGACTGCCCGTACCTTTTTAAATGTGTGACATACCTATTCTGTAGTTATCTCGTGCGGCAACTTCTTACTTAGAGCTTAACCGCTCTACTTTTTTAAAGAAACATTGCCTAGTAGTATTTACGTATTCCTGGGATAATAATTGTACTTTACCACTCTAAAAATAAGTTTGTGACTGACTTTATCGTGTGGCATTTTAAATACCCGTCTCTTCGTGGTCTCTTCAACTAATATTCTGTAGTCATTAGTATTAGATGCGCATTATTAGTATTTATTTTCCATCCGAAATACTAATCTGTTTTTTCAGAACACCATTGTGTACGTGTATATATTTACGCGGGCATAAAAACAACAAATTAATATGCCCAGTCAAACCAAAACTGTCACACATATCTGAAAACTCTTGAGGCTTATATCTAAAAAATTTTTGCATCAAGCTTATTAATTTCTGATGCTTAGCAAATAAATAGCAACAGAAGCTACTATCATTATGGAGGAACAAGTAAAATTACTTTCAGAACTATTACACCTAATTTTATATAATAATTGTATGCTATTTATACTCTAAGAAACCCAATAAGTGTGCAGGATTTCGTTAAAGCAACTCGCAAAACCACTAACTCTTTCCAGGTATTATTACTTTTCGTAGTACAAGATCGATAAGTTCGAGTACTGGTGCCTCAAGTGTAGGCAGTCACACACCACGGTGAAGCTAACAAAGATAATGGAGTGGGCGTACAGTGTCGCTGTGATGCAATACGACAGATAGGTTGTAACACGAGCAGTTGCGTGAATACGGTACAGAGTAAGCCGAACGACGGACTCAGTTTGCGAAGAATAGTTAACGCGACCGGCAGAACACGAGAATGTCGCAAATTGAGCAAGGAGCAAACTGAAAGTTCTGCCAAAAGTATATGCAAATCTGCTAGCCAAAAGTTCAAGATGATGAAATGTTGAAACACGTGGACGGCGACGACGCCACGTACCGGAGTTCTGTGTTTAAGTTGCACCAACGTTTTGCGCAGGGAATAGACAGAAGGATATGAACGTACTGGCCGGGCTTGAACGATCCGAACTCAACACGAGATCGAAGAAGTTGCNATGAAGCCTGCCCACAACTTTCCCCGGGTATTCCATTACAATTGTCGAAAAATGATTTTTTCACTCCACCCTATTGAACACGTCCCGTGTTACACAGCATGGTGAAACTCGCATCCTGACACAAGACCAATGTGACGATCGCGCCGCCATTTGTGGTGATCAGATCAGTAGTGCTAACCACGAAGGGTAGTTTCTCATCCGGATTATAACAGGAGACCAAACATGGTGTTATCTGTAAGATCCGAGACTGAAGCGACAATCTGTTAATCGCCATCATTGACATGACGCGACAGCACAAATTGCAACAAGGCAGTTGAAAAGGCAAGGCGATGCTTGAAGTGATCATTGACTCACCGGACATTGTTCACATGCAATTCATCCCACAGGGAGCAACTGTAATATTGACCTGCTGCGTGAAGATCCTTCACCGTCTACACGATACAATTCGTCGTAGGCGTCCTGAGCTGTAGCGTAGGAAAAACTGGCTGTTGCTTCACAACAACGCCCCTGTATNGTGAAACTCGCATCCTGACACAAGACCAATGTGACGATCGCGCCGCCATTTGTGGTGATCAGATCAGTAGTGCTAGCCATGACGGGTGGTTTCTCATCCGGATTATAACAGGAGACCAAACATGGTGTTATCTGTGCGATCCGAGACTGAAGCGACAATCTGTTAATCGCCATCATCGACATGACGCGACAGCACAAATTGCAACAAGGCAGTTGAAAAGGCAAGGCCATGCTTGAAGTGATCTTTGACTCACCGGGAATTGTTCACATGCAATTCATCCCACAGGGAGCAACTGTAATATTGACCTGTGCGTGAAGATCCTTCACCGTCTACATGATACAATTCGTCGTAGGCGTCCTGAGCTGTAGCGTAGGAAAAACTGGCTGTTGCTTCACAACAACGCCCCTGTATATAGTTCTGTTCTTATCCAAGAGGAACTGGCTGTTGCTTCACGACAACGCTCCTGCATATAGTTCTGTGCTTGTCCAAGAGGAACTGGCTGTTGCTTCACGACAACAGCCCTGTATATAGTTCTGTGCTTGTCCAAGTGTAACTGGCTGTTGCTTCACTACAACGCCCCTGTATTTAGTTCTATGCTTGTCAAAGAGGAATTGGCTGTGGCTTCAAGACAACACCCCTGTATATAGTTCTGTGCTTGTCCAAGAGGAACTGGCTGTTGCTTCACGACAACACCTCTGTATATAGTTCTGTGCTTGTCCAAGAGGAACTGGCTGTTGCTTCACGACAACACCTCTGTATATAGTTCTGTGCTTATCCAAGAGGAACTGGCAGTTGCTCCATGACAACGCTCCTGTATATAGTTCTGTGCTTATCCAAGAGTAACTGGCTGTTGCTTCACGACAGCACCTCTGTATATAGTTCTGTGCTTATCCAAGAGGAACTGGCTGTTGCTTCACGACAACGCCCCTGTATTTAGTTCTGTGCTTGTCCAAGAGGAACTGGCTGTTGCTTCACGACAATGCCCCTGTATATAGTTCTGTGCTTGTCCAAGAGGAACTGGCAATGTAACAGTTCGCAGTGTTGCCACACACTCCATATTCATCTGATCCTGAAACATGTGATTTCTTTTTTTTTCGTGGTTTAAACTCACAGTTATAATCACCCAAATAATCAATACCACAAGTGTAGCTGTACAGCCAATATCTATCATAGCAGTACTTCAAACAGTTATACCAACTTTGGCGTACGTGCCTAGCGGCCAACAGTGATTATTATGAGGGACGATGTGAATTGTTGTAAGGGGATGCCGTGATTTGTGACTATCTACACTCAGGGCGCAAGTTCACGAACTTAGTGACTGTGGGAGTATGTCTTTGAACCACTGTTGCTTGAATGTGTCCTCAGGAATACGGTTTGTTGGGGGAGAAAACCTGATTATATGCCTCACTCTACAACAGATCAAACACTGTAAATTTCAGGGAATATGTACTCTTACTGCTAATTGCATTTCAGAAGGAAACTAAACTCTTTCTTTTTATTTTAACATTGTGTCGAAAAAAGATTTCCGGTGAAGTGACATGTTGAGAACTTATCAAATTATAGAGGAAATAGAAATGTGTTTCACTGCGTCAGAATAAAAAATTAACTTTTGAAATCGAAAACGGAAATATTTTTTTTTATTTGGTTTGGTGATAAAACAAGCCCACGGGTGCATATGTAGCAATATTTACATAATTACTATCAATGGTTAGCGTATTTGAATAACCCAGATAATTGTAATTTGTGTTTACTTTATTGAAAAACTGACTACCATAGCGATTGTATGTGATCGACTCTGCAAAAATAGTTAGAGTTTAAACAACACGAAAAATTCAGTTTAAAAGCAGAGCCCGAGTTTTCACAGACAGAAATCGAACTCCGGACGAACTGGGCGGTCTAAATTACAACTTGAGGAGTCTGCCTACCAAGCTTCGGAAACCGAGTTTAAATTGTGAATCAATGCCAATGAAATTAATTCTCAATGCATCAATTTAGAAAATATCTGTTTTAAACAAAAATTATTTTATATGAGATTTCTTGAGGAATACTGGCAGTTTAAGAATTTGTGCTAATTATTACGTTTACTAATTTTTTCTAAGTTTTAAGATTAAATTTTACCTCTTACAAAAATTTAAGAATGAAAAGGATTGTTTTAAATATTTCTTAATGTATAAGATGCTTTGAAAATAATTTTGTTTAAATTTGTTTCATTCACAAGGAATTATATTAGCATTCATTGCTCATTTAAACTCCCAGGCTGCAAGTTTGGAAGACTGGGGTATTAGGAATCCTGGCATTCTCAAATTACACGCATCTACAAGACGCAACTAGAATATTATAATGCAAAATATACAAAGTTTTTTCATAGAATGTGAGTACTAACCTACTGACAAGAGCCGTAGTAACGTTATTGCCGTCACTGTACTTCAGCGCTCCGTAGAGTATTTTTTTTTCGCTCAGCTGAGACATAATTTCTTCTATATTTGAAAATAACAACTCTTTGTCACAATTACACATGCCTACCGTCACCGTTAGATAATGCTTTTACGGTCCGCAGTGCGCAGACCACTTGTAAATTTCTACTCGCTCGTAGAATGACGTGGAAGAGTATACAAAATTACGGCCCGTCTCCTAACAAACGCCAGGCAGCAAAGGCTGTATCGCAATGCAATTTACGAGAACTCGTGTTAACATTACGTTTACGTTAAGTTCAGGTATAGATCGCGCAGCAGCGTATTCACGTTGAACTACGAATGACGAAAACTTGATGTTTCCACGCGAGCAGAACTTCGACANAGCGAGAAGTTAGCCCAACTTCGACATTACGTAGTGTTAGACAACCATATGAAAGAAGCTACTTTTTTATGTATTCATTTTTATTTCTACTAACTTATATGTAGATTGTTATTACATTAATGACATTAGACTGCATTTGAAGTTTAATTTATAATTTCGTTTGTTCCTCTTCGAATGCTTCTCTAGAATTTCAAATGTAAAAATAAGCTATGAGCACTAATATGTGTGAATTCAGGTGATATAAAATGTTATTATTGGCGTATTGAAGTAGATGTTCGAAACATTATCAGATCAATGTAGCTACCAACATACATACTGTTTGTTTGTACATGTTAACATACGCATNGCCCCTGTATATAGTTCTGTGCTTGTCCAAGAGGAACTGGCAATGTAACAGTTCGCAGTGTTGCCACACACTCCATATTCATCTGATCCTGAAACATGTGATTTCTTTTTTTTTCGTGGTTTAAACTCACAGTTATAATCACCCAAATAATCAATACCACAAGTGTAGCTGTACAGCCAATATCTATCATAGCAGTACTTCAAACAGTTATACCAACTTTGGCGTACGTGCCTAGCGGCCAACAGTGATTATTTNAATATCTATCATAGTAGTACTTCAAACAGTTATACCAACTTTGGCGTACGTGCCTAGCGGCCAACAGTGATTATTTTGAGGGACGATGTGAATTGTTGTAAGGGGATGCCGTGATTTGTGACTGTCTACACTCAGGGCGCAAGTTCACGAACTTAGTGACTGTGGGAGTATGTCTTTGAACCACTGTTGCTTGAATGTGTCCTCAGGAATACGGTTTGTAGGGGGAGAAAACCTGATTATATGCCTCACTCTACAACAGATCAAACACTGTAAATTTCAGGGAATATGTACTCTTACTGCTAATTGCATTTCAGAAGGAAACTAAACTCTTTCTTTTTATTTTAACATTGTGTCGAAAAAAGATTTCCGGTGAAGTGACATGTTGAGAACTTATCAAATTATAGAGGTAATAGAAATGTGTTTCACTGCGTCAGAATAAATAATTNACTGCTAATTGCATTTCAGAAGGAAACTAAACTCTTTCTTTTTATTTTAACATTGTGTCGAAAAAAGATTTCCGGTGAAGTGACATGTTGAGAACTTATCAAATTATAGAGGTAATAGAAATGTGTTTCACTACGTCAGAATAAATAATTAACTTTTGAAATCGAAAACGGAAATATTTTTTTTATTTGGTTTGGTGATAAAACAAGCCCACGGGTGCATATGTAGCAATAATTACTATCAATGGTTAGCGTATTTGAATAACCCAGATAATTGTAATTTGTGTTTACTTTATTGAAAAACTGANATAATTACTATCAATGGTTAGCGTATTTGAATAACCCAGATAATTGTAATTTGTGTTTACTTTATTGAAAAACTGACTACCATAGCGATTGTATATGATCGACTCTGCAAAAATAGTTAGAGTTTAAACAACACGAAAAATTCAGTTTAAAAGCAGAGCCCGAGTTTTCACAGACAGAAATCGAACTCCGGACGAACTGGGCGGTCTAAATTACAACTTGAGGAGTCTGCCTACCAAGCTTCGGAAACCGAGTTTAAATTGTGAATCAATGCCAATGAAATTAATTCTCAATGCATCAATTTAGAAAATATCTGTTTTAAACAAAAATTATTTTATATGAGATTTCTTGAGGAATACTGGCAGTTTAAGAATTTGTGCTAATTATTACGTTTACTAATTTTTTCTAAGTTTTAAGATTAAATTTTACCTCTTACAAAAATTTAAGAATGAAAAGGATTGTTTTAAATATTTCTTAATGTATAAGATGCTTTGAAAATAATTTTGTTTAAATTTGTTTCATTCACAAGGAATTATATTAGCATTCATTGCTCATTTAAACTCCCAGGCTGCAAGTTTGGAAGACTGGGGTATTATGAATCCTGGCATTCTCAAATTACACGCATCTACAAGACGCAACTAGAATATTATAATGCAAAATATACAAAGTTTTTTCATAGAATGTGAGTACTAACCTACTGACAAGANAGACGCAACTAGAATATTATAATGCAAAATATACAAAGTTTTTTCATAGAATGTGAGTACTAACCTACTGACAAGCGCCGTAGTAACGTTATTGCCGTCACTGTACTTCAGCGCTCCCTAGAGTATTTTTTTTTCGCTCAGCTGAGACATAATTTCTTCTATATTTGAAAATAACAACTCTTTGTCACAATTACACATGCCTACCGTCACCGTTAGATAATGCTGTTACGGTCCGCAGTGCGCAGACCACTTGTAAATTTCTACTCGCTCGTAGAATGACGTGGAAGAGTATACAAAATTACGGCCCGTCTCCTAACAAACGCCAGGCAGCAAAGGCTGTATCGCAATGCAATTTACGAGAACTCGTGTTAACATTACGTTTACGTTAAGTTCAGGTATAGATCGCGCAGCAGCGTATTCACGTTGAACTACGAATGACGAAAACTTGATGTTTCCACGCGAGCCCAACTTCGACATTACGTAGTGTTAGANCGCGAGCCCAACTTCGACATTACGTAGTGTTAGACAACCATATGAAAGAAGCGACTTTTTTATGTATTCATTTTTATTTCTACTAACTTATATGTAGATTGTTCTTACATTAATGACATTAGACTGCATTTGAAGTTTAATTTATAATTTCGTCTGTGCCTCTTCGAATGCCTCTCTAGAATTTCAAATGTAAAAATAAGCTATGAGCACTAATATGTGTGAATTCAGGTGATATAAAAGGTTATTATTGGCGTATTGAAGCAGATGTTCGAAACATTATCAGATCAATGTAGCTACCAACATACATACTGTTTGTTTGTACATGTTAACATACGCATNAGATGTTCGAAACATTATCAGATCAATGTAGCTACCAACATACATACTGTTTGTTTGTACATGTTAACATACGCATTTACGAGCCTTTATCAGATCCCAGATACAGCATATTTGATAGCACCGCATAACGACTTATCAGAAACTAGAAATTCTTAACTCCAATGTTAACGCAGCCAAAATATTATAAAAATGTCGGCAACATTTTAATGCAAATTCAATATAACGAGTTCCATTTTAACTTTAATTTAAATCAGCCTTAGATGCTCGGTCGCCCTCAAACAATGAAAATTGAGAGTGGTGGGGGAAGAATAAACAACATCGTTGCATCTTCAAATGCAAAATACAAATGGTTGGAACAAGTAATTTAGCGCGGAACCGTCTGAGCACACAGTATACTTCTATGAGTGTGAGTGAAGACATTTGGGTGGCTCTTAACAGCGAGGCATTCAGAGCCGATACTTCTATGATATGTACAATATATATACATAAATTTTAGTTTTGCCTTTGCTTGCTATTTGTTTGAGAATTTATTTTCGCATTTGAACGGGCAAATTAAAATTTAGTAACTTTAGCTCTGTGCCATCATTATAACGGTGGAAATAATTTAACGTTCGCCAAACAATGATCACACGACACTTAATTATCTTATTTATAGCATGATTTGAACTTTTCGTGGAACATTACTCTTCCTTATTATCACCGTAATTAACGTGCCTCTAATCAAAATTTTCCTCAAGTGTTATTGCGTATTAGAGTGGAACCACGGGAACCTAAGGTACACGAGTGGATTACACGGTCTCTGAACTATATATATATGCGAATGATTTCATAACTCTTATTGATATCACGATTTTTTTTTGTAGTGTCACATACGCAGAATAAACAGCCACGTGGCTTCNGATTTCATAACTCTTATTGATATCACGATTTTTTTTTGTAGTGTCACATACGCAGAATAAACAGCCACGTGGCTTCGATATACGATCATTAGAGATGATGGAAATTCGCGAAAATGTTTTGTGCTAAACACATCTTATATAACACTCTAACTAGATTATTCTTTCATGATTAGATAAACAAAGTTGTGACTCNGATTTCATAACTCTTATTGATATCACGATTTTTTTTTGTAGTGTCACATACGCAGAATAAACAGCCACGTGGCTTAGATATACGATCATTAGAGATGATGGAAATTCGCGAAAATATTTTGTGCTAAACACATCTTATATAACACTCTAACTAGATTATTCTTTCATGATTAGATAAACAAAGTTGTGACTCGGCTGAGTTGTTTGCAGACCAATCACGAACGTTCTGCCTTATAGTATCAGAATCCTCATTGGCCCAGTGAAATGGGACAGTAGCTTCATACATGCATGCCAGCCAATAAGGAAAGAAAACTGTCGGGTATGTGTACGGAGTGGTAAATCTTAGCAAACAGTCAATTTTCCCCGCGATAAATCATCATCTCTAACGATCATTCATCGAACAGACAACAATAACTATTATGAGCTGCGCCTCTAGATAAGACACTATTTAACCATGCATGTGCTTTTGAAGATTAACACAATTTCGTGCTTGACAGCGATAATAAATGTGCCGTCGTCAAACGTTTCCAGTTTCAACTGTATTTCTCATAATAACTAATTTCAATGCCAAAAGTTGTAGTCCACTAACTATATACAAACAAAAGAGAAAACGCCTTCAACTGACTCATGAGAAAAGACGAAATTTGCACGTAGCGTGAGAAGAACGACAGGGTAGAGCTGCGGTGTCGAATATCTGAGGCGCATTAACAGTTGCGGATATGCATATGGAATAGCATACATTTGGGGCATTGAACTGACCTCCAAAGTTGTGTTAAGTATTCTGGGGCGGATTAGATGTTGCGCACATTTGTAATGAGCCGCATGATTTTCCAGGGCCGAACTGTTCTCCGAAGTATTGTTGAACGTAGCCACGATCCTTTTGTATAATCAGAGTAATTTGAGAGTGGCAGTTTCATGGGTCTCTGTCAGACCTCATTGCAGCATGCCCTTTGCCAGTCATAATGGTTCCCCACGTGGCTGCTGTGTTCAGTGTCTTCGACGGATTTGTATCAATTACAGTTTCTGCGTTGCAAGAATTACACTAGAAAAGTAAAAAGCTCCGAAGCCCCAAACGATTTTTCTTCTTAAATGAAAAGTTTAATTTCACTCTTGCTTTGCACTCAACTGTTTGCTTTTCCAAAGCTCTTGCTTCCGAGATCAAATGCTGTATTTCGCATTTTCGCATGCCTGTCAAATTTTTTAAGGAATCACCTCTACCTGCTACTTCGTGAACAACTTCTGCGCACAGTTCCCTGGAAACCAAAATTAAAATATAAAAGACTTCGTACCACGAATACCATGCCAGAGAACCACATTACACGTTGGAAGAGAACTGTCACTATCCACGTCGATGCCGTTTCTCAGAGGAAGGTGCATATGAGTGCATGCCTGGCTCAATGCAGTAGCCACATGCACATGCACCCCATTATCGCACAGTACTTAAAACTGGTTTTCCCAGATAAACCATTTCGGCCCAGATTTTATTGACAACAAGCGTTGCAAACATGTAATATTATGGCGTGCGCTGTACTTGTATCGNACCATCATCGCACAGTACTTAAAACTGGTTTTCCCCGATCAACCATTTCGGCCCAGATTTTATTGACAACAAGCGTTGCAAACATGTAATATTATGGCGTGCGCTGTACTTGTATCGAGTGTGCTTCTCGTGACAAATTGACAGTGTGATACGTGCTCGGTGTTATCGGCATTAACAAGATGTGTAGAACATTTCGCAATTGAGATGACTCAGAGAGAAGGTTCACAAAACACCGGGCTCTGTTTCCTAGCTGTGCACGATACCGACCGTAAGTATCGTTCATGTGATTCGTGTCCTTGATCGTAGATACAATGACTAAAAAAATTAGTTTATGGTTTATGGTGTTGAAAATAAGAAAATGCCTTGTGCGCGCTGCACTTAAGCTGGCAAGGAGCACTTGTTTTGTTTACACGACCAACAGGCTCTAGGCTTTATGTTCGATGATCAGTGATATGAATCCTACACATATTATAAATGCGAAAGTCTGTGCGTTGTATGTTTGTTACATATTTTTTTCCTCGGGTGTCAGTGTTTATCAGGCCGCCCAAGGACCTCTAAAATGGCTCAACGACTGCTATCAACCGATAACAACCGGGACCGTATATTTAACGTGCCCTCCGAAGCCCGGAAGCGCTCAGATGTCATGCCATTAAACGGTCACCCATCAAAATGTGTGCCGTTGGGAACGTTGCTTAACTTTAATGATCGATTAAGATCCGTCAGCCAAGCGCAAAAAGTAATAGCTAGGTACACTTATTTCTAAAGCTACAACTTGATGAAACTCACGTTTTGATTTTCATACATATAAAGCGTAAATGTGGTAACTACGCGATAGTTGCACAGATACACTCCAAGAACAATACCCTACTTCTTGGATATCGGGAAAGAAATGTTTCTTTCCTTTTGGGTTGCCGTGATCAGTAAACAACCTAGGCCAACATAGTATAATTTTATAATTCTGTTTTTCTGTATTTCTCCTTGGGGAACACCGCCCGTCACAGCCGTAGCCCCTTCTAACGATGGCTACGTCAGAGCTGCCTTGTCCCTAACTGCCGATAGTCGTCAGCCTGTTGACACTGCAGCGACACGACGTACAAGTTACAACTGAACACTACCGACAAACTCCTCAGCTGTGAACACACCTTTACTTTGTTTATGACGAGGAATTCACCGCCCCAAGAAGGTATGTGCATAAGGCCGTAGAATCTCTTGAAAATAAACTGCGCGTCAAGTGTTTTCCTGATCACTGTTATTTGAGCACTTTTGAAATCAATCTTTGAAAACTGTCCCTGCCCCTATCTGCAATTCCAATAGTACCCGGGCGAAGCCGGGCCGGTTCGCTATTTAGTCATAAAGTGGAGCAGTAGCACGGTTTAATAATCAGATGCTCCCAAGGCACATCATTGGGCACTGACCGTTGCAATGCACGGTACTGGCCAAATATAACCTGCCTGCGCAACATGTTAACAAGTGTCTACACTGGGCTTGATAGGGTGACGTTACAGTAGAGAGAAAGCCGTTATCATCACGCACTCCAGTCGCGCATGTCATCAGACGGCATCATTGGTCAGCAGCGTAGCAGAGCATCGTTTTATATATACAGAATGTTTCATCTAAAACTTTCACCGTAAATGTTTTAGAAATGAAAGGTTCTATTAATGCGCTGGTTTCTCAGAATTGAAGTTTAGACAAGGACTCATAATTGCAGCAAGGACGCAGATTTTAATACGTATTACAATGTATATTTCTTGAACAAAGTTATATTTTTTTCAAATGGAACAAGGCTTGTTCACATTAGGAAAATAAAACTAGACGAAATTAATATGTCAATGGTGTATTTTTGCAGGATTCTAGTTCAAGTAGTTTACATGCTATAATAATATGACAATTTTAAATATATACATTTTTCTGCTCCATTTAACTGCTTAGTTAGGAGACTGCGATGTTCGTACGTTTGTGTAGATTATGTTTCATTTACTCTGATTGCATTGGGATCTTCTTGTCAGTACTTTGTGATGGTTCATACTACCTAGATGTAGAACGTGCTGAAAGATGGTGTTTACTAATGCAGTGAAAGACAGTTTTCCCTTTCATCTTCAGAATGAGAAGCGTTCGTGTATTCATGTTTGTGTTTCTTAAGAGAGTGCTGATTCAGGGTACAGTTAAATGGAGCAGGCAATTGTAGGGTAAGATTTAGCATTGTTGTATCACGAAAGCGCGTAACGTCTTGCCCTAGAATCGTGTAAAAACATTATTGACGTTCTTATTTCCTCTGGTTTTATTTTATCGATGTGAATAAGCATTGCTCCATTAAAAAATATAACTTTGTTCTCGAAATACACATACTAATAAATATCAAAACCTTTGTCTGGGCTAAAATTATGACCCCTTGTCTAAAATTCAGTTCTATAAGTTAAGCACATCAATAGCACCTATCATTTCCAAAATATTTTCGGTGCAAGTTTTCGGTAATTCACTCTGTATATGTAAATAAAACATAGTAAAATAAACTTTTATTGGGATTGAAGAGAACTAATGCTTCCATTAACGATTCGTCTTCAAGTAAAGAAATTATATTTCCATATAAAACATTTGAATGATTTCAAGGAATATTTTTTTGTGATTGTAAAGCATGTTTTTAAGTAACACCTTTTTTTACTGCTCCCTAAAATTTTATACCTTCCATTTGAATTTTTAAAATTATTCATCATACTTTGTAAACATTGTTGTAGAAAAGAATTGTAAAGTATTAAAGCAATATTTAACTATTTAATTTGAATTTTTGGATGTTTTCAGTAAATTTTTTATAAATATTACATTTTCATGCTGGTTCGGGGACAGCGCCAGAATCCTCATAATACAACATCTAATACATTGGCACAGATATATTTCCAATTTATTATTATTAAATACAGGTATCCCTTATAATTTTAAAAAATTTGCGGAAGAAGTGATTATCTAGCTTACAGTTTGTTACAGAGCTACTGTCTCTCAAATTGAGGACTGCAGTAATTAAAAAATTAATAAGGCACTACAATAAGTTACACGTAGAGAAGAGCAGAGCATTTTTCAGCGTGTAAAATTTGTGTCCTTTTGTGCTAAAAGTAAAATACCAGACTTGATACATATATTCATTCGAAGTGCAACAGAGCTGAGTATTTCTTGTACGTTACTGCTTGTTAATCGGTAAACTCATAAAAAGAGCGATTATAATTAAGTTACGTTATTTGGGTTATTTCAGTAAGTTTGGCTGTCAAAATTATTTGGAACTATTGTTTAGTTCTGGAAGCCGATAATCGATTTTGAAGAATTAACATCAATTACCTGCTTCTTCCTAAGCTGATAGGTTCGGTTTCGGAACATCTGCGAATTTACCTGAAGTAGTGATTTACTACACATAGATTCAGAAAAATTTCGGGAATTTCGAAGAAGAATATCGCTGATATTATAGATCTGTCATAGTTTTGGATGACATCCAACACCGCGGTAGTAGTGGAGTTGCTGAGCAACCAGTAAACCCCAAAACAATCTCCATTACAAAGTCAGTATTTTGGCGGAGAAGCGATAAATTTTTCCTACTCACATGTTTGGCTCCTCGTTTGATAATTATTAAGGCTACAATACCCTGGTGAGAATATTGTTTTACTTACAGTACCTAATCAGAACCTACTATCATCACCGTACCCATAACACATCATCGTGCAATTAGCTCACGTGTAACCGACAGCTTTTGAAAGCCCTGCTTATTTATATTTTACAACTAGTTCTGTACTCCTCTGCCACATGCAAATATTCTACAGAGCCAGGAACCCTGTTACTCGTATCGATGTATAACTGTGAAACAGCTAGAAACATAATTATCCTTTCACCAGGCCTTTTTTACTGGAACATAAATGAAATGAAAACTAAAAAATTTCAAATTCTGCCAGTTCTCAAATTAGTTCTTTAAATGTCAAATACACAAGAACTATTTTCCTTATTTTTCGTCAGTATTACTGTAGGCAGTATTCCAACCATTAAATCTGAAATAAATGCGCTTACTTGTACTGATGATCGTCAAAGCAGTGAGACATTTGGGCGGTCCGCAAAAGCTGGCGTTTTAAGTGCTGGTGTGTGTGGAAGCAACGTTTAGATATAGGGAACAGCGATGGAATGCGAAGGTGGGGGAACTGGGAGCACCCCGAGAGAAATCATCTGCCGATGACAACGTCCGCCACGTTTCCGACATACGAATATCTGGACTTGGCCACAGCAGGTATTCGAAACCGGTTGGCTGTGGTGGGTGGCGAGTGGCCCGATCACTACACCATTGCAGTTCTAAAAGGGAATCCCTGGTAAAGACATTTTTAAACGCCTCGATATGTCGTAGGTTATAAGGAAGAATTGCAAGCGCCTGTAGCTCTCCCTGCGATATGCATTCCGGGGAAGCTTAATTTCTCGAAAATGTGATCTGTTACAGTAAAATAACACGCGATTTAAGACAATATACACTGAACAGCTAAAAAAAACTGGCATTGGCGTGCGTATGCAAATAACAGAGGTATGGAACCAATCAGAGTAAAGCGATGCGGTCGGCAGCGCCTTTATAAGAAAACACGCGTCTGGCAAAGTTGCTAGATCGGTTACTGCTGCTACAATGGCAGGTTATCAAGAATTAAGTGAGTTTTAACGTGGTGTTATAATCGGCGCACGAGAGATGGGACATAGCATCTCCGGGGTAGCGATAAAATTAGGATTTTCGCGTACGACCATTTCACGAGTGTACCGTGAATATCGGGAATCCGGTAAAAACATCAAATCTTCGACATCGCTGCGGCCGGAAAAAAGATCGTGAACGAACGGTACAAACGACGACTGGCGAGAATCGTTAAACGTGACGGGCGTGCAACCCTTTCTCAAATTGGCGCAGATTCCAATGCCTCCAGCGTACATTCAGACATTAGTCGAGTCCATGCCACGTCGCCTTGCTGTACTTCTGCGTTCTCGCGGGGCCCTACATGATATTAGGCAGGTGTACCAGTATAATTTTTTTTTTTTTGGCTCTTTGGTATATTAAACTACAGACGCCACTTTGTAATTTTCCCCTTTCCGTTGAGGAAACTGCGCAGGGAGCCACAAAATATAGTAAAATTCAAATGAGAGAATAATCCTCGCGCAACTCTGTTGGAAGGAACGTTAAGGGTGGTAGTGAAGCGGAGAGCTCTGCCGGGCGCTCGCCGCTGGAGGGAGGGAATCCTCGTGACACTGCTGGCGATGTACACACCAAACTGATAACATCACTCTCCACTCCCGCGCTGTTAAATACCGCGCTGCGCCAATTACATTTTTTTCCCCACAGGTAATATGCACACACGGGGCAGCTCTCGCCCAACAGCACACGGCCGCTGTCGCTACTGAACTGAACAGCCCCACCCCCTTCTCTGCGGCAGCAATGGACTCACCCGACTCGCCTGACGCCTTTCCGACTTCTTCGCATTACTTCCTCATTTGGATTTCACTCTACCTGAAGGTTTTTTTTTTTACCATTCTCTCTTACTTTCTTTAAATACATATGTGAAATTAAGAAAAAACCGAACAGTGGTGACTGTATATAATAGTTGTTTACCTTGCCTGGAAAAACGTCATATTACTAGAATATTGCGCAAACACTGGTTTTACATACAATATTTTACTGAAGGAGTTTTCCGAAAGTCCTTAAATGTCCCAGTGGCCACGATTCAGAACGTGCTGCACTTTAAAGACACTTATCGCCGGAGCTGGGAACAGTAGAGACTCAGTGTGGGGTGTTTCAGCTTCTTTATTGCAAGTAATCTGCTTCGCGAAATTTTCTTCACCCCTGCTTTATAAATTATTAGTGCTGATCAAACCGAGCCCACGCAGCACGTGTTTTTCAATGGTTTCAAAAAGCACCATTGACACAAATACATTCAGTACATAAAAAAAAAATTACACCTGTGTAACACCAGAGCTAGTGAGTTCATTAGCGAACGCAATAGGTGCGAGCGCCAGGCAGAGAGCATAGAGTACTCAGAGACGAAATGGCGTGGTGGTTCCTTTGATGTGTCAATACCGGCAATTCGATTGGCTCCTCGATGCTCTGTACACGGGCCTTAGGCCCCGCGCTACGAGATGTTCCCTTATGGCTGGACTGCCAGCTAATAAGTAACCGAGTGAAGAGATTGGGGCGGCTTTTAACATCGAGGTCTTGAGAACCGATGAGGATGAGGCGAGGTGAGTATAAGAAAATTGCCGAAATGCAAGGGGAGGGGAAAAGGGAGATCCCCGAGAAAACCCACCGACCAGCGGCATCGTCAGGCACGATTCCCACAGTCGAAAGTCCGGGGACGACCTCGCCGGGAATCGAACCCGGTTTGCCTTGGTGGGAGACGAGTAGTCTAAACCACTAGACCACCGCGGCTCGCCGGCAAGTAAGTACCATTATTTGATTGGCTAGAGGCGTTGAAACACGTTGCAGGCCAAGGATGCAATTTTGCCGACGTGCGAGGGCGGAGTTCGCTGAATAAGCGGCTGTGTTTTCACCTCCGCATTCACAGCGCTTTCACAGCGTCCTCTATTTCCGTTTTCGACCCTCCAAAGCGTAGCCCCGTATCCACGAAAATGGCCTTTGCAGAGGGATATAACAAGATGACATATACATTGAATGTTCCAGTAAAACGTGAATGTTGTGTTGTATTGCATATATATTTGGCCAATAAACAGAAATACCTAACACTGTAATTCAACTACATGAACTAATGATTTATTTTGAGAATTTTATACGCTAATTTTTATGAATGTTTGAAAATTAAATTTACATTTTATTGAATGTGACATTGTTTCGCAAAGTGAAAATGAAACTATTAGGGCTCTGCACTGATTATAGTTACGCCAGCATCCTCAGATCATATTAAAAGATACATGTTTCATTAGCACATGCATTATATAGCTCGGTAATTATAAGGACTCGCATATTTTCGGGAAATGGCAAAATATATATGAGAACTGCATTACTGGGCTTACAGACNCGGTAATTATAAGGACTCGCATATTTTCGGGAAATGGCAAAATATATATGAGAACTGCATTACTGGGCTTACAGACAATTCTAAGCGTAATATATACCCATGTTTGTAGTATGTTGTTTATATATACACAATTATTTAGAGTAACGAAGCAAGCTGAATCACTTTTTAGTCGGCTGGGATAGTAGGCGAATCTATATTTTTGTAACTATTTACTCATTTAATATCGAAATCTTGTAATTATTTTTGTTGCCAGATTGTATTAAAGATTTTAGTTCACTTAAGTTCAATTTTATTATATTATTACATCTACCTATCCCAGAAATTCCTTGTTTTTCATAATCTTTCACAATATCGTTTCACTAGCATTTTTAGTTCACCTTTCCTCCGGAACTTGCGTACAAACACACAATATCCTACCTGGATACAATATTTTATAAGTTTATAAGTAGGGCCAGTGACTTTCCGCGCAAAAATAACAGCACACAGTAGACTTCAATACTATATGCACACCTCAGCTGTTGTTATACCTCCATTGGCTGCTGGTGCCGTGTCCGTCTTTGACCAAGCCACTCGGGACTAAGTAACTCCGACACTGAACCTTCGTGATTTGTGCGCAAACGGTTAACACGGGTCAGAACATTTTTAGCCAATAAAACAAGCTGCACGACCCTACAGTGCTTTGTAATGTATCTTGTCTCGAAATCTTTTCGCGAAATACCACTGCCCCTATTTATAAGGTATTTGCTTGACTTTATATAGCATAACTGAGTTATATCTGTTCGAGAAAGTTACTTAATAGATGGGGGGGGGGGGTAAACATTTACACAATGTCAGCTAGAAATGGTAACTATTCATAAACCTTAAAATTCCTTTTACTACAGTCAGTCATATAAGCAAAGGCAGTTTATACCCAATATACAAGTAAATATTTCTGCCACTTGATGTCAGCTACTTTGCTATAAAACGCCAATAGTCTGTTCACAGTATCTTCACACTTTTTTAATCAAACACTTGAAAAATCATCTTACGTATGACATGTTTCGTAGGTTCCTTACTACTTAATTTATCACAAGTGTTAAAATTTTTTTTTTCATTAAAGTATCTAATATTCGTTAAATTGAAATTTACTTATTGTTATGTGTAAATGTTTATATTCCATTTGTAAATAATATGAATGGAAACAGAGAGAAAACCGGTGGGTTGGCAATGCTTACTTCTCATGCAAAGTATAGAACTTATTGCAAACGAATGTGGTGCGTTGTCCCTATGGTGTAAGTTTTTAGTCTAAGTTACGTTTTTTTTTGCATGCGGTGGAGGAATAGACTGAAATTATTCCTAAAGCAGTGATTCGTAAAAGTTGGAAGTAACCATGAATGTACACCGCATGGAATGTTGCACAGGTAGTAAGCAGCTTTGGTGATGTACACAGTACAGGCAAGAAAACAGAGTCAAATAACAGAATTCGCTCACGTGTGGCAGATATCACTCGTTGTTGAGACAGTATTCTGTTAGTCTCTTAAACAGCTGCTGCAAATAACGTTTTGGACATATACATTTTTATTGATTTCGGCATATGGCAGAGCATTAACACGGACTCCAACCTCACAAAGGGGTCACGGTGGCTGAGAGGTTAGACTGCTCGCCTCCCACCAAGGCGAACCGGGTTCAATTCCTGACCGGATCACTCCCAGATTTACGCATGTGGGAATCATGCAGGATAATGCCGCTGGTGGGATGGTTTTCTCGGGGATCTCTCATTTCCCCTGCCCTTTCATTCCGGCGTTGCTTCATACTCACCTCATTTCACCCTCATCGGCTCTCAAGACCTCGCTGTTAAGATCCGCCCAAATATTTTCACTCACTCCAGCCCCACACGCCAGAAAATGGCGTCACTGACCGGCAACATGTTGGAATAGCGTTCGCCAATCAGAGCCGGGTAACTTACTCCCCTCCCGTCAGCCTAGCTAATAGGGGACCTTTCGCAGTATGTAGCAGCAAATCAGAAAAAAGACCCGTTTCAGAGCCTCGTCAGCCAATCCGAGAATGGGTAGGCCCCAATCAAAGCACCCCATCACGCCATTGCTTCTCTATGTACTTACCTACTCTGTGTGGAGATATATAATAATCAGCGGAGTGTGGTGAACTGTTGCGAGGTAAGATGTGTATTCCTCTGTGTGCAATACCTAGAGACCGGAACAAATCGCGAGTTCAATGACCTGCAAGCTAGACTCTACAGTCTTATGTACAAATATGCCGACATCAATTGTACATTGGTTGCTTGCTGTCACAGTGAAAGGCGACGATTGGACCAGCATTCTCCAGGAAGTTTCAAATACGGCGTGGGCCAATGGATTAAGTTATATAAACGTATCTGTTTTGAATTCTAGCTTGTCCTAAAATGAATCCGCGAATTCTTCAGGTCTCCAGCAATACCTAATCGTATGCTAGTTTACACATCGGTCACTTAAACGAGGTAGTGCAGTTGACTTCACAGCACTTGTATAATGGGTGCCTTGCCGCTGTCTCGTGATTGGCCGCAATACATTATTTTTTCTCCCGGCTCCACTCTGGTTACTGGTTCCTGCACGTGTGCCGAGTGTGTGCAGCACTGAGCAAGCACCAACTTACCTTGCAACACTTCACCACACGCCAATGATAATAATCGAATTGAAAAGGCAGCTAGGGATAATGTAAGGTGAAAGTATTGACGGTAGAAATATAACGGACAGTAAATAAAATGTTAAGATATTTAGAGACTTTGCAAAACTGGTAATCAAAAGGTTGGAAGTGTCACAGTGAAATCACTGTAGAAACCTAGCAGTGGGAGCGGACACACTACAGAAACTGGCAGTTTCCTGATGAAACGTCAGAACAAACTTGATGAAGGTACAACCACAGGGCATCTGATTAAAATAGCGGGGTTGGGGGAATAAAGTGATGACGACCCGGCAAAGATCAAGGACAACGAAACTGAAGAAATAAATACGGAAAAAGAAACTGTAACTTATATATAAGTAGCAATTGAAAAACAGAAACCGACCTAGTTAAAGACGACTCGATGCGAAAAAGGTACTGGAGACATACGACTCCAAACAGAATGGCCTTTGGTGGGGGGTGGGGGATCGAGTAATGCACTACAGGCTCCCCTCTCCACTTACTTAGCCGACACTGATGAAAGGAGTTGTAATGTAGTGCATAAATATTATTATTAGAGCCCCGAGTATTTCGCAAATTCATTCTGTGGCGAGGTCGACTTCAAACACTTGTTATTTTCCCCTGCTACTGTGATTGCACAGCAGTTATTTATACACACCCCACGTTACTGTGAGCCACTAATAAGCAGGAAGCAGTAGTGTGAGTGATCCTTGAAAAGTCCTGTACGAAGTCCTCACTCGAGCACAGCAGCCGGTAAAGAAATTATAGTCTTGCTGAAATATCAATCCGCTGAATACTCGGAGCTCTAATTATTATTAGCAGTTAGTGCCACTATAGAATGCATAATATATAGAATTAGAATATCCTTGATGTATGGGGAACGGTGGTGGATGGCAGGTCAACCGTGCCACTTCCATTCTCTGGACACCATGGGCAACCACCAAAGGGCGAAAAAAGATACAAATGACAATCCACTTACGCGGTAGTAATAAACAAATGTGGGGGAGGGGGTTGGGGGGGGGACATG
>NQII01001794.1:294487-375672 GCA_002778355.1 Clitarchus hookeri
AAAAATATTATGGACCGGCAACATAAAGCCTTAGGCCAAAATAAAAGCATAAGAAAAAACATTGCAGGGGTGGAAACTCACTCAAACCCATGGCTGGCAATGTTAAAAAAAATAATAAAATGTCTACTCTGTGGCGTTCATATAATACCAGAATAAATCCACAAGCAAAAATGTTGTTGTATTTAACGCCTAGAATTATGCATTTATCGGTGACTGAAAGGGGTTCTATTAGACGCAGGATTGTTTGAGTTGGTGAAATTTCGCGCGATATCGAGCTTGCAGCTAAACGCACAGGCGGCTAGCGTGCGGTAGTATGCCGTATAACGGCATACTACCGCATTATCATTGCCGGTCCCTGCGACCACTGCAGCGAGACACGGCAGAAAGAGCTGGCGGGCCGCGGTCAAATGGCGGCGGCGTCACAATGCCGCGGTTCTGGTTCCGAGGTTCACCGCGTGCGACAGCATCGCCGCTGCGCGCCGCCCCATTCGACCCTTCCCGCGCGACCATATCCGACACCGGGGAGTGCTAATTCCGGGCCCGCTCTTGTCCCCTGGTGACCCCGGGTTATCTGACGCTCGCATCATCGTCAGCCACCTGCGACCCTCGGCGCCAGAGAAACCAGCGGGCTCATTACGAACATCGCATATCGCAAGATACGGTTGAGTACGTACGTCTTGTCTTTCGTTGTAGCACCGCAAACGTCAGAGTTTAAAACATCGCAAGATGCGAGTGCGAACATACCGTTTGTGCGGCCAACATGGCAACTGTCGTGCGTCATTCGCCATGAGTACGATTCGCCGTGGAGAGCTGAAAAAAATTATAATAAACATAATACACGCAAATAAGATGTAAAACACTTTGAGTCATTCGGAATGTTTACATAATTACATAGAGTCATCCGTATTTGTAGGTTATTGTTCGGTGGTTGCTGGCAGTACGTGTTTACTTTTACACTCGACAGATATCGCTAGGCGAAAAGTAAGTTTAAAAACCACAAATGAAAAAAAGGTTAACANTGTTTACTTTTACACTCGACAGATATCGCTAGGCGAAAAGTAAGTTTAAAAACCACAAATGAAAAAAAGGTTAACAACAATTTCGCGCCAGCTTTTTTTTCAATTAAATACATGATTTTATGTAGGTGTTTAAGTTCGCATGGACAAAACTACTAAATAAAATTACATAGCGGCTTTCAGTGTATTCCCTTGTTCTGTGACGTCAAAGAATTTCGATATACTCAGAAGTTTAACGAAACCCGTACCGCAGTGNTCAGTGTATTCCCTTGTTCTGTGACGTCAAAGAATTTCGATATACTCAGAAGTTTAACGAAACCCGTACCGCAGTGCAGTTCATTATTACTACATTCGTTTTGTGTTTCTTTGCGTCTCAGTGGAAGCATAACCGACCACTTGAAGAGAGACGCCGTCGAGGACCCGGAGGAAGATGAGCCAGGATGACGACGGCCCCTGCTAAAACTGACGTATCGCTGGGCTACCCACATCTCGATGTCCATTACCCCTTAATTCACCCACTTGTCAAATTCGCTTCTTAAGGCGCCCGTCTACCTGGCGCTTGAACTGCGTTGCAGTGTGTTCCAAACACACGTTTTTTTAACTAAACTATTAAGCGTGCGTCCAACGTGCTGATCTACGAAAAGAAGACACACTTCAGACGAGAGCTGTTAAGTACTTTCAAAATATCACGTACGTTAAAAACATCAATTCAGAGTACTCCAAAACTGCTAAAAAACGGCCTTTCCAAGGCACTGTAGCTCAAAATGCACGCATCAGATATATACAAAACTACTATAGGCGCCTGCACTGAACCTTCCTAAAGACTCGCATAGGTACACGCAGCACGACGAGAACACTGCACGCCAGTTCAGAGCCTTGCGCTTAGCGGCGATGGCGTACTTGATGCGCGTGGCAGTGTCGCCCTTATCGCTCCCGCGCTTCTCGGCCTAAACGTGGGAAAAAGTTCCAGGTAGACGGGGGCCTTAAGGTAACTCCCTTTCATGCATCGCCTCTCCAATTCGCCCACTTACTTCCTACCGCAGAACGCATGCCGGGACGCCAATTAACCGGCATGCTCCCCTTTCACTACACCGAAACCTGTTCACCAAATAGTCAACACCTCATCGCCCACACTTTAACTGACATCCCCGTAAGAACCTCCTGGTCGGAAGGGCAACACTGAACATAAAACACTCAATCATTGGGCTCAACATTTGCCACACTGAACAAAAAAAAAAAAAAGATTGCTGCCAGAGAGTTCGTGTTCAGCCCGCGGGCGTATACAGATGCGAAACCAACGAGCTAGTTGAGGAATCCCGACCTCTTCATACGCGAGAGAATGAACTCGCACCATGCCAACATCCGCTTTCTCAGACAGAGACTCTGAGGACATAAGTAGGCCTACACAAAGACGAAATGGCGTTGCCGTTCTTTACGGCCATATATTACGATGACAGTTTTTTTTTAAATCGTTATCTGAAATATATTAAAATGAAGACCACATAAATGTAAATATTCGTAGACAAATGATTATAGTTTTCAAAATATAACACCCAAAAGTTGAAAATTTCGGAATATAGGAGCGCATGCTCCTAATTAACTCTACAAAATAATTCACACGGCATGTGATCTACATAATATACACAACATGTTGATTAAGTATCAATGATATTTAACAATGAGTTCTCGGGCACTGTTATCCCGAATCTATTTAAAAATAGGTATTAATATTTTTCCAACACATTTTTTTTTTTTCGTCCGAGCGAAAATGATATTTATGTTTATTAGTTTCTCTTGGACGAATAAAAAGGGTTTTCCAAAAACACTAATGCCTACTTTGAATAGATTCAACATGCCAGTACCCGAGTATCCATTGTGAAATATCCTTGATGCTTAGTTAACATGCTGTGTATATCATATAGATCACATGACATGTGATTTATTTGGCAGAGTTAATAAAGAGCATAGAAACTTGGTCTCCCATATTCCAAAATTTTCTAATTTTCAGTGCTATGTTTTGAAAACTATAATCCTTTGAATTCGAATATTTTCATTTCTGTGGTACCTATATAAATCTCTTTCAGATAATGAAATTAAAAAAAATTCGTAATTATGTGGCTTCAAAGCGGCTGCCTGCCTGGGAATCTTAAACTGCTTTGCATTGTTTTTTAAATCCCCCATTTTTAGGAAACCAGTAAACGTGCACCAATAACGCCTAATAAAGAAGAAAAAAAAAACACTTCATATTAGTCGTGTACGCTACTTCCAAGACATGACGCACATAGGAAAAAATTATTTTAATGCTTTCAAACATGACTGGAAACAGCTTCTTCAGACAGCCGTTTCTCAAAATATACAAACCGGACTGATACGAAACTACGATAGAGGGGTGCATCTATGTTGACCAAGCGGGCTGGCGGAGTGGTTAACTCACTAAACTCGAATTAGGGAGGACCCAGGTTTGATTCCCGGTCCGGTTTTCTATGATCTCCCGAAATCACTCCAGGCGAATACTGGGATGGGTCCTTAACAAAGGCCATGGCCGATTCCTCTCCATTCCTTTCTCAATCCCTCGGCCCTCAGCAACTTGCTCCGTCTGTAATGACCTCGCTGTCGACGAGATGTTAAGCACAACTATTTACCTTCCTACCTTTTTTTACAGTGTCGCGTTCAATTAAATGATAAGGCCACCGCTCAAAGGTCCATAGTTTCAGAGACACGACACGGGAAGTCTGCAGGCGAATTCACAACGTTGTGCGCAAAGGCGATATCGCTTTACATGCGCCGTAGCAGTTCATCGTTATTTGACTCACACGCACAAATATACTCCTTATTTGGCGGCAAACATAATATGGGCGTACTCGTTCTCTAATTGCCTGCGCGAGGCTCTGAATGCGGGTCTTGTGACCGATTGACTATTGCATGCTGAGAAATGTAACCTATTGAATGGGGTGTTGACTGGCAACTAATTATTAGGCACTCATAGCCGAACGGCGTTCCAACAGGTTGGTGGTAAGTGCCACCAGTTTGTTGGCGTTTGTTGTTGGGGCTCGCGGAATAAGCGGAAGTTTCACATCGGTATTTTTGATTACCTTGGGACGGAGAGTTTTGGACGACAGTCTGTTTGTTCTCATAGTGTTGAAAGCTGACGTAATTTTAGCCTGATAGCTCATAATACCACACGTGCGCCACGTTTTGCATCAGGGCTGTGCTAAAACCTTTCAGGTATGGTAGTCTACACAGAATGTGGGAAGTAATCGGGGAGTGGACAGTACACTAAAAAACAACACAAAATATCCCTTTGAGCATATATCCTGAAGTCAATACTTTCAGAGTGACGGACCGTCCAATGTTGTACTTAATCTATTCTTAATAATCTTCCTGACAGATTCCAGTTCGAGTAGTTGTAACCATGTTCGTGTACCAGCAGTGATACGTCTTTCTACTAACCGTGCTTAAAATGTATGGACGCCTGAAAACTCCGCGTCAATGATTGTCTGGTACGTCCAAATGCTCCAGGAATTGCACCTATCTGCTGACAACCTTGTTCCACTCGCTGGCGAAGCAATGCTACGTCCGGGACTGAAGTTGCAGAAACAATGGCCTTGAGATGCCACCTTGAGACTTATATCTGAGGAGCGTACAGACCAGGTGATTGGTCCTGCAAGGGCTATCAACCTATGCGAGACAGGTAAAAACGCACATATTCAGCTGATCACATTTAACAGGCACACCTCGTAAAAATTCATTATCAACTGTACATGTACAATCGTGGAAGGTCTGTAACTCAGAAACTATCGACGTTAGAATATATGTTCATAGGGATATTTTACGTTGTTCTGGGCTGTACAATCTACTCTCGGATTATTTCCCACATAATTGGGAACATTCCGTACATCGGACGGTGCAGAGGAAGTGAATTTAACGACGGGAACTGAACACAGCAGAAAACGGTATCAAGAAAGTGAGGCCCATCGCGTGTTGGGAGACATCGTTCTTTAATGGACTGTATTCCGCAGTCCCATTAAAAAACTGCTGCCAATAACGTCCTTACATACGACAAAGCGTTTTCGTGGTAATAGTACAGACTCAAACAAAAAATTTGTCCATTGTAATGCTTAAAACCACATACACACACATATACATATATATATATATATATATATATATATATATATATGCATTTTAGCCATAATCTTTACTGTAAACGAATATATACGCCTAAAGAAATAAAGAGTGAAACACTTTTATTCCTCCGTAAACGTTAATGAATCGCATGCATATTTTATAAAAATGGACCCTGTTATTTCACGTTGTAATTCTTTACCGAGGTAGATGCTAGTTTGACGTGTGTCACTATACCTTCGTTCATACGACACGCCTTGCAGCTTTCATAACTTGAAGTAAACTTTCAGCATTCTGGTGGCTTCGTTTCACGTGGCCGGGTGGAAGAGGAGGCCGCTAGAGGCGACAACCAATGCATACGTGTGTAGAGACCTGTTGAGCCTAGCTTGATGTCTTGTAACGCGAAAGGTTAGTGTCTGTATTTATAAAAAAAATCGACAGAGAACAAATGCGTAATAAGAGCAAGCATCGACCATTTGTACAAACTGAAGTATGGTGTTGGTTCCCGTGCAGAAGGATTAGTTGCCGAGTGTATCTCGCGTATTGATGTACCAGCAGGTTAGGCGTTACAGTTGTACAGCCCTCTGTACACTCGAGACAGTATTATTTGCTTATTGGTGGCCGCGATAAAATGAGGCTTTCGTACAGGATTGTTCATTGTTCACCCACACTACTGCTTCCTGCTTACTACTTGATCACAGTTAAACTGAGCGTGTTTAAACAACTGCCGTCCAGACAGTAGCACAGTTAAATAACAAGTGTTTGAAGTCTGCCACTCTATAGAATGAGTTCACGAGATAATCGGGGCTCTATAAATGAGTTATGTGTAGAGACCTGAAAAATTCGCGAGTTCAACGACCTGCAAGTTATACTCTACAGTCTTATGTACAGATATGCCGATATCAACTGCACATTGGTTATCTGCTGTCACAGTGGAAGGCGGCGATTGAGCCAGCGCTCCCCAGGAGGTGGGAAACACTGTGTGGACCAATGGCTGAAGTTTAATTAACACAAGTGTTTTGAATTCTATCTTGTCCCGAAATGAAACCGCGAATTTTTCTCGTCTCTAGTTATGTGACGTAAAACAAAAACATATAGTTTGTACTTTATTCCCTTAACTTTATTATACGTTAAAGTAATATCAATATAGCTTTTAAACCGAAGAGAACAGGCGTTTGTTAAACAATGCTCCCGTGAGCATGAATTTAGCTGTTTTTGTTTGTCGAACTCGATAAGTGGTTATGAATAATTTTAGTGCCCCATTAAAAGCCTTATCCGCTCGTAGTGCAACGAAGATTTATTCAGCAAAACTAACCATTTAAGGCGTCAACTTTCCCCAATATTTTCCTGAATTGGCTTTCTTATTTAGTCTTGATATTTGTACAGTAAGCTGGCTCCATTGATTGATTACTTGAGCAGCTGCAATGCTGCATCAGGCAACATTCTCGGTGGCACGTAAAATGTTTCTTACAAATCAACTATAGGTAGGGGCAGTGGTATTTCGCGAAAAAATTTCGATACAAGATACAGTCCAAAGCACTGTGGGGTCGTCCAGCTTCTTTGATTGGCTAAAAAATGTTATGGCTCGTCTTAACCGTTTGCGCACGAATCACGAAGGTTCAATGTTGCAGTTGCTTAGTACTAAGAGGCTTGGTCAAAGATCGCCAGCCACCAATGGAGGTATAACAACGGCTCAGGTGTGTATATAGTATTGAAGTCTACTCTGTGCTCCGATTTTTACGGAAAAATTCAGTGGCCCTAACTATAGCACAGATAGAGCAACACAAATAACACAACTTAAGTTTTTCCTCGTGTTGTATTAAAAATTCTGCGCACTCCACAAAATATGTCATAATAACATTAAATAATTTCTACTATAATTTCAATAGCTTAAAATGCTCTTGACATATTGTGTCTGTCACAAATGGTTAACGCATTGTGGAGTTTGGAAAATATCTAAACATTCTATGAATTATAGAATTTTCAAATACTTATTACCTGTTTTCACTTTGTTGGTGCTTACTATGTAGTTTATTACATTTAGCAAGTAACAAAAGCAATTATACGTGTTAATCTACAGTGAAGAGCCAAAGAAACTGGTACACCTGCCTAATATCGTGTAGGGCCCCCGCGAGTACGCAGAAGTGCCGCAAGACGACGTGGCATGGACTCGACTAATGTCTGAAGGTATGCAGGAGGTATTGAAATCTGCGCCAATTTGAGAAAGGGTTGCATGTGTGTCCGGTTTAATGATTCTCGTCAGTCGTCGTTTGTCCCGTTCGTTCACGATCTTTTTTCCGGCCGCAGCGATGTCGAAGATTTGATGTTTTACCGTATTCCCGATATTCACGGTGCACTTGCGAAATGGTCGTATGCGAAAATCCACATTTTATCGCTACCTCGGAGATGCTATGTCACATCTCTCGTGCACCGACTATAACACCACGTTCAAACTCACTTAATTCTTGATAACCTGACATTGTAGCAGCAGTAACCGATCTAGCAACTTTGCCAGACGCTTGTTGTCTTATATAGGCGCTGCCGACCGCATCGCGTTACTTTGATTGGTTCCATACCTCTGGTATTTGCATACGCACGCCTATATCAGTTTCTTTGACTCTTCAGTGTATAGGCTGATATGAAACGGCTGAACGGCTGTCTTATGAGCAAAATATTAAACAAAAGTCACAGTAATAACTAATGAGCCTACTTTCCTCTACATGGATGCAAATAATATTAATGAATTTCTTAAAAGCGAAGATTTTAGGTACGCATGACGTCTTGTTTACAGATATATATTACTAGAGATAGATTAACATTCATTTGCGGTACTACTGAGACAATTACATATGCACACCGTGTCTTAACCAGAAATCTAAACCAGAACCCTCCGTACTGTGAGTTGGCATGTAAACAACTTCATTACTCACAAATGACAGGATTACAAGCATCAAATTCAATTGTAATCATTGTAACATTTTGGAAGACAGGGTTTACTGAATTGAAATCTTTAGAGAAAAGTCTGTAACACTATTTATATTCAAAGTTAGGCGAAACTTGGTTGATTGGTCCCCGAGATATAGTACATTGATGTTCGTCATACATACTGCTAGCATATCAAATTTGTGTGAAATTATTTGGAACATACAGAACACTAACCTAAAAAATTTACACGACTGTTATATTAATAACATTGGTTGGGATAGGTTGATTGTTTCCCGAGATACGACAGAAAAGTTTATTTTTTCACATGGTGCTATTTTACGAAATGGTAGTTAAAAGAGGCTCTGTATGGACATATAAGTATTTCGTAATAGATAATGGCAGCATACCACGTTAAGTGGAAACTTGTTAAATGATTTCGTAGATATAGCATACTTAAATAAAATGTTTACATATAGCTGCAGTTCTGAAAACAAGTGCCTCGTTTACATTAAACATAAATTTATATGGCTTACTGTATTAATACACAATTATAAAATTTGTAACGAATCGGTAAATTGTTTCCCTTTAAAAAATTACCACAGTCGGTAACAGCTGTTCAAGGTTAAAACACAAAAAATATGTGAATCAAATTCCCGATTTCACATATGAAAGATAAATGTTACTCCGTGGGTTGACGCCATATCGTATACCTGCACGTCACTCGTGCAAATAATATAAAACACAACATATGTTGTATTTATATCGTAATTTCAAGTTTTACACTGTGGAACGAATATTCCTAAAAACACACAAAGATCCGCCAGTGTCAACAAGCAATGTCATCAATCGTGCCAACATAACCTCAAAGCTGTAACTCGTCCAGCCATTGACGCCAAACTTTTACCATTGAAGCAGGCTGGTTCACAAATATAATAATTTTTGCACACACGTTATATACTAATTTATTATGTAAAGCAGGCTCTGTAAATAAAAATAAACAAAAGCAA
Organism: Clitarchus hookeri; assembly: GCA_002778355.1. Lineage (NCBI taxonomy): Eukaryota > Metazoa > Arthropoda > Insecta > Phasmatodea > Phasmatidae > Clitarchus > Clitarchus hookeri. The sequence continues at coordinate 303,561 of NQII01001794.1, forward strand.
AATGCCTTCCTTACGTGAATAGATGGTTTCCTTAAATAGACTCAGAGAGATTTAATTATCACCAATATGAAAAAGTATATTGTCAAATGATTGTCACTACATCGTACTGTGAAGACTGCATAATGACGTATTTTAATAATTAGTGAAGTTGTTAAAATACACTGACTGTAATGAACATTATACGCGTGTTAAAATGAAACTTCAGAAAAAATTTTAAAACCATGAGAAAAATAAACCTTGCAGACTGGTACTTGAACACAACAGCCTTTTGTTGGCAGCTGGGCGCTCTTCCAACTATGCTATCACGTCATGTGCTAACCTCACATCGATAGAATTTCAGTGATTACTTGTTTTGCCTTGTTCTGATAATGGATGTTCTTAAAATATATTATACATATTACATAGAATTGTTTGCAGATCAACTAAATAATGCTGGCTTCCTAACTTTTTAATAAATAAATACGTCATATAAAAATTGTATTTTATTGAATAATGATCACACTTGAGCATGTTATCGTTCAGAAGAAAAAGTTATTAGCTAGGAAATGAAGTTAATTCAAAGAGTTTATTATACTGGTTCCCTAAATTTTATCTCAACTAAGAGTGTTAATGAACAGAAGTACGAATGATATGAAATTACCATTAGCTTTCTCGCAGAAATGCGCAAAATGTTCTATGTTTGTATCTAGTGTATAGCTATACGTAGGGACAGGTTTTTTTTTTGGCAAAAATATGTATGCTCATGCTATACCTCAATATCCTAAGTTCACAACCATAACTTCATTTGGTTACTGGCCGGATATCTGCGTGAGAAGACATGTTCTTATTTGACCGGGCCAATCGTAATAAAGTACTCCGTTACTGAAATTCCATGATTCGCGGAAAGACACTTGAGGCACGTGACATTTGAAATCATACAAACACGAAAGTGCATTTGGACAAAAGCATTTTTGATTACAACTGGTTTTGAAATCTTTTCGCGAAAAAACACCTGTCCCTAGCTAAACATAAGCACAATAATGAATTATTCGAATATTTTGTAATTACCATGATCTGCAAATTTATATATATATGTGTTTATATATCTGAAATATTATTACTAACCGTTACAGTCCCGAGTATTTCGCGGGTTGTTGTGTCAGTAGGCTAGGCTTTACAGTCCTATATACAATCGAGACACTATCGTTTGTTTATTGGTTGCTGCGATCAAGTGGAGACTTCGCACAGGGTTATTCATAGCTCACTCACACTACTGCTTCCTGCTTATTACTGGCTTACAGTCAAACAAGGCGTGTATAAAGAACTGCTGTCTATTCACAGTATTAGGAGAAAATAACAAGTATTACAGAATGAACTCGCGTAATACTCGTGGTCTACTAACAGATCGTGCAGTGCAAATGCATAACAACTACAATCGGGGTAAGTCGTTCATAAACACGTGTTGGTAATTACCGCACTTTACATTGGCAGTTTGCTTTCAATGTACTTTCTGAAGCGAGATGGGTGACGGGAAGAGAGTTAGGAGAGGGCGGATTGGTTAGTTGCGCGCGCAGCCCTGTAACCAGGAATTAAGTTATTAAGGACGTGACATACATCCAGGTCAGACATTCGGGTTATTTCACGATCCTTCTTTCCACAGGAAAGTAGGCTAAAAAGGACGTCAACTCTCTACGCTAGGAGAACAATCTAGTGTCTAGAATGTACAGGGAATATAAGGAAGAGTGCAGCCCCTTTTAGCGCGATATCCCGCAGCACACGCCAGTAAAATAGGGTCAATAACAAACAACGTGTCGAACGTCGTTCGCCAACCAGCGTGTGTTAGGTTCCTTTCACGGCGCACAATAACCAACCACACTCAAAGTCTACTTCCAAAGCACCGCGCAGCCTGTCAGCAGATGGGTACGCCTAAACTAAATGAACCACAGCCTTGTTTCTTCTCTGTGTACTCACAGACGAAATGGCGTGGCAGTTGCCTTGATGTAGGCTCTTGGAACGAGAATTGTGTCTGATTGACATTCTGCCTGCTGAGAAAGGTTCCCTATTGTCTAGGCTGCGTGCTGGCAAGTAGCTTATCAGGCGATGATTGGCCAATGGCGTTCACACGTGTCACTGGCCAGTGACGCCATTTTGCTGGCGTGCGAGGGCTGTAGTTCGCGGAATATGCAGCTCTTTCACTTTTGTATTCTTAAGTGCTTTGTGGTGCAGTCATTTTTTCTGTGCTTGAAGCTTGTCTTGAATATTTGTAAAGAGTGTATTCACCTCAAAACGTTAGAAGAACTTTTATAAAACCCTGCTAAAGTTCTACTTCCAGGATATCCCTCCACCCCATGCAAACAAAGCTTAGAAAACTACACCACTCATCCAAGGCACCGAATTCGTGCGCACTCAGTGTAATGATATTTAGCATGAAAACTATTTATTATTGGTAATTATCAACACACATATTTTCTGTGTGTCTTTAATCATATTAGTTATAAATGAAATGTTACAATTTATATATACATGTAAGGTAAAGTTCAATTTAACCGAAAGTACGGTATTTTTATGTTAACACAGGGCTTGTGATACATGATATATCTAGGAAACAACCAACAGCGTAATACATGGAGTGATTTTTCAAAGGTTTGATTCAAAATGTGTGAAGGAACCGGGAATGGACTATAGATAGAAGCTCGCCGTTCTCGTTGCCTGTGACGAGTCTGCCGGGACTCCACGTGCCGCCAGGACGGACGAAGCTGTCGCGACGAGGTGACTTACTTCCCTGCCGGATATTGAAGAACTTTCTCTGCGAGCAGCTTGACCGTCCCCGGGGGAGAGGCCGGGGTGTATTAGTCCGCGAGGGTGCGTACTGTCCACGCCGCCTGACCTTCGCCGCGCCTGCGGACCCGCTTAATTAAACCCGCATCGCCGTCGAGCCTTTCCCCACGTCCGTCGTGAGCGCTGGGGCGATTATCTTGGCGTCGTCGCGTTGCGACGCTGCCGTCCCTCGGGAATCGTGTCCCTGCCAGGCGGAATTTAATTAATGTGCTTCCCGGAGGTTGGGGAGGTTGGCAGCGGAGAGCGAGGCTTGACAGGCGATCATCATTAGTCAAACGTCGCGGTCTGCGATGGACGCAAGTCGGCCACCGCGGACCATCGGCAAGAAATACCCACGTCCGAGAGTGCCAGTACCATACACTCAAGATAAGTGAAGTGGAGTTGAGAGATTTGGGTGGCTCTTAGCAACGACGCATTGAGAGCCGATGAGGTGAAATGAGGTGAGAATGGAGGAGCGCCGGAATGCAAGGTCGGGGGAAACGGAAGATCCCCGAGGAAATCCGCCGACCAGAGGCATCGTCCGGCTAGCGGAAATCCGGGATTGACACGGCCGGGGCTGGAACCCGGTTCGCCTTGGTGGGAAGTGAGCAGAGTAACTGCTCAGTCAAAAAATACAAATTAAATAACAATAATGATACAGTGTAATATATTTACTAATTATAGCCATTATAATAAAGCCCACTTAACGTAATCTAATGAACAATTATAGTAAAGTGAAATCGCTAATCGCCAAATTATTGCAATAAATAAATACTTAAAAATTAAATTTTCTTGCTGAAAAGAAAAAGCTTGCATGTATTCAACAATTAGAAAACTAGAAATCTCATCTTGATGAAACTTTGGCTCGTTATCGGTATAAAGTATAATATTCCAAATCCTAACAGGAAGTTGTTTAGCAATACACTACAAAACCTAATATTGTATGACCATGTGATAGAGTTAGATACATTGGCGAAATATGTAAATAATGGTTTACTGATAGGAACCTTAAAAGCCAACGGAGCATCAATGTTCTTCGTAACATAATCTATTTAGAGGAATCTGCCTCGTGGTCGATAATATCCGTTTTAATCTTTCTTGAAGTTGTGTTTTTTGTGTGTACTGTTACCGAAGTAATCAAATGTGAAAGTCCAATATACTCGTATTTGTGTCCGGGGAATATTGATGGATTATTTTATACTTCAAATCACCCAGCTTTTGTTTCATAATTTTCACATGTTTGGTTTGATATTTCGTGCAAAAAGCAGAGGGTCTTTTATTTGCCCAATTGATAGGTTTTTTTTTTTTTTTTGCTAAACTGCCGGTGCATATTATCAGTTTCTGCACTGTAAGGGACAGCAGTAATGGCTTCATCAGGAGGAACTACTATAGAATGAAAAACACTTTTGTTTTGGAGAGTGTTTGGCAGCTTCGTCAACGTTCAACCACAGCCGCTTCGCTTCATGTAATCGTAAAGGATCTACTCCTAGTCAAGATACCGTCAAGTAGGTACTGATATTTCATTTCCTTGTTTCACTTGATCTCACGAAAATATACAAATATTTCTTAAACCCCCTCTTTTGAAAAACATTAAGTAAGTAGTAGAAAATAACAATGACACAAACACCAATGATTTATGCTAATCGTGTTTCAGACCCGAAATATATTGTTCCGCTAGTAAAGTCTGACTGACCTTGACAATGGAAGTCACCTACTATAAATTGAAGGTTTTGTGTATATAGATCGCTCCTGAGCTCTTCGGATTACTTAAGTTAATGGTCGTTAGAATGAGAAACAAGAACCAAAAATTTCTAAAATGCAGTTTGGTGTCAAAATGTACCTTGGTTCAATATGGTCCTCGGCATATAGTATAGAACAGTATGCTGGATTCAATAACGATAAACAGATTTATCTTGGAAATATTTGATCTTTGCTGAAAATTCAATTACAAGATATGTGGATGAAAACTGGAAGCAGCTTACGGCCGAAGTATAGATATGAATAATCGTGATTAATATGTGAATTTATATCAAGTAGTTTCTACATAATTCACAGAAATATAAAGACAGCAGACCCATTTCTTTAAAATCAAACCTACGTTTCAACTTCACACATAGAGAAATTAATTTTGGACACAATATTTTTGCTTTCCTTCATAAACGCATTTATGGCAATTACATATCGAGATATTCACAGTTATTTAAGGGACGAGTGATGAGATGGAGAGCAACAAATTTTGATTGGAATTTAAATATCAGTACGAAGTCTCAAAGACAAGGCTTTCAGATACATACGGACACAAATGTTACAACAATTTCTCTGAAAAATTATTAACTCCTTTAGAATACACGTAACCGGAGAACACTGTTCTTAGCAGCTGTGATTTTGTAGATTGCTTGCAAGGCTGCAACTTGGAGTAAAAAATTATTGTAAAAAGACCTGAAGACGTGCTAGTATACGGAAAACCGTTTTCACCAAATGAAGTTTTGATCATAAAGAAAATTTGCCACCTGGCCGTGACATTACGAAAGTATCAAGGCGCAGTCTACAGTAAGCATGATGATCTGTTTGGATGCTGGTTTGAGCAGTATATGCCTGTTATGTAATTCGTGTACCCTGAAATCAGAAGAGATCTTACTTAAGCTTAAAGAGAGTAATTACCCACATTTGAAAATTTGTACATGGCCTAAAATCATTGAAATGATCTGAGACATACGATAAAGTGAAATTACACTAATTGCCCAGTGATTGAATTAACGCGACGTAACGGTAATCTGTACTGATTATCGGCAAAATACACTTTTCCAAGGTGCATCGATTTCCAAATCATAAAAATTTATATGCAATTACCCTACTTTTATCAGTGAGTGTCAGAGCTGAAAATGTTTTACACTTGCTTTCGTACCGACGTATNTATATGCAATTACCCTACTTTTATCAGTGAGTGTCAGAGCTGAAAATGTTTTACACTTGCTTTCGTACCGACGTATATTCTGTACATAATATAATTAAATGAATACAAAATAACACGAACCTTATATTGAACACATAAATATCAGGGAAATCGTATCGAGTTTTTTTCATCAAGTAAAATGATCGGTTGTGTCAGCGGGAAACTCTGCGGAAGGCAAGAAGAAAATAAGTGGGAAACGAAATAAGAAGGAAAGTAAGGTCGAAAGGAGATAGAATCTTTAGTGAATGATGATAATGGAGCAATCGACAGAAAGAATGTTGGCAACGGAAACGAAATTNTATATGCAATTACCCTACTTTTATCAGTGAGTGTCAGAGCTGAAAATGTTTTACACTTGCTTTCGTACCGACGTAGATTCTGTACATAATATAATTAAATGAATACAAAATAACACGAACCTGATATTGCACACATAAATATCAGGGAAATCGTATCGAGTTTTTTTCATCAAGTAAAATGATCGGTTGTGTCAGCGGGAAACTCTGCGGAAGGCAAGAAGAAAATAAGTGGGAAACGAAATAAGAAGGAAAGTAAGGTCTAAAGGAGATAGAATCTTTAGTGAATGATGATAATGGAGCAATCGACAGAAAGAATGTTGGCAACGGAAACGAAATTCACATAAGGAATTTTATCTCGCCCTTCTTTGTTCTACACATTCCCGATATTGTGGTCTCATGACACGAGGTATGCCCTGCTCACTAATTTTTCTTAAAGATAAAATTAATTTAATTTCGTGTAAAACACATTCCTGTGTACTCGAAAATTATTTCCTTTATACAGAGTTATTCAGCTATTATTATTTCCCCGAATATCTTCCGAACCACTGAAGAACGTCGAGATTTTCGGTTTGTTTCATTTCTTCTCGTACAGTAACTCAGCATTTGCGTGTATGTGTGTGTTCGTGTTCGAAATTTTTATTTCTGATTCACAAATGGCACCACAGGGCTCATAACACACCATCTATGCATGTTCCAAACCCGAGATGTAATTAAGTACCAAGATATCGATATCAAGTTTATTTTTTTTAATGGGAATATACCCATTTCTCCCAAAAGCATAACATGTTTTTAAGTGGCGAGTTAAGTGACGTGATTATTATGAAANTCTTCCGAACCACTGAAGAACGTCGAGATTTTCGGTTTGTTTCATTTCTTCTCGTACAGTAACTCAGCATTTGCGCGTATGTGTGTGTTCGTGTTCGACATTTTTATTTCTGATTCATAAATGGCACCACAGGGCTCATAAGACACCATCTATGCATGTTCCAAACCCGAGATGTAATTAAGTACCAAGATATCGATATCAAGTTTATTTTTTTTTATGGGAATATACCCATTTCTCCCAAAAGCATAACATGTTTTTAAGTGGCGAGTTAAGTGACGTGATTATTATGAAAATAGCGACGAGCACTTTGTGAGATACAAGGGGGTGTTCATAGATGTATGCATTCGACTGTAGCTGCAGCGGGGTAAGTTGCATCATCCGCTGGGATGTCCAGTGGAGTGTTTCTTCACAGGTGACGCAATCACTAGTGACACGGTAACTCAGGTATCAAACGCATGCGAAAGGTTGTTCGTTGACGTTGTTAATATTACATTATTATTCTCTGTACTGATTTGTACAGCGTGTTCCTGTGACCTTAAAGGTTAAACAGAAGTAAATTGCAGAGCAACATACGGTGTGCACAGCGCCCAGCACTAGTTTTATTCAACCACAAAGCCACAGCAGGCATTTTAGCCATTTCAGTCGTTAGAGTAATCCAATCTGTGCACACCAGCCAGATCCCATCAAAGTCTGGAGCCAGACTATTATATGGCTCTACCGTGCTTTAATTGGTTGCAAATTTAATTCATATTAAATGGAAGGAGATTACACTCCTTCCAATGGCGGTGGTTGAGCGTGGATACCACCTCACCTATCAACAGTATCGTGCAGCGTTGAAACTGCAGGCGCCACCAGAATGGGGCCGAGGACTATCCAACCTCTACGAACGTGCTTCGCAAACGAGTCCTCTTAATAGACGGACCAGATCGTCGTCCCTTCGTTAGCGAGCATCAACCTTTCGAATCTACCACCTAGGGCCGGCGACATGCCGTTTTGCTTTCCCAAGAGTTACTCGAGCGACAAGAGCCCATCACCAAACATAGCACTGTGTATCGTGGAGGTCCGGTGGGAGGGAATACCCTCTTTCTTCCCAGGTACCAAGGCTGCACGCGCTGCCGTCGCAGCTCCTCAGCTTCTACCACCAGGAGCAGCCCTCCAGACAAATACCCGCCTCCAGGCCTCCTCCCAGCGGTAGGTTCAAACAATGCCACCCTGAGTCCGACCCGCGAGTGGCACAGCCAAAGGCTGGGGCTTCACGCCGATCCCCTGGGTCCCCAAGACTGTACCATGCACACTGAGTTTTCACCCAAAACAGCCCAACTCCTCCTGGACGCCAGACAGTCCCTTCTGCGGAGATCCACCACCCCGAGAACTACCCGAAGGCGTCAGTTGGGGTTGTGCACTCGGCTCGCGGGTCATCACCGCAGGCAAGGAACATATGCAGCCTCCGGAAAGCGGCACATGACCTCGCCGTGGCTGGTTGCCAGTGCACTGGTGGGGCCACCACTAGCCCATTATCGTCCTCTCTCCGTCAGCTACGGCGTTTCCACATTGTTTCCAGCCCTGACCTTTCGAGGAGGTGGAGCTGGACTTGAGCAGCGCTAGGCTATATATTCGCATCGCTACCCCATTTCAGGGACCGTGTCTTGGCCCACGCAGCATCACAGGGGCAAACACTTCCCTGAGGTCGAGAAGGTCTCACCGGAGCTCATCAGCCGGGGCGAAGAACCCTCCACCGGACACCGCAGTGGATCAGGCTGGAGGTCCAGTAAGAAGGTTACACCACTCCACGCGGATCTGCTCTTGCACCCAATAAAAGGCCGGTGACCACTACGCAGGCCTTCACTAGGGGGATGGCCGAACAAGGATAGTCATTCCCGTAGTCACGACTGCCCAACCAGGCACTCTGGGGCGCAGACTCTATACCCTCCCTACACACCGGGATCTGCTACCGGCTTTCACCAAGTGCATGTTCAGCCCTCCCCGTCGCCTTACGCCCATTACAGGTTGGTTGCCCGACAATCAGCCCAGCTCCAACCCGCCCCCCCCCACCATCTTTAATATTACAGTCAAATTCAACGTGTGTTAAATTTGATATTCATGGTTTGATTACAATTAATTCACCGAGCAATCATGTGTGTTTCAGAGTCCACGCCAATGCAACATCTCCCAGCGGATGATGCAGCCTTCCCTACCGCAGCTACAGTCAGATGAATGTTCCTATGAAAACTCCCTTATATCTCAAAAAGTGACCGTCGCATTTTCAAAANACCGCAGCTACAGTCAGATGAATGTTCCTATGAAAACTCCCTTATATCTCAAAAAGTGACCGTCGCATTTTCAAAATAATCACGTCACTGAACACGCCGCTTAATAACATGTTGTGCAATTGGGTGAAATGAGTATAAATACCATATAAAAAAATAAAGTTGATATCGATATTTCGGGTACTTGATTACATCTTTAACAGACATAGACGATGTCTTATGAGACCCGTAGTGCCATTTACGAATCAGAAATAAAAATTTCGAACACGAACACACACATACACGCAAATGCTGAGTTACTGTACAAGAAGAAATAAAACAAACTGAAAATNAAATTTCGAACACGAACACACACATACACGCAAATGCTGAGTTACTGTACAAGAAGAAATAAAACAAACTGAAAATCTCGACGTTCTTTTTTCTTACCCACCGCAGTAATAAAAATGACTAAAAATTATTTAAATTGGGGGTGCAAATAATTTTCGAATGCCTATAGAATTCGTAATTTTATAAATGGATTCATCTCGTGACCTTGGTATGCGACATCACTGGTCTTGAAAGCGCTTTACCGTGCACTGCTGGATCAAACCTAGAAACACGGCAACGATTCGTTTCTGAGAGAAAATGAAAATATGGGGGATATTAGTTATTGACAATCGAAAGATGAGAAGTCTCTAAAATTCAGACAGTTCTTCACTTTCTGCTGTCTTAGTGGAAGTGATTATGAGGAGAGTGCTTAGAAAAAGGAAGTGTATTCCTTTATGATTTAGGCCTAACGTTAAAATAAGAATTTTTTATTTTCACTTAGCTATTTTTGAGGTTTAAAATTTGCAAAATACAAATAACAAAGATTATTTAACAAATTTTAAAACAAGATTGTTAACGTGACCAATTTGTTCACAAAAGAGCCATTTGGAGCAGCGGCGCCGAAGAGCTGAGGAATATGCGAGGATGTAGCAGCGGTGGAAACTGGAGTGTGCTGAGAAAACCGACTGGCCACAGACAACATCCGTTACATTTTTTACAAGCAAAAACTCGGTTTCACCCCACNGCGAGGATGTAGCAGCGGTTGAAACTGGAGTGTGCTGAGAAAACCGACTGGCCACAGACAACATCCGTTACATTTTCTACAAGCAAAAACTCGGTTTCACCCCACCGGAATTAGAAACTGGTTCGCCATGGTATAGCGTGTCTCGCAAACGAGCATACTTTTTTAACAGTTCTGAAGGACACAGCTGTGTCTCCCCCTGCCACAGATGACGTTTACTTAGGTTTATTCAGCTGACTGTAAATCTGCCCAGTATGCCAACAGAACTTATTTTCCCATTGAAATAACTTTAAGACTACTTCGAAAATTGTTAAAAAAAAGTGGGGCCGCCGTTTAATGGTCAGACTACTCGCCTCCTGCCTAGGTGAACCGGGTTCAATTCCCGACGGGGTCGCTCCCGGATTTTCACGTGTGGGAATCGTGCCGGACTATGACGCTGGTAGGCGGGTTTTCTCGGGATCTCCCGTTTCCTCCGCCCTTGCATTCCGGCGCTGCTCCATACTCATCTTAATTCACCCTCATCGGCTCTCAAGACCTAATGTTAAGAGCAGCTCAAATCTCTCCATTCCAAAAAAAAGTGCAACAGTATGTGAGACAGACTAATACAATGCGAATTATCTAATTCATACACCACAGTAGCTCGTAGGTGTCTTGTATAGCCAGTACGTCATTGTGTTTTTGTTGCAGAAAATTTAAAGTTGCGTTACGACTGGAGAAAATGAGTGCCTGCAGTACTATAATGAAAATGGAAATATNTGTTGCAGAAAATTTAAAGTTGCGTTACGACTGGAGAAAATGAGTGCCTGCAGTACTATAATGAAAATGGAAATATCTTTCCATATTATGTACCTTGCTTAGCAGGGATCATTATAATTTTTGGCGAGGTATTCTTAAGGTTGGAATCAAGTAGTTGCACAAATATTACAGCTGGTTCGCGGTAAATGAAGGACTTTTGAAATCAACGTGTGAAATATTTTCCGACACTTGACTGCATGTTTGAATTAACTCACCAAAATTCATCCAGAAAGGTTTATTTATTTGTATCTACACACCTAATCAGCAACATCTGTTTTCTGTTTATCACACGAACGATATTTGTCCATGAAAAGATACAGTTTTCGTNACACACCTAATCAGCAACATCTGTTTTCTGTTTATCACACGAACGATATTTGTCCATGAAAAGATACAGTTTTCGTTCATGTGTCACGCTGTTTCACCCTGTTATTTTTTTTACAGCCGCACTTACAAAATCTGACGCTGGCTTTTCCGTGGCCTCTTCTATTTTCCCTCTCCTGNCTCATGTGTCACGCTGTTTCACACTGTTATTTTTTTTACAGCCGCACTTACAAAATCTGACGCTGGCTTTTCCGTGGCCTCTTCTATTTTCCCTCTCCTCTTGGTGTATTGCTGACCATTGTTTCGAAGTTGCTTTTTGCCATCGTTCCACTCCGATGTATTTACTTTTCGCCGTTTAGTTTTACCCGCGCCCACCCCATCACTAGGCGTAACAACTGCATTCATATCCGCACTCTTTCCAGTTTCCCTCTTGCTAGTCCTAACGGATACGGATATTTACGCACTCGTGATTAAAAGAAAACAGAAAACAATAAAGTGCTGACATAATACTGCGTGTTTCGTGTTTTTTTAAAAGAGAAGTGTAATCTCTGGATACGCAGACAGATTGCTCTCGTCACATTTCACTGCTGAACATATACTGCAGTACTATAGATAAACACAAGCGGTGCTCGAACAACACCCCCTTGTATGTGCTGCAATCCGACACCTCGTGGCGCTAGAAGTGGACAGTACGTATTATACCTCTATTCAACCGAAGTCGCAATGTCCTTTGAATTGTAGGTCCCTGCAAATGTCTATAGGGGCGTCACTTTCGTCTTACGCCAGGATGCGTGGTACACCGCGTTGCGTAACACTCGACATGTTCAGGTCATAGACTAAAGATGAGGTAGACCGGTCTCACTGGCTGCGCAAAACCAATCTCCGTGTCGCAACATTGAACTGCTTTTCTGCCAATACGACTAGCAAAAACGGAGTGGATCGCATTTGAGGCTAGAATGCTGTTTAGTAAACAAGTGCGTTGAGATGTTTTTTATAAATCCTGTAACCCATTTGTAATAAGGTTTGATTGACTTTTAATCGGTAAAAGTATTTCATTAGTACAATAGTGTGTTTAATTTGAAAAATAAGATTTAAACAACCGCGTTCATCACTGTTGACCATGTGACTTTGACAGCTGTGTTCCTTTGGGGTAGATCAATGTTGGGTACATGCGCAGAAGACGAATAAGCGGCCTAGCTCATATTTAGTGTATGGTTCAGATCATCCGAACAGAATTTTGGGTCACGTTACATTGCTAATCCCCACTGCTACTATGAGATCGTCTACCATTTGGACGCAGTTCGCACGGACCAAATTTACAACTTCTTTGATCTTGCGGTCAGTTCAGCGCAATTGTTGCCGAACAGTACGTTCATCATCCTCCATCGCCTGCGGATTTCCATAAGTTTTGGCAGAACGCGACGTTTGCTCGTTGTCCAAACTGCGGAATACTCGTGTTCTTGCGCTCGCATTAACNCATAAGTTTTGGCAGAACGCGACGTTTGCTCGTTGTCCAAACTGCGGAATACTCGTGTTCTTGCGCTCGCATTAACTACAATTCATAACAGAGGCCGCCGTTCGTCTTACACTGTACCGTATGCACAAAACTGCCCGTAGTGCGACCTATCTGCCGTAGGGCACCTCAGCGACACTATACGACCAGTCCATTGACTTAATTAACGTCGCCGTGGTGTGTGGCTGCCTACACTCGGGGCACAAATCCACGAACTTATTGANGTGATTAAAAGAAAACAGAAAACAATAAAGTGCTGACATAATACTGCGTGTTTCGTGTTTTTTTAAAAGAGAAGTCTAATCTCTGGATACTCAGACAGATTGCTCTCGTCAAATGTAACTGCTGCACATATACTGCAGTACTATAGATAAACACAAGCGGTGCTCGAACAACAGCCCCTTGTATGTGCTGCAATCCGACACCTCGTGGCGCTAGAAGTGGACAGTACGTATTATACCTCTATTCAACCGANCCCCTTGTATGTGCTGCAATCCGACACCTCGTGGCGCTAGAAGTGGACAGTACGTATTATACCTCTATTCAACCGAAGTCGCAATGTCCTTTGAATTGTAGGTCCCTGCAAATGTCTATAGGGGCGTCACTTTCGTCTTACGCCAGGATGCGTGGTACACCGCGTTGCGTAACACTNGGTCCCTGCAAATGTCTATAGGGGCGTCACTTTCGTCTTACGCCAGGATGCGTGGTACACCGCGTTGCGTAACACACGACATGTTCAGGTCATAGACTAAAGGTGAGGTAGACCGGTCTCACTGGCTGCGCAAAACCAATCTCCGTGTCGCAACATTGAACTGCTTTTCTGCCAATATGACTAGTAAAAACGGAGTGGATCGCATTTGAGGCTAGAATGCTGTTTAGTAAACAAGTGCGTTGAGATGTTTTTATAAATCCTGTAACCCATTTGAAATAAGGTTTTATTGACTTTTAATCGGTAAAAGTATTTCATTAGTAAAATAGTGTGTTTAATTTGAAAAATAAGATTTAAAAAACCACGTTCATCACTGTTGACCATGTGACTTTGACAGCTGTGTTCCTTTGGGGTAGATCAATGTTGGGTACATGCGCAGAAGACGAAAAAGAGGCCTAGCTCATATTTAGTCTATGGTTCAGATCATCCAAACAGAATTTTGGGTCACGTTACATTGCTAATCCCCTCTGCTACTATGAGATCGTCTACCATTTGGACGCAGTTCGCACGGACCAAATTTACAACTTCTTTGATCTTGCGGTCAGTTCAGCGCAATTGTTGCCGAACAGTACGTTCATCATCCTCCATCGCCTGCGGATTTTCATAAGTTTTGGCAGAACGCGACGTTTGCTCGTTGTCCAAACTGCGGAATACTCGTGTTCTTGCGCTCGCATTAACTACAATTCATAACAGAGGCCGCCGTTCGTCTTACACTGTACCGTATGCACAAAACTGCCCGTAGTGCGACCTATCTGCCGTAGGGCACCTCAGCGACACTATACGACCAGTCCATTGACTTAATTAACGTCGCCGTGGTGTGTGGCTGCCTACACTCGGGGCACAAATCCACGAACTTATTGACTTTAGTAGTATATCTTGACTGAATAAAATTTCGTATCGTGGACATGGGATAAATGGAGTCAATGTTTAATGTTATGTTATTACAAATTCTACCATCCGACATACTATAGTATAGCAGTATGAGCTTCAGAAGTGATTATGGTTACCACTTGTGGTATGATTGAATATTTACCTTTTAATTAAATTCAAGATGAATATGAAGAATAAAACGCTTCAAAATGCAGAATGTAATTGAAATGTGACTACCGAAAGGTGTTCATCATGGTAATTGAATCACTTAATTTGATTACGTGAGGGATACTTTTATGTTACTTTCACTATGGTAAAGATTGGCTAAAATCTCAAAAGATGTTTTGGATGGAAATTATTGGTGGTTCATTAATGCGTATGTAGTTTTTTTTAACAAGTTTCATTTGTTTAGTGTGTNGTTTTGGATGGAAATTATTGGTGGTTCATTAATGCGTATGTAGTTTTTTTTAACAAGTTTCATTTGTTTAGTGTGTTACCTGCTAACTTGCTAACCTTTCGGAAAAAGAGTACATTTTTAAAATTGCAGTAAAAATACTGTGAATCATTCTAGTTTCAGTGAATGCTCGGCCAATTATATAGATTTATAGTGTATCCAACTGTATCGAAAGCCGAAAGGAAGTTATAAATAACATTTTTAATTAGTAGCATTTCACTCATCGAAGATAATTCATCAAGTCTTTAAGTGAGTTATAAGTGTCAATAACTGAATCGCGTATGCAAAAATTTCAGTGTATATAAAATGTTGATCATTTCTAAACTCAATGCGCAAGCTGAGAGAACAGAACATCTGGGCAGAAATAAATACAAACACTCAGTAAAGTTGTAACCGGAAACGTCTTCACGGTGTACAAACGCAATCGAAAGTTAGGTACTAAAGACACCGGATAGTCTCAACAATGTTTCAGCTAACATATCTTCGAAAACACTGTAGTTTCTTGATCCTTGTATGATTGGATGATCGAGTTAATAAATCGGCTCAGTTCTCTGCAGACCATTCACAAATGTTCTGTTTTTAAAGTGTCAGTACCCTCATCNTCGAGTTAATAAATCGGCTCAGTTCTCTGCAGACCATTCACAAATGTTCTGTTTTTAAAGTGTCAGTACCCTCATCGGTGCAATCGAATGGGGCAGTAGCTTTATTCATGCACGGCAACCAATAGCGAAAGAAAACTGTCCCGGGAAACGGCAAACGTTTCCTGCGATAAACTGCCGTTCACAATGGCTCAGCATCGTCACAGGTGCGCAGAAGTCAGTGATTTCGTGTACAACACGTTGCCTATCACGTGGCGTCAAGAAGCATGAGGCACTCCGAAGCGGCTTGTGTATTCACAACTAGTTGTACTTATAGTTACTGACAGCTGGGTACCTCGTCGTTACTGTGCCATCTACTATTGATATTCGTTGCTAAGCGATTACCTTTCCAACTAAAATTGTACGAAGATTTCAAGTTCCTTTCGGCCCAGGGATTTGCGGTTTGGGCAGATTCCTTCTCCCCGCACTTGCCAGCTACGTGCCCCGATTGCTGGCACTTGTAGCAGCGCGAAAGAGAGATATAATCTCGGACTCGGCAGCTCTCATATCCTACATAGATACGATCTTTTTCCACCAGTGCGCTTCTTACGATTGGATCACATTGCAGTACCACGTTAACCCTGTCTGCCTCCCTCCTGCCAGTTCTGTAACTTACAGTCACGACCCTTTTAAAGCTCTCTAGTGTGTGTTCGCCACACTTTCCTTCACTGTACGAGATGGCAATCTGCTTGATTATGTACGTGTCCAACGAGCGAAAACCTTGGTTGTTGCAAAACATTTTTTCTTCGCTATATATTTTTGTTATATAAAAAAATTTCAGTTCTCATGCGCACTGAAAATTTATTTTTCCAGAAATGTTTTACAAAATCTTCTAAAACTTCATCGAGGTCCATCCATACACATCGGGCACCTGTGTTCTGGGTTGGCTTCCTCGCTGCTCGAAAATGGAAGAGAAGGCTGCCACTAAACTCCACCAACTGTAACTGGACGAGAATTGGGAAGAGAGTGCGTCAGATATTCGCCTCAGTAAACTTTTATAAATATCACACCGAGCTCCGAACTTCCCTATTCGTGTAAAGCAAACGTTGTATTGATATTACGACTTTTGTATAACGTGTTCCAGTAGTCAGTCTATGAGTTCAACCCAGCCTGCTTGTAACATCCCGAGAGTGGTAAGAAATGAGTCATTATGGTTGCGCTTGACAGCTGAGGTCTTTAGTGCCAAAGGAGGTGAATTTGGTTGCTTATGGTAGAGTAAGAGAATGTAATGGTCAGAGAAACGGGAGCGCCCCGTAAAACCCCACTGGCCGACGGCAACGTCTGCTACGTTTTTCATATTCAAAGAGCGTTGCCCGGGATGCAGATATGGAGAACTTATGTAACTGAAGTGTGAGTTGTATTCACGCTGTAAGCAGTGACTCGGGTGCCGAGTGTACTTGAAACCTGACATCGTGAATAACCTAAATACATTTTCAGGATTAAACAACTAATGTTGTCTCTCGGCACCCAGTGTAACTCACCACTGACACAGTTTTGAATCTTGTTGCTGATTACAAGGGTGATATATCACAGAAATCGCTACATGTGTGTGGTTCACAAACATGGCGGGTCTGTCTGCCACTTCTGCTGCGTACATGAAGTACAAGTTAGAAGAAAATTACTGCACGTAAGATTTTGTGCTGGGGCTAATTTGACTTTATACACTCTGTGCATTTCCGACATAACATATCGTTTTTCGAAATGTTGTGTGCAATTGCCTGTTAAGTTACTTTAAGCTGTAACTATAAGCTGTAGTTTCCCTAGCTATGTGTCGTATATGGTAGCGCCATCTTGCAATAAGATGGTCGTGATTACGAATCTAAAGTAAAACTTGGGTGAACGTGCTTATTTACGCATATATTACAGTAATTTTAGTGTTTCAGCCGGCCCTCTTATGTATGAGGTTGGTAAGTAGTCTGTAAGTGCGTTGTCTACGGTGAATTCATTAGAGAGGAATCAAGTAGCCAGACAAACAGGAAAGACAAAGGAGTCGGTAACTCCGTGTAAAAGAAATAGTCACAATATTCACCTGGAGCTGTCTTGGATAACCCCGATAACACGTTATCCGGATAACTAGTTCGTGAATCGCAACTGAGTTCTGCCAAATACGTGTTCAGGGTTTTTACTGTCTCACCTCGCTTGATCTCGTCAATCAGCCTCCTGGCTTGATGTAAGTACATCAGTTATAAGTAAATAAAATACATAGTCTCTGATCTTCCGTAATTAAGTCAAGAATAAAAGTAACTGCTTGCCAGACATATTGTTTGGAAATCGCAACTGCTATATTGTACGTTCACTAGATCTCAGACTACCGACCTTTCGAAATTAATTCTTTGTTCGTTAATTTATGTGGCATTCAGGCTTTACTGAATTCCGTTTTCTCATTCTCTGGCGTACAGTAATGACTTCATTCCGAAAAGAGAGGAGAGGTTTTGTAGGGGGTGTTTAAACTGTAACACCTTTTATTTTAAACCTACTGTTAAGCTTCTTGATTTAATGCCAGGAGGAGACGTAGAATAGGTTAAATGCCTATTCAACGAGGAGTTTCACCTAAAAACGGTACTAACTGCTGTGATGCATTATTTACCCAGGATTCAAACTCATGAATTCGTGTTCCATAAACAACGCCTTAGAAACTTCTACTACAGTGGTCCATATTTTCGCAACGATTTTGGATATAATGGTGTGTTTTTCTAGAATCTACGTCCAACCGAAATTTCTAAATATAATGGACTCAGCCACCTTCGAACACTGAGCAAGTGCTCTAATACAGTCTCGTAGTAAGCATGGTTCTCAAACCATGACCAGTCCATCTCCGTGATACATGTCGGCGATGTTTTTTATGAGCACCAAAGATGAGAACCCGAGATGATCTTTAAGAAAGAAAGTATACAAGGGACCAAAGCCTAAACGCCATATAATGAAACTGTAAATAGCAAGAAGAAGTGCAACTCGGAGTATAATCACCAGTTCTCTTTAACTTAAAATGCGAGCGATGATGAAAAACTTTGGAAGGCCAGCCTATCTTCAGTGCAATGGCCAAAAGCGTTTACAACGATTCCTTATATATCGTCGACTAATTTAACATTAGTATTATAATTATGGTCGTTCGGTGACAAGGGGACGGCGGACCGGAGCTCCGGAGCTATTCATGCTTTGACATTGACCCCGGTGGCTTTTGACACTGAAAAGCCAAAATATCCGAAAATACCAACAATTTATAAAAAAAATACAGTTTTTATTAAAAACGTATTATTAAAATTATTAAAATATTTATTATTAAAAACATACATTTTAAAAACTTACAATTCTGGGGGTTTCCACAGCACCGCGTCCAACAGACGACTGACACCCTCCATCTCCAATTGCTATTGGCTGTTTAGTCGGTCAATTACTCACATTCGTTCGACACCCTCCACCCACTCCAATGGTTTCATTGGTTAATTACTCTCTACCACCACTAATTGCTCACCTTCGTTCGACTAGGTAGTCGCGTTCGTTCCACCCACACCAATGATTCTCATCGGCTAACCACGTCACGTGACAATCTCTCTCATTGGCTAATTTCTCGTGTGTTTTCGGAAACCTACGTTCCGGCCAACCAGTGGCCTACTTTAGTCGCAAGCGCCTGTGTTTTCGGACTATTTTTTTCCTTAAACTCTTTATAAGGTGCAACCCGAGCCCCCTCGGTAAAGCAGTCAATTTCTCGCTCTTAAAAAAGAAAAAAGTACACGGGTTGTCCGAGCGGCCGTAAAATCTTTTCGGCCACTTTAGCATTTGGCAGGGTGTGCTCGCTTAGTGCCTTGGATAAAGGGGACGAGTTGCCATACATGCCGAAAGAATTTATCCTGATCTACGCACCTCACAAAATTTTTACTGTATTCAAGCATTTGCTGTCCTACTTGCAGCAGGACGAAGACATACGGGATTGCCTCCCGTGCAAGGAGTGTTTCGATGGCTACACCACCTCGGTTCCCGACACGCCGCATCGCAGGGGTTGGTGCAAGGTCTCGCCGAGCAGCCCTCGCGACGTCTGTGCCCGTGGAAGACGCGCCGGTGGAATACGGGCCCGTCAAAGTCAGTTATTCGCAAACTGTATCTGTGGAAGACGCTCCTCTTCAAGAAATTTACTCGCAAGCACGATATGACGACGGTGAGGAAGCCAACCCATAACACAGGTGCCCGATGTGTATGGATGGACCTCGATGAAGTTTTAGAAGAATTTGTAAAAACAATTCTGGAAAAAAAAATTATCAGTGTGCATGAGAACTTAAATTTTTTATATAACAAAATATATATAGCGAAGAAAAAAATGTTTTGCAACAACCAAGGTTTTCGCTTGTTGGAGACGTATATCATCAAGCAGATTGCCATCTCGTACAGTGACGAAGACAAGAAAACCAAAGTTTTAAATTTTGTTTTCCTCGACCGCACCACGCAACAGGCCTACACACGTACTGTTACGAATGAGCTCTTTTCGACCCACCTCTTTCATTCATACCCCTTGCTTCTTGGCAGTTCACAAACCACTCTTCCCACACCGCTCTCGTGGGTCAGGCAGCTAGCTGACATTCTCAAATCAATCATATAACGATCTTAGATCTAGGAATCGATACATTTATAAATAATTAGAATTATTAAATTTAATTTTAAAAATTATTATTTGAAATAAGCCGAAATATTAATAAAATACAGTTAAATGTGTGGAAGATATATTTTAAATGCAAACTCGGTTTATGAAAGTTAACTGACATAAATATTTACACTTTTCCATGTCAATTGGTAACATTTAAGAAAATATAATAATTATGGAGGCATGGGGATTTGAACCCAAAACCTCTCAACTAGTAGTCAAGAGATCTAACCACTGAGCTACACAAGTAGCAAAAAAAAACCGTTCTTAAATATTGTATAGTACCATGCAAAGGTAGAAGCTGCATTCCTTTATAATTTACATTAGTGTATTAAACATTTCATTTTCTATTTTTTCAATTAATGCATATATGGCTCATGACGANAGGCATGGGGATTTGAACCCAAAACCTCTCAACTAGTAGTCAAGAGATCTAACCACTGAGCTACACAAGTAGCAAATAAAAACCGTTCTTAAATATTGTATAGTACCATGCAAAGGTAGAAGCTGCATTCCTTTATAATTTACATTAGTGTATTAAACATTTCATTTTCTATTTTTTCAATTAATGCATATATGGCTCATGACCACAAATATTGGAGAGATTTTTCATGTTTAATTCAGCGCATTTACCAAAAACTTTTAAAGGCAAATGTTGTATTAAAAACATTTTGTTATTTTCAGTCGCGGTTTGAATCATAAGTGCTTATACACACATTGAATGTTTTTATATTTTTGGTTGAAATAATTATGTAGCATGCCATATTTTTTTGCAAATCAGCTCGTAAGTAAACGAATATGTATAGGCAATTGCGAACTCTTAGGAGGAAAGCTCGTGAAATTCAGTTTGCAAGTATCATTGCTATCTCCAGGAATGTATGTTCAAGTCCTTTATTACCATAGTGATTAGCTTATATATTTACTTAATTGTGATGTTTTTCACGAAAATAGTTAATAACAGACTGGTTACGATATAGAATTAATAAGAAAAAAATTATTACATTTTTGGGTTTAAAATTTATTAAAATATATTACTACAAAAACCCTCAAAAATATTCTTGTTCGTCCATGAAAAGTGCGCATCCTCATACATATCTCAGTCCTTCATTAAACATGAAACCAACTATTCCAGCACTTATAAGCTTCGTGTCGTCGGTCGTAAGCTTGAATCCAAAGTCCTTGCAGCAAAAGCGACAACGATACGCCATTAAAAGTTCTATAGATGATACACCAGGGGACGCAGATGGTTCGGCTGTCATCATGTCGGAAGGAACAGGAACCAGGAATGAAGATTTCTTCGTGGAAAGAGATTTTGCTACTGGTGATGAGCTCACAGGCTCGTCGTTCATGCTGGTCGCAGTCGATTTTGGTAGGGAGCCATAGGATCAAAATTACCATTCATCACACCGCCGATGGTAGCAGCAATAAATCAGTGTTGCATAACAAACACCGTGACTTCGATGAGGCCTGTAGTTTAACTTTGCATGATCTAACATGTTTTCAGGAATTATCGCTGCAACAAAAAAACCAACCTCTCAATAAGCATAGATATTTAATGCGGTTCGAATTTGCCATACAGTCATAAATTGCACGCTGTCGTACGATGTGTTTGTGCGAAAATACCTTGGCACAGTAGCTGCAAGGATAAGATTTTTTTTTTTACGGAGGTGACCCATCCGAAGAAGTCAATGGTCTGAGAGGGGTTTGGAGAATGGAATGAAGAAAGGGGAGGGCGTTGAAAACCTCCCAAAATGTAAGTTTTTTAAACACATTTCAAAATAATTTTTTGGACTCTTTAGAATGTTTTGCGTTTTTGCATTTTTGTTTTATTGAGGGGTTTCAAAGTCAAAGTTCGCCGGTGTCAAGGTCAAAGGTCAATGTCACCTGGACCAAAATGGCTGACAAGATGGCCGCCGGGGTACTGGAATGACAGAGCACGAACAGCTCCAGCGCTCCAGACCCCGGTCCCTTTGTGCACGAACGAAGATAATTATGGTGCTAACATTCGACCAAAAAGATAGTAAAATGAGGTCAATTAAACAGAATTAACAAATTAACTATAACATATGAAAAAGCTGCCTATAAAAACAGCTTTCACTGTCATTTATTACTATACAGTTAATTGAGAAAAAACCTATATGACAGATGTGACTATTTAAACAATTAAACACACTTGAGTAGAATGGAGTGGGGATATTTGGGCTGCTCTTAACATCGAGGTCATGAGAGCCGAAGAGGGTGAAGCAAGCTGAGTATGGAGCAGTGCCGGTATGCTAAAGTGGGGGGAACGGGAGATCCCCGAGCAAATCCGTCGATCAGCGGCATCGTCCGGCACGATTCCCATATGTGAAACTCCGGGAGTGACGCTGATGGGGAATCGAACCCATTCCGCCTACGTGGGAGGCGAGTAAGACTGACCACTATACCACTGCGGTCCCAACACAGTTACAAAAATGAAAACAAAAAAATTTGTATATTCTTATTTACGTGACTTTTGCTGCTCCTGTAACGGTGAGAAAATATAACAGAATTGTGTTTATCAGTTTGCAGTGCACCAGATTTACCAATATTTTCACGATGTTATTGGAAAATATGTCAATATCAAAAACAGCTATTTTTGTCTGTTGAAATGTTTGAAATGCCAAATGTGCCAAGCCCCTATCTGTGGTGGTATTCAGTTAGCTAGAGTTTGCCTGTAATTACAGCGTATCTTAGCCAATTAGGAATGTGAATAAGTCTCAATGAAAAGATATTGCCAGGTTAAAAATGTTGACTTCCGGTTTAGTAGCTGTGCTATGTTCTATTTCCTTTGCCGCGAATGAGGAATTGCGGGACCTGGCAAGTTTACAGTAGGCAGGGCATTGACATGTATGTTGAGCTGACGATTTGCGGAGGCTGTTGGCTGCCCGGTAGTTCAGTGTTTAACTTTCGCAAACCGTAGAGTTCGGCCGGCGCAACGCGGCCCAGCTTATTGCGAAGTGCGTGAGCTCGGGAGTACCGGCCATGCTCTGTGGGTTCGCAGACCGGCGTCTTGCGGTTGCAGCAGTTGTGTGACGTATGCCGCTGGAACAGCCATTAGGTAGAGTCGTACGGGAGACTTTTACCAGTCACCGAACAGTACGGACGCCTGGGTGCTGGTTTGAGTACGGGCACAGTTTATGTATAGGCTACGCTTTAACCCAGCCCAGGGCGAGGTTAATTAAGTAAGGGTTCAAGAAGTGCGTCGTGGAATACGTGGAAATCGGTGGGGGCGCGAAAACGGTCGGAATTCAGTGAGCTGTGAAGTGTGATATCGGTGCAACCACTGGAGGTGTAGCCCCCTACTCGAGGGACGATAGGGGTAGTATTGGGCAGTGTGGGACATAGAGAGAGAGAGAGAGAGAGATAGAAAGTTACACAGTAACTTGTTAGGTTTTAGACTAATTTAAGTCCCCTTAAGGTAGACGACCAGTAATAGTTGTGGTGTTTTAGTAAATTCACTCAAGACTAGGTATACCCCAAATTAGTAATACTCAACAGGTTTAATTAATCTTGTGGTGTCTATGTGATGTTTTGTCCAGTAAGATAATGAGAAATTAATGCTTTGATTTGAATTTTACTTAATAGATTTAATAAATTTTTCGACCTAGGGAAAGATTTATAATTAATTAATGTCTAATGTACTCATTTATTCACGCCTTAAATAATTTTTGAAGTTCAGTGGTTAACTTTATTTATTATGGGTGCCAGAACCCACTCCCCCCCCCCCCACAAGCATAAGTTAACGTTTAAAAGGATGTAGTGAGAAGTCTTTAGTTACCTCTCGCAGTAAAGGAAAGGGATGAGAAAATAATTAATGAAGTCTATAAGAAATAACAGGGAAGCGTGCGTGCTCGACTTGCGTCCCTACCCCGTGTATGTTACGAAGTGGGTTGCAGATATGCTAGCGATTAAGGGGGAGCAGCCCACATCAATGACGATATGAATAAAATATAACATGTAACCTGTATTTTTGAGGTTAATTGAAAACTTGTACTTCTGATGTTCGCGACAGCAGGCAACCGAATCGACAAACAATTTTTAATGCCAGATATTTACTTTTTGGCGTAATTGACCTTTTTTTGTATACAGTCGTGTAAATAATTAAAATGATATATATCGTGTTGTTAATCATTAAACATTATACGTTACTTGCAATATATTTACATATGTTGAGTGAAACTCGTGTTGTAATAATAAAAGGGACTAAATGGTTGCACATGCAAACAGAAGATTTAGGTTGCACTCCCATATAAAAAAGATTTCTTTATTTGTAAGGTGCCGCGGTGGTGTAGTCATCAGACTACTCGCCCCCCACCAGGCGAACCAGGTTCGATTCCCGACAGTGTCGCTCCTGGATTTTCGCATGTAGAAATCGTGCGAGACGATGCCACTGGTCGGCGGGTTTCCTCGGGGATATCCCGTTTCCCCCACCCTTGCATTCCGGCGCTGCTCCATATTCACTTCGCTTCACCCTCGTTGGCTTTCAAGACCTCGGTGTTAAGAGCCGCTTAAATCTCTCCACTTCACTTTTTATTTGTGTACATTTAAAGAATATACCATATGCTATTACTACATAATACACGCGTACTTCTTTCTACGTCTGTCAGATTGATAGCATACGCATATTCTTCAGTAAAAATGTATTTAAACCAACATAACTACACATAAATTTGGGTTTAAACTCGCAAGTAATCGTCCTCAAGAAACGGCTCTCTGTGTGTAAAGCAGAAGTTCATAGGGACAAATTTCGCCTAAAATATTACGACCCTACCCGTCATGACTTAAGTATTTCCACCCCCATCTTCCGATACAGACTTCATTTGGTTTTTAAATGGCTGCGAAAGGTAAACGCACCACCGCTTTTGTAATCGTCTGATCGAGACACTTCGTTTAAGGGTAAAGAGCGGGAGGCCTCATTTCACTTTCATATCATTGCGCCGCACCCACGCGGGTCAGGACCTCAAAAGCGACTCGGGAAACGATACTACCTGCCCCTTCCAGCTTCTCCCGCGCCCCGGGGAACAAAACTCACGGAGACAATTTTAAGGTTGGTAGCCACGTCGCATAATGGGTTATTCAATGTAGAGCTTGCTGAAGACGAGACCAAGCCATTACCAAATTTCTGAATGCTTTTTGGAGCTAGTTTCCTCGGTCGACCAAAAATGGTTGTGTAATCTCTTTCGTATACTTATGTTATCATCGTTTTGGGAGACAAGAGACTACAAAATAAATCGATCCTTCTCTTTTCCATAGAGTCCTGAACGATCGGCGCTGAAGTCTGTTATGGGAGAAAATAAATAACGATATAAAAATTGCTATTAAAATACTTGTAAAAGTTTAATTAATTATAATTGAAAGTAAATTAATAATCACGGCATTAATTGTTTTTAGATAAATAAATTTTATATTTTTTTATGTTCTACATATTTATATATATGGGAAGGGCCATGCATACGATAATGAAGACAGTGTTGACGGTGAAAATAGTGGCGATTTTTTCGACGTCATCGCACATATCCTTACCGCTTTGCCGAAAAAAATTGCCGTGAATTATGTAGGAGACGACAAGAACACCGACTAAATATTTCCTGAAGATCCCAGTGAACATGTTGATAGACTCACACATTTCATTGCCTTGTACAGTAAGGATATATCTTTAATCATCGGTGAACTTATGGAAAGGGGTTACATCGAATGAAACCATCAACTGCGAGCATCAGATAAATGCAAATATTGAATGCATGAAAAAAGTGGGATAATACATTTATGTGTTCTTAATTGTGTACATTTAATTTATTTAACCTTACCCTACTGCTTTCCTGAAAAACTGATTTTCACAGTGGTGTATAAAATTGAATGCAAGGGTTGTTTCAAATAAAAATTGAACGAGAAAGAGCGTTACGGGCAATATGGTTCAATCTGAAGTATTATGTTTTTCTCGGACTGTTAAAGTCGGCTGAGTTTTGTTTGACAAACAAATGAACTGAGGAAGGAATTTTTCTGAGGAATGATAGGGCGAAAATTTGGTAGCGACCCTGCCGGTAATCGAACATGTTTCTTCATGTTGTGGGGAAGAGACAGACTGAATTAAGGGTGGGTGTACAAAAGTACAAAAGAAAGAATGCTCTACGTGTACTCGTGATGGGAAACGAGAGCTCTAGCCGCTGCAGTCCCACTCTTATGTGACACCGTGGAAGAGGTCATATTTGCACAATGAGCCTGGGGTGGCGTTTTCGATGCGGTGTCTGAACTGATGTGTCCAAATCTTCATAATTTCGCAGCTTGCAGTAGGCCTTCTGACCTGAGTAATCTCGCCCGCAGCCTGATCATTTTTTAATTTTGCATGGGTTATAAAACCCATTTGCGTAAATATGAGTATTTTAAATTTTTTTTTTTTGTGAATCTATAGCTCATGTTCTTGCATTACACGAGATTTTGCATCTTAATGGCATCACGAGGGGCTGATAGAGCGCAAGTATTCTACCAAACATTATAACTCTTTCTGGGCATGATGGAGTCACACAAAGTTTGTCGCAAAATTGAACATTGATAATTGGTGATTTAACTCTCGCTTCTGAAGTTTCAAAAATTTATCGTTCGTATGTCAATGTGATACACTGGCATGCTTGAGCTGGAACATTGACAACATGTCTATGCATTTCTGCAGGTTCCTACAGAACTGGGAGCAATTTTAGAATTGGTATTTAGCTCTGATATTATGGCGCGTAATCTGTAATAAAAAAATTATTATGTAAGGGTACTGAAATTTTTTTTTGCAATGGTCAGATTTTTGGTGTGTGTACATGAACGTTTCCTCTGAAGGTTCTAGATTAATACAACTTAAAATATAACGTTTTTTTTTCACCTCGGAATATCGCTTCGAATCGGAAATATAAATATGCAGCACTGTTCGAGGCATGCAGCGGATAATTTTAAGTTCGTTACTGGGCAATTTCCCCCCCCCCCCTTTTTGTAACGGGTGGCCTGTGGCCAGAAATTTTATACTGGCCGTACACTATCTAGGTGTCAGACGCCGCTGCAAAAAAAAAATGTGTGTGATGCGACCACGTGAGAAAAATGAACATAACTACACGTGCTCAAGGTTTTAATCTGATGCATCGCTGTAAAGGTCACGTCCAGAAGGGACAAAAATTTATTTAAGTCTGAGAGGGTCACAGGGAGAGGATAACTTAATATTCGAGATAGTTAACTGCTCTCTCCTACGTAAATACGAGACATAACCGAAGAGGATGCAGGGCAATCGCATTTCCAGCGAAAAAGACAGGAGCGGGTAAAAGCAGAGAGGTTTAGCTCAATTTGTTAGCCGGGGGAATTAACGTCCGTTCTATGGCGAGATAACCGAGCATGGTGATGAAACATCGTAGCCACGTAAGCCACGCAAAAAAAAACACAGCGTTGAAATTAAAATGAGATCGCTTCAAACGGTGATGTTATTTTGCTGATCTCGTAGTACAAACTCGGTCACATATGAGAAATGAAATGGGCTTGAATACAAAGATAGATAATAATTGCTTGTTAATTCAATAAAGCACTTGTGGTAGAGTAGGTTGTAGTTCATCTTTCCGACAGCATACAACGTTTCCACTTGTATTTTAATGACCTATTCATATACGAACCTTTTTTTCTCACACGTCCATTTCAATTTACTCATAATCTTTTAAATGTATTGCATATTGACCACCCAATAAAGCCATAAAAGCTGACTTTGCCTTGTATTATCTTGTTACATTTAGAGTGCACGCAAATGTGAATTATGAATGTACACAATAGGCATCTTACAAGGTATTAGATATTTGATCTACATAATTATAGTGTTCTCAATAGTATTATTTTGATAACATTTCAATATCATCATTTATATATATATAGTATTCCAAGTTAATAAAAACTAGTATTATTTTGATAACATTTCAAAACCGCCATTTATANCATTTATATATATATAGTATTCCAAGTTAATAAAAACTAGTATTATTTTGATAACATTTCAAAACCGCCATTTATATATATATAATATTCCAAGTTAATAAAAACTATCGTAAATATGTTTGCAGGTGTATGTGTAAAACAGAATTGCCAAATAGATATTAGAATTTCCAATGTGTGAAATTTTGAATAATATGTTGTTTTTGACATGATATTCTAGAAAAAAAATATATTGTTTCATGTCGCTGCCCGGTGCTTTCTTCTCGTGGGAAGGCGCTGAGTGCTGGATGTCAAAGTTTATAACTTTAGATCAAGTGAGCGGCCTATCATAAAGGACGCCACCGCATACGCCGATAAACTTAGAGCAGCTAGCGCCTCGCTGACCCTGGAAAGCTCATATTTCCCATTTATCACGCAGGAATGTCATCATCAACATTATCTTTCCCAGAAAAACTTGCATTTCCGAGAAAGTTCTAGACGGCACCTACCTCAAGTATAAATAGCATGTACGGGTTTCTGAGGGAGGTGTGATTAAGAGCCGAGAGTTTGGCGTCTCGTGCAACCTAAAGCGATATTTGGGTGATTCCGGAGTGGCGAGAGACGACTGCAGCGATCTGCGAGAGTGCGTCGGCGAACTTGAGTGGAGTGAAGAGCGGGACAAATCTGCGGGACTAAGGACTGGATGCGTGAATGAAAAGACATTCGGGACGATGGAAATTAACAGTTTTAACTTAATGTGTGGCAATAATAATCATGGCAGTTTAAGGGACATTATAAAGGGTCAAGACCTTGATAAAGATTTTAATTGAAATGGAGATAATAAATAAATATTGCGAACAGTATAAATTTAAGAGTTAGTAGGTTGCTCAGACTGGCAAATAACAAATGTTTTACTGTTTGTAGCCTTGAGAATAAATATAATTATTGAATTTAGTTATTTTATTTTTATTAAGACCTCCATCCCTAACAAACTCGGATACGCTCCTCGGGCATTCTTGTAACACTGGTGTCAGAAGGGGTATTTAAGCATTCAACTGTAAATAAGTTAGGCTATAGGCAAGTAATTAGTGATATTTAAATAAATTAATTAATTGTTACAGTTTTAGGCAAAAATATTACGACTATTTTGGTAAACCAAAATATCTGCAGAACTAAAAGCCCTGCGATCATTGATTGAGGGGCTAGGTAGTCAAATTATTAGTTTAAAAGAAATTATAAAAGAGTATATAAATACCCAGGTAACTAATGTAAGTGATTTAGTAAGTAGGAAAATGGACTATATAAATGAAAATGTATAAAGGAAAATTGACAGTAAATGAAAATGCAGACAGGAAAATAGACACTGTAAATGAAAATGTAGACAAGAAAAAAGATCATGTACATAGGAAAATAGAAGGCATTAGCGAGTTAGTGAGCACGAGAAATGACAGTGTGAACGAAAGATAGGACAGTGTAATTGAAATAGTGAATAGTGTAAACAACAGAACGGACAGTGTCGAGAATGAAGTGAAACAGGAAATAAGTGCGATGAAGAAGCAGATGGAGGAGTTTCTTCAGTAACAAAGTTCCACTACCAACATACAGGCAGCCGAGAAGAGTGAAGAGGCAGTACAAGTCATAACAAACGCAGCAACCTCGGCGTATAGTCAGCAGCTCAGCTCTTCTGAAACTATTATTATTCTGTTGTTTAAATAATCCCACAGGATATCCTTAATTTGTTGTCCTAATTTAAATTTGTAAATTTTTTTTTTTGTCGTGCCATGTTACTGTGGAAAAAGCATTACTGATATCCATTGATATCCCAAGTATGTATTTAGTTGTGTTATTATTAATGATTTGCATGAGATTATTTATTGCTAGTTCTGTGGATTTATTCTTTCTAAAGCCGAATTGATTATTACGTAAGTTTTCCTCTATTGTTTGCTGAATTATATTAAATATTTTTCTCTCATAAATTTTACCAAAAATGGGGAGTAAACAAATTGGTCTGTATGAACAAATGTTGTTTTTAGGTTTGTTGTTACCTTGTAGTTCCCGACCAAGCCGTATGCATACTTAAAAATAGCGACCATTTTAATATTTATTATGCTATTTCATTTAACCAATTTAAATAAAATTTTGTATTTTTACAGAGCACCATGTAAGCAACGAATTAAGAAATTTATATTTATTTTGGTCCAACATTTTCTAGGATAGTACCACATTCGAGAATAAAGCATTTATGTTAAATATAGAAAACTACTCAACCATTTCTTGCCACATTCGGCGCGCATAAAAATATTTTAGGTTTATTTGGTATGTCTACCACACTGTTCAGGCCATTTCTACCAAAGTTTATCTGCCAAAATAATTTATAACAAGTATCATACAAGCCAACAAAGAGTCACTTTTGCCAACCAATTTTTAAGTAACCACCAGAAAAATAAAATTATGATTTGGCACATATTGGAGAAAAATTAACACAATACTACCAAATTTGGGAAACAAGTAGAATTGTGGCAGGTCGTGCAAACTGGTATGTTTTGAGCAAGTCAGACGTTTTTTTTAAATTGCGGCCATATAGCCAATTTATTTTAGCATGCTATATCATTGAAACCATGATATCATATCCAACTTAACCTCGTATGCTGGCAGGATCTATGATGACCATCAAATGTGTCTATACAGTCTCTCATTTCTTTGCCAATTTGTAAGATAACGTCACATTAAAAAATGAAGTTTTTGTGTCATATTGAGGGAAAAATGCAACCGATACGTACCAAATTTTGCAAAGAAGTTGGACTATGTTATGTCATATTAATTCATATGTTAAAGTGGGACAGACAATTATTTTCAGAATAGTGATTACATAAAGGTTTTAGCTTAATATGCTGCATCTACGAAACAATTAACCAATTACAACTTAACTTTGCACACAGGTAGAATCGGTGACAATCATTAAATGCGTTAATACATAACAATTTGCCTCCATTTATGAAGGTATTCAAATGAAAATAAATTCAGGTGTTACGCTGTTTCTCGAGTTCCAATCAACAGATTCCCACAAAATTTTACACCCAAGTAAATTTACATTGGGGCATGTATAATTGCACGTTTTAGATGCAGCGTGTCTTTTTATAAAACATTTTTTAAAATAGAAAATTTAGATTAGTTTGTTATTTACATTAAATTATCAACAAAATTCAACCAACTTTTGCTACAAGTATTCATTAGAAGCATCACTTATACTAACAGAGTCACTCTTTTGTCAGCCTTTTTGTTAAATAGAGCAAGGTAAGAAAATCGAACTTTTTGCTATATTTTTCCAAAATGACATGTCAAAACCAAAATATTACGTTTTTTTTGTAATTTACAAATAAAATCAACCAAATTATTTGTAGAAAATTTTTAATGTATATTAACGTATGTTTCGTAAAAGTCACTTTCTATAAATTTAGGGACAACCAGAAATCAAATATATGCAAGAATTTCCCTATTGTCAGCAATTTTTGAAAATTGCAAAAACATTTCCTTCCAGAGTTTTATAGACATCTTCAAATAGCTCTTTGCATCTTATTTCGGTGTGAATTATCTCATTTCTGTATAAGATAGTTTCCATTACTTGTACATTTCTAAAAGAATTAAATTGTTTCGTATGTACTTATGCAAACACCATGGGTCCAAGTTTTTTTTTGCGAAGAAGGAGTACTCATTGATAACTCCTAAAAGTAAAACAATATATAATAAAAATATCAAATAACACATTTTCCCGTCCCCAACGCCCTTAAAGGAACTACATGTTTCGCAGGCAAAACAATGCGATCTGATGAAGAAACTGTATGTTTTGATGCAGATACAGTTACAGATAATCCTGTTGGTTTAATTCTATAGGCTAACAATTAACCCGTATAACATTTTAATCTTTGCTCCCATTCCCCCTTGAAAAGAAGATATTTCTTGTTGATCAAGCATTTCATGTGCTTTTATAAGGGGCTGATCAGTTAACTTTTAACTCCCTCGTTTGAGTTGGTGCTGTTCGTAGACGTTTCCTTCCTGTTTGCTCGAGTTTTGTTCCTTGACATATTTCAAACTCGCAACATGTCATATAGAGCGATATGCTAATATAATAAATCAACTTTAACTAACAATAGGTATATTCACCTTTCCGGTAGTGATAATATACCTTATATTGTTTAACAACAAAATAAATAATAAACCTTATTCGTACTCACAAGCCTAATTATACGCAAAACAATTTTTCAAACTTAAATAATAAAAAAATATATCCAATACAAATTTACATCATCCTACGTTGAATACAGAGCATTACATTTTTTATTTCAAATCGCCCTAAGTTTTGGATATTGATAACGAAACTTCTTTCTACTCTATAAAATATAATGATTATCGATTTGAATACGATTCCGCATTCGAGAATATCTATATTGCAAGTAACGTTTCCCATTATTTTCATGACTGCGACAGAACCTGCACTGCTGCAATTTGACACAAGAAAAGTGATGACACGAACTTCTTTGAAACCCATGCAAAAGTTCAAACATAAATAAATATATCAAACCATTTCTAAAGTTGTCGGAACGAAATAAAAATTTTTTTGTAAAAGGGGAAGTCTAGGAATCACTGTAAAAGTAAAGTGTTCTAGATTTTGTTTAAATGTTTACATGTTTAAAATACCGTTCAACTTTGATTTACATTTGTGGTACTTGGAATGTTTTCGTTGCAAGTGGGGTTTGAAAGAGGGAGTTTTTTCCGACATTTACGGTGAGTGTGAGGCTTGTAAGAGGTTTGGCGCGTTTCAAGTTAAACAGTACATTTCCATGGGCAGCCTCTGAAGGCTTCGATGTTAAGAGCCGCCCAAACCTCTTCGCTCTCTACATGGACAGTCCTGCTCTCTCGCGCACTGGGAAACATCACTTGAAATTCTGCTTACTCTATAGTTGTGTGAACTGTGGTATGATCATACGTAAAGTCAGCAACGTGGGTATAAAAAAAGGCTGTATTCTTAGTGCCGTCTTCTCTTAAGCAAGGAACTTCAGTAAGGAAATCCTCATTGCAGGCGATACGTAGCTAGACGAAATTGCCGGGCGCTATAAACGACTTCAAGCCGGCCATTTAGTAGAGACAAGCATGTTATAAACTTTATCGCTCTCATATCTCTGGTAACGTTGGATTTAAGACCAATGATGGACAGTATTCATAAAACAAATAAACAAACCTGGGCGGTATCAAAGAGTGAACAACCGACAGAATTGTATGCCCGGCCACAACACAATGTTACCCTAGATATTTCCGTGACGTAATGAGCAAATAATGGTTCCTTTCCTTGTTTGCTTCTGTAACATTAACGCCTGTTTTAACTAAGAAGTTAACTTAATCACGAAAAAGCTTTTGAATGGCAACAGGTCGTGTAACTTGAACTTGTCACTTAAGCAGTTGTACGTAAAGTTACTTCTATTTTGTTTTCTATTTCGTGTAGTTTATTTGTTATCGATCATGATCACAAGTCTCATAATTACGAAAGAATACTTCGCTTTATTTTTCTCTATTACAGTTTGCTCCCTGCTCATGTTGTTGTTTTGAGTAACTAATGCAAACAAGCTCGTATTTGCCGTTTTTATTTTAAGTCAGATACATTTAGTAGTAAAATGTAGTCTTGGCCATGCGCAAATAAAGCGTTTGTATGTATATTATTATGTGACAGCTGACTCCGCGAATCCAAGTTTTCTTCAGAGACTGCGTTGTATGACAGTAAACGTAAACTTGAATAAGGGTCCAGATGGGTGAGACTGGCGTGTGGGTACCTTAAACAAGGTACAGATCTGTTGTTTCCGACTGTGCAATAAAATGAGACGGGGAAGGAGCACCAGCAGAATGAAAACAGAGAAACATACGGAAGAAAAACGGGAAAAAGAACACACTGTCCCGTTACATTTGCTACGTTATCGACATTTCAGTCCCCTTCCAGTAATAACTGCGTAGAAAATGTGCTCCATAGATTTTCGTGACTACACCTCCTCAGGTGGGATGTTTTTCGAACACATCATGCAGTAGGTTGTTTTTTTCCAAACCTACCCTATATTTAAGTGTTAGATGTGCGGCCGAGGTAGGGGTGTTCGAGGGCTAGGCTTCATACGCCTACATGGGAGGGGATCAACGCAAGGAGGCATGCATCGCGGCAGAGAGGGATTGGACAGCCTTGGCCACGTTTGTGGCAATGACTACCTCCCTAGATAACCTACAACTAAGAAGAGAAAGGGAAAAACCGGCGTAGGCACTGCAAAAACCCTTTCGATAGGAAATAATTCAAAAACATTGCNGTGGCAATGACTACCTCCCTAGATAACCTACAACTAAGAAGAGAAAGGGAAAAACCGGCGTAGGCACTGCAAAAACACTTTCGATAGGAAATAATTC
Source organism: Clitarchus hookeri (assembly GCA_002778355.1). Taxonomy (NCBI): domain Eukaryota; kingdom Metazoa; phylum Arthropoda; class Insecta; order Phasmatodea; family Phasmatidae; genus Clitarchus; species Clitarchus hookeri. The sequence continues at coordinate 338,071 of NQII01001794.1, forward strand.
AAAAACATTGCATGCATTAATAGAATATGCTAAATGAAGCAGTTGGTAGGAATCATGCACTTAATTAGCGTGTAAAGAAACACTAGTAGAGAGGGGGCGGGGTCGTATTTCCTTTGCGGTGGTTGGCGCTGGCTTAACCAGATTGCAGGGGGAAACTCCCCTCCAGTGGGGGGAGCGGTGCAATGGTGTCTGTCTCCTCACATTATCTACGATTACAGAGATAACGGTATATGAATAACAAACATAATCAGAGAGCAAAGGAATGGCAGACAACGTCAAGAGAAATCACGCAGATCTACGGAATTAGGAGCGAACTGAAATAAATGAGGACAGATAGCAAGAATTAAAAGGCAACTATGACTTTGGACAGTACACGCAACCAGATATATTTTGACCCTATACAAACAGGTGTTTTGTTGGCTGAAACAAACCTTTCCCTCAGTGCACCTCATACAAAACGCCACGCCATTTCGCTTCTGGGTATTTATTTACTCTTTTCATAGGGAAACTATTTCTACAGAGGGGGGGGGGAATTGGTCCTGTATTTCCTATAACTGCATGTTTTTCGTGTGTTGGTGTTTACCAAAATAATTACAAATACTGTCAATCTACATTCACTGCGTGCTTTTAAAGATTGGTGCTGTTCGGACAGCTTTCTCGTGAACCAGCTTATTAATATGGGACGTCGGATTTCCTAGTTATGAAGATGTGCAAGTGTCCAGATTTTTATTTCTCTGGCTGCAGCCGGAATATATAGGCATATAATGAGAGAGAATTTTTTGAAAATTTTTACTCAAATTGTTTAGTAAACCGCCAACAAAATAAATGTATCGTACAACCTGATACCGCGCGTGATATATACGTCCTGGTATAATTCTGAAATATAATGCCAGCTATTACGAATGGTTAACTATGGTCTTCAATATAGGAAGGTGCAAGTTTTTAAGCGCCACCATAGAAGAGGGGGAAGGTGTAGAGCAAGTCTATAGAAGGGAAGTTTCTCTTATAAATTTTGTTTTCGTGCGATCAAATACTAAAAAACCCAGAAGCGAAGATGTGTATAAGAACCACCAATCCATTATGAGAATTAATTAAAGATTGTTTACAATATATCAACGCATCTCAGTAAACATAAACAGTTTGGGTGTAGTCCTTTCGAGGTTACTCCACACTCTTTAAATCAAACATTAGAAAATCCCCCCATTTATGATGTGCTTAGTTGTTCCTTTAGTATGTCATCGATCGCAAGCGTTTAAAACTTCTATAAAAGCAAAGGTGTCATAATTTTTTGAATTTAAACTTAAAATTATATTTATAAATTATAATATTTTTTTTTAAATTTTTTTTTTAATCAAACCAGGGAGAAAATAGGTGTGTTAATAATGCGTACGTAGTAAGACATAGTTCTCATGCAAAATATTATTACACCGAGTTTGCGCACGAATGCATTACGTTGTCCCTTTGGTGTAATTTCCTACGCTTGGTTTAGCTTTGTTTGCACGAGGCGGAGGAATATCCTGGAAGTAGAACTTCAGAAAAGTTGTAAGTAACTGTGAATGAACTATACCCATTTACTTTCGTTCTGGCACCCTTAAGTCAACTTAGGGAGGGGCAATGTACACCCTGGTCCCTACCTCCTGGTTTCTACGTCACTGGCCATAACAAAAGGAAGAAACGCGCCACATAAACGACCCGGTTGTAAAAACCGAAAATCGAAGCAAGCTTCAAGAGCTCGACGATAAGTGGCAGAAGCCGGAACAGGAATATTACTTGAACACGGGCGAAGGACCTGAGCAAATGGTTTATTGCTATCTTTTTTATACGCTCTGCTACCGCGCGGTCGTATTTTATACGAAATTGATTATCGGGTTCTTCTCGCGGGATGTCTCAGAAATGCTTCTTTCCGACCTGAAAATGTATACCACCTCGTAGCCTCTGCCACCACAGATAACGCGGTGCTGTTTCTATTTCTGACTGCGTCACGCACTTTCCCGCGATTTATTACGCGCGTATATCCGTGATGTTCGACACATATTAGCCTATGTAAGGGCCTGGTAACTTTGAGTGGGAGAGTGAAGAGATTTGGGCGGCTCTTAACAGCGGGGTCTTGAGAGTCGATGAGGGCGAAGTGAGTCGAGTATGGAGCAGCGCCGGATTAAAAGGGCGGGGGAAACAGGAGATCCCCGAGAAAACCCTCCGACCAACGACATTATTCGGCACGGTTCCCACTTGCGAAAATCCGGGAGTGACCCGGCGGGTGATTGAACCCGGTTCGCCTTTGTGGGAGGCGAGCAGTCTAACCACTCAACCACAGCGTACCCTGGTAACTTAGAGGAGCCTAACGACGATTCTGCATATGTTTTGTACTTTCTCACTTATTTGTTTGTATAATGTAATTTGTTTTACGTTCCGTAGTTAGCATGCATTTATTTTGCGAATATACCGTCATGGTTTTATGTTCGTTACGTGTAAAAGGGAGAAGTTAAAAATTATTTGTACTCCGAATCGAATAACATCGTGAGACGGTAGAATTATTATTTGTAAATAGAAGAGAAGCCATTGGTACGTCGCCCATTCAAAATTATTTTTAACATCATCACAAAAAACTGACTAAAAACCACTCTGTGAGATATGTTTTCATGAAGTATCAAATTCGCAAAGAAAAAAAAACAATCTGCCTGGAAATTCTGAATAAATTGGTACGTTCACATTAGCGGTAACGTTTTTTTTTTTTATGTAGTGACCACATCAGTTGCCCTAAAAACTCGGCAATGACACCAATTAAAAGGCGAGTTGTTAAAGGAAATTATAACATTATGTATGGTTTTTAAATACCCTTGTCATCTGCGAGAGTGTTAAGTTTCTGTTATTGAAGTTGATACCTGCGGAAAATTTTCTAGCCGTTATTTCAAGTATTGGTAATTAAATCCTGTTTGTTATTTTTACATATGTTGGATAAACAAAAAGGTGCAATAGAGATGATTAACTCAACGTCACAGACCATTTTCACTCCATAAATTTGGAATAAAAGTCCTACTGCTCATTTCGCAAGTGGGAATCGTGCCGGACGATGCCGTTGGTCAGCGGGTTTTCTCGGATATCTCCCGTTTCCCCCGCCCTCTTATTCCGGCGCTGCTCCATATTCACCTCGCTTCACCCTCATCGGTTCTTAATATCGCGATGTAAAGATCCGGCAAATCTCTTCACTCACTTTACTCACTCCTATTGGTCAATTTTACTAACAAAAAATGTATACGGACCATCCTTTACATGACAAGATCGAATTAATAATTTTAAAACTTAATCACTATCTAAGGTTTAAATGTAGGTACATTATTTTTGTAACATAAATTCCTTTGNCCCTCATCGGTTCTTAATATCGCGATGTAAAGATCCGGCAAATCTCTTCACTCACTTTACTCACTCCTATTGGTCCATTTTACTAACAAAAAATGTATACGGACCATCGTTTACATGACAAGATCGGATTAATAATTTTAAAACTTAATCACTATCTAAGGTTTAAATGTAGGTACATTATTTTTGTAACATAAATTCCTTTGNATTAATAATTTTAAAACTTAATCACTATCTAAGGTTTAAATGTAGGTACATTATTTTTGTAACATAAATTCCTTTGGCTAAAGAAGATTGAAGATGATCTTTACTTTTGAAATTAACATGAACCATTCGATTTCGTAGTCTTCGTTCAGTCAATTACTGAAACCAATCTCAAGGTATTTTTTTTAGAAATAGGAATACATAATAGTTGTTATTGGTATTACCTCCTCGATTCACTTTAAGTACCCGAATTTCTTCCACATTAAAAATTCCAAAATATGTTATTAATTCAAAGAATCAGTTTAGTTCACCTGCTCCTACCATACGTGAGAAATACACGTAGAAGAGAAATGTTCGTATCGTTTGACATAAAGGAACGTTTCCAGATAACGTTAGCTGAACATCAAAATGACACTCGGGCCTACGTTGTGCCAACGTTGTGTTGGTAGTCGGAAGCCAACCAATTTCTGACCCATTTACCAACCAAAGGCTTACGACATTCCATAAGACTGTGAGAGTGCTGGTAAGATGTACTGTGTTGCTAAATCCACAATGCCAACCGATAAACAACGTTCTTCCAAGATTTGTTAGCGATGTTTTAAAAAAATGTTAACTAGATAGAAATGTAAGAATCTGATGTACTTACCACGGCGATACTTGGCGTTCTGTTTTAGTACAGACCACTTTCCAATGTAACCTCAACATGAAAATCTGCTAGACGTGAGGTCGGTACGAAACAACGTCCTTGGCTTTACCAGTTTAACGTAACCACTATACAACACTCTAGCACTTCGAGAATTTAAATAATGTATAATATTGTATTCCGTTACAGCCAAGTATACTGCTTTATATTCCTTTCTGTATTATTAACTAATATTTCACTACTTTTATCATGCGATTTAATTATCATACCATGCGAAATAACTTACGTAAGCAATGATATGCCTTTCATGATTTCCAGTATGGCGCATATTTCTTTTTCTGCCTTTTATATTTTAGTCAAGCACGCAACGTTCATAATTACGAGCAAAGTCGCAGTATAACTGCCTCTTACGTTTGCGTGAAACTGTGCTGAAAAGTGACGCGTATTAAAATGTAAGGGCTGTTCACGGTAAACTGAGCACTTTTGAAAGCCCTGCTAAAGACCTTCTTGTATGCACATTCCGTATACTTCCGCCATATGCAAAACTAACATTTCCTGGACACATTAAAACTGTAAAATTATCAGAAAAGTAAATATTTTAATATTTAGCTAATTGTTACACAGAAAGTGAAACCNACACATTAAAACTGTAAAATTATCAGAAAAGTAAATATTTTAATATTTAGCTAATTGTTACACAGAAAGTGAAACAAATAATTACAGTATTCACAAGTGATTTTCTAACACTTTTCATTCAACGTTAAGAAATGGAACTTCTTTCTCTCCATCGTTATAAACTTTAAAGAGCGCATGCGAATCAGTGGGCAGTGATATTTTTCAAATGTTGATTTAAAAAGAGCTCGCTATACCGTGAACAACCTTTACCAGCTTTTATTCGAACATAACATACAACACATCAAAGGCCTAAACATAANACACATTAAAACTGTAAAATTATCAGAAAAGTAAATATTTTAATATTTAGCTAATTGTTACACAGAAAGTGAAACCAATAATTACAGTATTCACAAGTGATTTTCTAACACTTTTCATTCAACGTTAAGAAATGGAACTTCTTTCTCTCCATCGTTATAAACTTTAAAGAGCGCATGCGAATCAGTGGGCAGTGATATTTTTCAAATGTTGATTTAAAAAGTGCTCGCTATACCGTGAACAACCTTTACCAGCTTTTATTCGAACATAACATACAACACATCAAAGGCCTAAACATAAACATGTTAAACAAAATTAAAATGTTTAAAGGAAGAACATAATTCCACTATTAAATCTTTCCAAGTTCATAACTCGCTTAAATTTTAGTAACCTCAAATGGAACAAAATTTGTTTACGAGTTTATGTATAATTTAAATATTCGCTTTGGCAAATTGGTTTACATAATTAATTTAAACTTTTTATAAACAGAGGCCTTTTTATACTTATAATTATCTATTTTGCCTGGAAGTAATTATGATCCAACGTTCAATTTCTAATTTTATTCCAACAATGCATTTTTAACCTTATCAACAAAATGCCAACAGTTCAAAGAGTTCAAAAAAATGCGAATACCTAGCAGTTACAATATTAAAACAGTATATTAACCTGTTAGTAACTAACACACAACCAACTATAAACAGTTAATATTTAAAGGGTCAAAATTAATAATAAATCAAATAAAGGNGCTTGACTAAAAAAAATTAATAATAAATCAAATAAAGGGAGTTATATTAATTTATTAATAACATAATTAATATCATGTGTTGGCATAGTGTGTGTAATGCAATGTTAGCCAAAAATAACAAAAAGTGGGACCCATAAACGACTGTGATGTTCACAAGGAAAATTACATTTGAAAATACTTCTTAAACTGCGGAAATTCATGTTTTTTTACATTTAAAACGATTATTTTCTATTGGTCACATTGTGATTGTTTAACAATGTCGCCACAACGAAAGTATACAGACCAAATGATAGTTTGTTCCAACACATGGCAAACAAAGAAAATTTTAAGTAAGACATGATTTACAAGTATAAAAACCAGAGTTAAAAAAAATTTACGAATTAATTGTTTTATTTTATAAAAAATATAGAAATTTTTATTGTTCGCATGTTGGTTGCAATATTTAGCCCCGACTTAATAGTGAGTACAAATTACCAACCGTTGTGTTCCCACCATTTACATAACAAATAACAAACTAAACATATTTCAAACAGAAAAGACTTAAAGTTTATAAAAAGCTTCATTTATATGAAACAGAAATTATTTATAAGAAAAAAATTGTTTTATAATTTGACAAAAAATGTCGATTTACAGTGTTGGCACAAAAAAAATACTTATCACTTACCAGCGATATGTTTACCAACTTGTTACCAGCAATCAACCAACATTTCAGATGTTTTAAAAAATTAAACTTGCCTTGCGATGTTGCGGCATTTTCTGATTTAGTAACCTAAAAGAACTAAGTAACCTAATAGCACTTTCGTGGAAGCAAATTTTCGTCGGCGTATTACTGCTACAAGACGTCAGAAGGGCGTATCCGTGCTCGTAAAGGATGGAGGTATTAACAAAAGTAAAATAAGTAAATTTTATTTTTAATTTAATTATGCAACTATTATTTACAGCATCAAGTTATCTATCGCCATTATTACTTTTTTTATTTTAGTGAAAGCTAAATTTAATGTCTATGTCAATTCTAATTTAAATCCTTTTCACAGTCTCCATATTACTGATACTTAATTCACTCTCCTCACTTTCATATATTGAATATGCCTTTTTCTATAATTCCAAATGCCTGTCACTCACGCATCCAGTTCAATAGTCCCGCCCACCAGACCCTCTCTCCAGTGCACCGGTACTCGCAGTTCACAGACTTCACTTCCGCTGGTCACTTTCGTCGCCACTCGACGCTCTGTTGGCTCGTCGCTTCGCCGTCTTCAGACACCTGTCGCTAAAGGTCGCACAATCCCCCAATCTCTAGGTTCGGAGGCCCGTCGCGGCTTAAATTGTCTCACTAGCCCGATCTAGAAGGTTCCCTGCACACTGAGCATCGCTGAAAGAGGCTAGACCAACGACCAGAACATTATTTCTGAGATAATCCCAGAAATCCAATCCGCCGATGACCAGGGGCGCACGAGTAGGGTTGGCTTATCGCGGCGGCACGGGACGGCTTGCCTTTGTAAATCGCCGCCAGCTTCACACACTCGTCCGCTCGTTTGTGCAGGACGACGCAAGGGAAGCAATGCATACCAGCAACACGTTTCATTAAGTTAGGCCATCGCTGTGTTAATGCGTGTGTGCCAGCCCAACATATATACCCACATTTCCAACCAGATAAAAACCGTCGGGTCAACGTAGGTTGACACCCGGGGGAGTATCAACGCAACTTAGATCAGGTATATTACAGAACTTCACCTCCTTGTCTCGGAGAAAATCAATCCTGGTGTACCGAGCAAGGCGCCCGGCACAGTGGTGATCAACTGGACTTGGAATTGGGAGGACACGGGTTCAATTCCCGGCCCGACAATCCTGACTTCCGTTTGCCGTGGTCCCCCGAAACCACTCCAGGCGAATGCCGCGATGGTTCATTACCGATTCCTTACTCTCTTCTGCTTCTCTGAGCATCTTGCCCTGTCTCTAACGACCTCGCCCTCGACGAGACGCTAAAACCTTTTCTATCTTCCAGTACCGAAGCGCAGATTGTGTGCACCGACATATTGATGTGTGAGTGTTCTGCGTTCGAACTCCCAATTGGTCATGAATTTACTTCTCTTATGATAATCCGTAGCTCGTGTATTCGAAAAATAATTCCTAAATAATAAGCCGGGTCATGAAAGAATCAACTAAAACAAATTTAGATGCAGAAATATTGTCGACTGAAGTCATAAACTAAGTATAGTTTTGAACCCAGCAAATTGAGTGACGTGTTTAAGATACATTATTCACCACTGCACTGCCATGTTCGAGAGAAGCAATTTTTAATTACATGGAATAATACGCTTGCTCCAAATTCAAATTACTTAGCAAATGATTTCAACCAAAAAAATTCCTAACAGACGGCTTTCGACGGAGGAAAAATGTTTTCAATATAAGATCAGTGATAGATTTAGGCAGTGCTGTTATCAAAACAATGGAAATCATGACATAACGACTTCGCGAATAGGACACACGTGGAGATTCTAAATTTCCTTATAGATATTACAGTAGAGGAAACACTTCAATAGATATCAGTGTAAATAAATATTAATTTTTACACAGAAAATGAACTCAATATAATCAAATTGCTACTTTATAAAGACATTTTATGTCAGAAATTTACTATATATTACTATACAATTATTTGAGAATATGTTAACTGCATATAATTGTTGAACTTGCCTAGCGAAAATTAAAAATAACTATAATTTATAAAAATCCGTACGAGCAGAAACGCAAACTATTTTGCACTTGTGGACGATTATTGCAAGGTATGTGCCTTGACGGGTAAAATTGCAATTTTGAAAGTTGTACTTACTCAACTGTTATTAATGCTATTTTCAAGAAATAGTCCCAAAATTTACAACGCTGTTTTTAGCCACATTGAAAATTTCCATGTAAATGTTCTGTTAGTTTACGTGTGTGTGTGAATGTATGTATATGTATATGTGTATATATAAATATATATATACACATACATGCATACATACACACATGTAATTTTTTTTCCAACTATTTGTTTTATTATTGTTGAAAAGTGGTGTTTAAGTTACTGAAGTAGACGTAGACTATATAAATGTTCCGTACTTAAACATAAGTAAGGAACTTGCCTAGAATTCAGAAAAATTAAAAGTTCTCTCATGAAACTTACTAATTTTTTTGTAAAAAGCACCAGCTAATCCAAATTTGGGCAATGCTTACTGACGTAATGATAGGTTTACAAAAATTAAGACGTACATTAAAACTGTCAGGTCCATGTGACACAGAAGATGCGTTATTATTATTACAAACTTGCAACAAAATACTATCGATTTAACGAGATTCGGAAGAAAAATTCATTTTATGGAAAATGAAATTGCACTTATAATGCAACATTTATTTCTCGCGCTTAATTGCAATTTTTTAAAATTAATATAAAGAAAGTTTTCTCAATTATTTGTATATGATTATCTCATAANGTTTTCTCAATTATTTGTATATGATTATCTCATAATCAATGCATTAAACGTCAATTAATGTTTATATCAAAAATAGAATTGAACCAAAAATGTTGCGAGTGTTCGTAGCACAATTATCAAATACAGACGTATTATTAAAAAAAAATCAGAGCTCATATAAATATTACTTATTAGTAATTTTCAGATAAGTCTGAGACACAAAATTGTGAACAGGTGCTCAATTAAAAAATTGTACAATTTTTAACAACTGTAGGTAAAAAGTAAGCTGTTATTGTATACATACTACACAATATAATGTTACTGTCACCTTTTGAAGCGAAATGCACAGCGCAGCACATGTAGTGATGGATAATTGTACAAAACCAAACAGAACTGACTTACCTGTTTCCGAGAAACAGTCAGCTGCTTTGAAAACTAGGAGTAGAACAAAGATGCTGAGTGGTGCCATCCTCGAGTTCTAGTTACGGTGCGTAGCTNAGCTGCTTTGAAAACTAGGAGTAGAACAAAGATGCTGAGTGGTGCCATCCTCGAGTTCTAGTTACGGTGCGTAGCTCGAAACTCGTAACACTCTTTACCACAAACCTGAATATGTCCGGAGCACAGAATCCTTCAGTTCTCGGGATGAAAAGAGGAAATTATAACGAGGCCTCAGTTTTTTTTTTTTTTTCACGCGTTGCTAAATGAAAGGTCGAGCGAGATGTTGAAGCGCCGGTCGACGAGCGGGAACCGCGTTGCCGCAGGTGTTAGCGGAACTTCATCGCGTGAGGAACGCACGGAGGCGAGAGAGCCAGCGAGGCTGTGACTGCNCGTCGGGCACCCCCTTCGTGTCCCGACGCCGGAGGGCGCAGTCGCTCAAGGACGCTTCCTGGAACAAGACGTGACCATGTTCCTCCTTGCAGGGACGCGTACACGGCATTACCATCAAGTCGTATGTCCCTGAAATCACTAGCCCCATCGTCATCGGCCCTAACGTCACTTCTAGCCCTAACACCAGCACTAAGGTCACTAGTCCTAAAATTACTAATCCTAACGTCACTANACTAAGGTCACTAGTCCTAAAATTACTAATCCTAACGTCACTAGCGTCATTTTTCTAAACCCACTAATGGGACCGTGGTTGTGTAGTGGTCAGACTACTCGCGTCCCACCTAGGCCAACCGGGTTCGATTCCCGGCGGGGTCGCTCCCGGATTTTTGCACGTGGGAATGGCGAGGAACTATTCCGCTGGCCGGCGGGTTTTCTCGGGGATCTCCCATTTCCCCCGCCCTTTCATTCTGGCTTTGCTCTATACTCACCTAGCTTCAGCCAACAGGTAGAAGTACTGCACCTGACTATACACGTAGAACTCATTGAAAGTTGTACACAAATTGCCAGAAAAGTGTGATTTATAATTCATCTGAATGAATAATATGTATCGTTTGCAATACTAACATATGTTGCCTCAATTTTATATATTTTAAATAAACATAACAATAATCTGTTTTAAATATAAATGTACCCTTATTTATATTCTGGATGATTTGAAAAGCACATTTCGGAATCCTTCGTTAAATAGAGCGATTATAATAAAAACAACTTTGGTTGTGTGTAAAAAAAAAGTTGGTATTAATGTAACTAATATTTTAAATAACAGATTTTATGAACAATTGTTTTAGTTTAAAAATGACAACTTTCGTGGCTGAAATGGATATCCGTGAAATTATAATTAAAATCACTTGTAGAAATCATAATTATTCATTAAGTGCAAACACAATAACTGTTATCATAATTTATAGGGTTTTATTTTTTGAATAATTTTCTTTCTAGAGTATCCAGTGTAGAAATAATATTAAATACTAACTTAAAATGAACGCTTATTAATTAATGAAATAAATATTTATATTAATAGGTTTTATAAATTTTCTACAGTTTTACAAAACATATGCATTATTCTTTCCTTCGCAATTTTCTGAACAATTTTTTTACTGTGCGCTCTACTTTCTAAAAAGTTCTGCGTTTGATGCAGTTTGATGCAGCTTCTGATTGCTCTGCTTAACACACAACAGGGTTAAAANTTTCTAAAAAGTTCTGCGTTTGATGCAGTTTGATGCAGCTTCTGATTGCTCTGCTTAACACACAACAGGGTTAAAAGTGATCGGTATGAACACGAATCTGTTATTTCTAAACATTGAATTGCAAATCATTCCCATATTTTTTTTTAGATTAGTTGCAGTAGAGCATCAGAAATTCGACACCCGGTAACTCGACATTACGTGAAATTCGACAGNTTTTTTTTTAGATTAGTTGCAGTAGAGCATCAGAAATTCGACACCCGGTAACTCGACATTACGTGAAATTCGACAGCTTTACAGATCGTACGACCGTACGGGTCGAATTGCATGCGTTATCGTTCAAGGCTATTTTCACCGCAAGAGGGGGCAGGCGCCAATTAGGGAGTGAGTGAAGAGATTTGGGCGGCTCTTAACATCGTGGTCTTGAGAGCCGATGAGGGTGAAGCAAGGTGAGTATGGAGCAGCGCCGGAGTGCAAAGGCGGGAGAAACGGGACATCCCCGAGAAAACCCGTCGAACAGTTGCATCGTCCGGCACGATTCCCACATGCGAAAATCTGGAGGTGACCCCGCCGGGAATCGAACCCGATTCGCCTTGGTAAGAGGCGAGCTGTCTAACCACTTCATCACCGCGATCCCCTCGCCAATTAGTCGCTGCATTCGAAAGCTAGGCAGGCCAACTGCGATACTGTTCACGGCTATAAGTGAAACTGACCGAACAGGTAGCACCGTTAGTCGTAATATGCTTTGACATTGTGATTTAAATTTGTGGGACAGTTGTGAGACGTGTGTTCTATTTTTCGTGCCGTGTTGTGAGCGAAATACAGCTTAACTGTGGTCGGTGTTTTATGAAAACTGCGACAACGAACAAACGGCAGCAATAAATGTGACAGTGGAAGCGAAACTTTATGCTTTGAACTGGACGATGGAGAAAGTGTTAATGCATTTTGTATTTATTGTTACGTGTTAGTTTAATTTCGTATTTTGTGTTGATATCTGATAAAAATTACGTTTATTTATGCTTTGCTTCGAGTAATGAATTCTCAAGCACATAATCGCTCTTTATCCTGTAAAACTCAACATTTTAATAACTCGACACCTTCATAGGCCACATTATGTCGAGTTTCCGAGGTTCCACTCAGCTGGCTATTGTGGCATTCACAATTATCGGACGTTTAAAATCTTTGCAGTGACAAACACGATTCGTCATTTATAGACTATAAATTTGTTTATTTTTCTTGAAGTATTTTGATTTACATTTCACAATACATCAAACTTTCTGAGACATGTGTCGTATAAAGTTATATACAGGTTGTATCAGTACAGCGGTTACAAACTTTCAGGACAGATAGAGTACACCTAGACGATCGGAAATCACATAGCAATGCATGGTCGGAAACGCTTTCCTGGCGCGGTAGTGACGACACAAAACACAAGACAGGAAGGACACGAACAGTGTGAGAAAATATGTTTATTTTCTTAGTACAGCAAAAATCAAAGAAGGTGTTTGAAATGACGACCCCGGGCCGTGATGCAGGCCTCANTTTTCTTAGTACAGCAAAAATCAAAGAAGGTGTTTGAAATGACGACCCCGGGCCGTGATGCAGGCCTCACATCTCGGGCGCATTGAAGAACTGACGTTGGCGAAAATACCGGGCGTGTCTCGGACTTCACCAGCAGCTGCCACGATGCGTGCAACAAGTTCCTCAACACTGTTAACGGGAGTTTCGTACACCAGCGCCTTGACGTAACCCCAGAAGAAGAAATCAAGGTTCGTGTTCGTGTCCTTCCTTTCCTGTGTTATGTGTCGTCACTACCGCGCCAGGAAAGCGTTTCCGACCATGCATTGCTATGTGATTTCCGATCGTCTAGGTGTACTCTATCTCTGCTGAAAGTTTGTAACTGCTGTACTGATACACTCTGTATGTAAATAAGTCTGGTAACTGCATGCCCTCCCGCTGAGTAGAATATTCAGGAGAGCCTTGTGTTTAAAAAGTAACCAGTTTTGGAATTACATCCAAATAGTATATAAATATAGCCTGGAATTTAAAATTATCTTATTTATCATTTGACTGAATTTTATGTTAAGTCGGTATCATCGAATTACTTGAAAATACTCGTACGCTAAATCGGAATTTGTGATTCCAATTGAGATAAATTATAATATCTGAAAATTTTAATAATATGTTGCTGCCTTATGGAGTCAATTGACTCCACTCAAAATCAATGCTTTGTACTGTGGCTCAACCAAAATCATTACTATTCACTATTCAGTCGAATAAATTCTCTACCTGAAATATTAAATAGGTCACGATTTCATCGATATCACCGAGTTTCCGTTAAGATGTTTTTTAATTTTACAAACTGTTTCAAATGAAACTTTTTCCCAGCGAAAGCAAAAGAGCATCAACTGGACCATAATTTGAGCATTTTTGAAATCAGTATTTACACAAATATTTCCGTAATTTTACACATTGTAATTTAAAAACTTAAAAACCTTAAACAGTTTCCGTTTAAATAAGACAGTCTGCAAGCTATAATAACGTTCACTGTATCGAAATGCGTGTATTATGCGACGTAGACAAGGCTTCACGTTATTTTGAATTCAATATAAGGAAATTTGTGTAAACATTTCATCTGTAGCTGTCCGCGAGTTTTCGAAATATAAATTTTGGTAAGCGGAGTAATAANGGAAATTTGTGTAAACATTTCATCTGTAGCTGTCCGCGAGTTTTCGAAATATAAATTTTGGTAAGCGGAGTAATAATGGAAATAAAATACAACCTATTCCGCCATTTTTTTTTTGGTTTTATTTGTAAATATTTTGATGCATTTGTATACGTGTGTCCCGAAAACAGGAAAACTGTGTTATTGACACNTTTGGTTTTATTTGTAAATATTTTGATGCATTTGTATACGTGTGTCCCGAAAACAGGAAAACTGTGTTATTGACACTTCATACAAATCTACAGCATCTTTTTATTATTTTGTTTATATGACATCTTGTTATAATGTTTACAAGTTGAACGTTGTAGAAACATATATAGTAGTAATAAAATATTTTATTCTTCAGCTCTGTTAAACCGAATCATTTGAATTGGATAAACTGAATAAAATAAATCATGCTAATTAAAACTGAGATTTATAAGTTCGTTAATCTCATGAAATAANGAATTGGATAAACTGAATAAAATAAATCATGCTAATTAAAACTGAGATTTATAAGTTCGTTAATCTCATGAAATAACCCAAATGTTAAAAAAATCTGGATGTGGCTGTGCCGGAACAGGGCACTGGGCTATACGTGATTACGTCTGCGTTGGTGGGCAATGTTTTCGTTGGGATATGGAAATGAAATAACGACACTAAAGAAAAGTAGACTTGGCATTTATTACTTTAAAAGACATATGTAGATAAAGTATTACGTTTGGCACCANGGAAATTTGTGTAAACATTTCATCTGTAGCTGTCCGCGAGTTTTCGAAATATAAATTTTGGTAAGCGGAGTAATAGTGGAAATAAAATACAACCTATTCCGGCATTTTTGTTTGGTTTTATTTGTAAATATTTTGATGCATTTGTATACGTGTGTCCCGAAAACAGGAAAACTGTGTTATTGACACTTCATACAAATCTACAGCATCTTTTTATTATTTTGTTTATATGACATCTTGTTATAATGTTTACAAGTTGAACGTTGTAGAAACATATATAGTAGTAATAAAATATTTTATTCTTCAGCTCTGTTAAACCGAATCATTTGAATTGGATAAACTGAATAAAATAAATCATGCTAATTAAAACTGAGATTTATAAGTTCGTTAATCTCATGAAATATCCCAAATGCTAAAAAAAATCTGGATGTGGCTGTGCCGGAACAGGGCACTGGGCTATACGTGATTACGTCTGCGTTGGTGGGCAATGTTTTCGTTGGGATATGGAAATGAAATGACGACACTAAAGAAAAGTAGACTTGGCATTTATTACTTTAAAAGACAGATGTAGATAAAGTATTACGTTTGGCACCAAAACCAGCGCGCTAGCACATCAGAGTCCCGAGATAGGGGTCGCCGCGGACCCCCACTCGTACCTCGCGCATACGTGGGGCCAACTCGACGCCATGCTCGCATCGCAGTTGTATACCCGATCCAACAAGATCGAATTTATTTCAGCCGTGTATAGTGTTGCGAGGTCGTGGCATTTGACCCATTTCATTGGATTTTTCTGATTAAAAAAGTGGAAATGGGTCAAAGGGATATTTTCCTTTAAATGCACACAAAATGGGACATTTTAAAAAGAGTTTATTCACAATTTAAACGCCACATTTCAAACACTTACATTTGAAAAATCGTCTTTCCTGACGGAGATATTGACTCTAATACATATAAAAATTTGGTTGTTCTTTTGTGTAAATTCGCAACATATAAATACTGTGCAATACATACACAAGTAAATTATCACGACCACCAAGCAGATGTGGTACGATTACAACGTTGTGTGGTTGAGGTTTAGTATAGCATACGCAAAAAATGTCTGTTTAAAAAAATCTAAATATTTACAGTGGCGTAAATAGATTTGCTTAGTGCTTCAAAACTTATCAAACACAGGCCGTATTGTTTAATAATTATTTGTTCAGGAGATGGCTGAACTATGTGCGACAAAAGTGCAGTGCGAATAACACATTGTGGTAATTAACTGTGCAATAGTGATCAATAAAACCAATATAATTACATATGTAGTATTTTTAATTACAGGACATTTTACATTGTATTATATATGTCTTATTAAGCTCCCTCGGTAGTATGCCTGAAAGCGTATCAGGGGAAGGCTTATAAATAAACTTAATACCTAACTTAAACTAACCCATGTCTTACCTAGGATTCGAACCCAGAACCTCCCGCACCCCAGACCGGTGGCGCACCAACCGACTGCGCCACAGGAGGTCGGGGGATGTTTTGCAGTTAGATGGGGCATTCATGATCTAAACTTAGGACTTCTGAACTCAGAACACTGGCAACACTAAGTCACGGAGTTATGGTATCGGAGTGGATAGCCCTGAAAACGTTACATCGCCGTTTCCGTCCTGATATCCCATGTGTCGATCTGATTCTTAAGACGCGTTCACTTCTAAATCGTTCTTGCAGCCCAACCTCAGTGATACTACGACACACAAGCACTGTGGGGATTCTGTGTTCTTCTCCAGCCACGCTCAAACTGTCGGACCGTAGCGGCGAGCGGGTGCGTGACCGGAGTGCAAAGGTGGCCCTTATCGTCAGTCCCGGCTCGCACGTCCCGGCGAGAGTAAGGGGGGTGGGGGGTGGAAGTGGGGGCGGTCTTATAATATATCACGATAACCGGGCGGGCACTAGAAGGAATCGGAGGGGCAGAAAACGGCGCGAGGAGCATGGGGGCGGGGTCCACGGNGTTAGGTATACATCTGTGAATACTAAAATTATTTATTTCGATTTCAGCTATTTTAATGTACATAAGTGTAAGAATAAGCAAATTAATTAAAAAAACAATTTTTTTTATAATTTTAGTTTTACTTTACCGACGCATGAATAAAGTGATCAGACACATGTCAATGTTAATTTTGCATACGGCGAATAAAAATACATTGAGCATACAAGTAGATATTTAGCAGGACTTTAAGAAGTGTTCACTTTACCGTGAACAGTATATCAATCGTGTGCGCATGGTATAAAGGATTAACCAGTGGTTTCAGCTGGAAGAAGAAATTATAGCTAGTCATTTATACCCATTCTTAAGTATTTCTAATGTATTGGTTTTCCATCAGGTTAGTTTTCTCAAGTGAAATTTGAATAATTATAACCAACATGGTTTACTGATGCGAAATAAAATCATGAAATGTTTATATGATAATAAAATATTATGTAAAATTAACATTTCTGTGGTAGGTAGTCCTAACATAAAAAAAAAGTATTTTGAGATGGAAAACAGTAGGACTAGGCCTATGCCATACCATGGTATGTTTTCTAACATTAGGCCCAACTCTTGACATTGTTTTGTTAGTACATACATAAAATAACTTTTTGCAGTACTGTCGGTTTATTAATGGTAGACATTGAAATAATTTTACGTATCAGCGAAAAATGGTGTAATTGTGGTGTAGAAATCAAAGATAGCATTTTCATCCTCTGTAAAAAGGAAAACAAGTCATTTATTTATAATGTCTCAAAATCATATACAAATAATTTGCAAATTCCCCAACATCCAATTCTCCAATATTGTTATATCAATAGCAACCAAATTAGAAGTTTTAAAGATATTTTCATTACAGGGCTATTGATAGAAATTTAAAACTGTACAGCTTGTGTACTGTAAATAATTTTGAGTTTGCAGTGTAATCAGATTTAAAGCAGTTGAGTGATATTTCACAAATCTCCTACATTCATTCAAAAATGTTCAAACACACTAAATTCATTAGCGGATTTAGCCTAAGTTTCCCCACAAAAATTTCAACTGCAACCATTTTTAGTTAGGGATATTTATAAACTGTTACTGTGTGTGGTTTTTACCTCCGCTATGCATTTGATATGAATTACGTATTAATATCTTTATAAATTAATATTCATTAAAACTGTTGTATATATTTTTAATGTTATTCTTTTATGACACATGTTCTTCCTTTATAATACTGTCATAATTCCATGAAAGTAAATTGTGAGTAATTTTTTTCTGGTATAAGGTAATCATTAATATAGCCTATCACTAAATTCTCTTGAAAGTGACAAACTTGTATAACAAAATCTGAACAGACTAACACTTAGGTGATGAGTAAGGTATTAGTGTTGTAAGACATGTCTGTTACCCGTGTGTCTTATACATATCAAATGTTTTAATTAGGGCTTACATGGCAGATAAATATGTATGTAAATCCTCATACTTCTTCCCTTACTAAAAATGTTTTTTAAAATTTTTATATTGAAGCCTTATGCTAGGCCACTCATTTCACTTAAAAATGTTTTTTTTTCACTTCATTGCAGTCTAAATAAATAAAAATAAACACTCATCAGCTGTTAGCAACCTAAAAGTGAGATATTATGATGTAAGTGCTAGGGATTATAGTACGATCTGTTCAAAGCACACACGGGTCACATGTAGCGAGATAAATGTTGTAAATGTGTGTAGTNACGATCTGTTCAAAGCACACACGGGTCACATGTAGCGAGATAAATTTTGTAAATGTGTGTAGTGTTACATTAGTCACAATAATGTGTAATGCTAGAATCTGTTGTTGCTGGACACGTCACTAGGTAATTATGAAAACAACTGTATCATTAATTGTGTGTGCACGTAGCTGGAGATATTTTTAAATAAATACAATTTGGTGCACAAGGGTGGTTCCATAAAAACTGTCGAGACAGTCATAGGTAATAGAACGTTTTATTCCAGACTAAAATGTCACCTTGTCTTCGGGTATGTGAGTTTAACTTAAACTCCACAGTAGTGAATATAATTAAATCAGTATCTTGCCTTAAGATAATGTGATAATTTATAAAATTTTACTACAAAATACAAAATAAGTAATTTTTTAACGTTTGACAATCTTTAAATAAATAAAAGTAGTAATAATTAAAAATTATTTTTTTTGTGTTTGAAATAGGATGCAGAATTAATGTCTTTAGTATTATTTGTGAATAATCTGATATAGGAAAATTGTCATAAGAGGTTTTATATCTTCACCGATGATATGGTTAAATGATCCATGTTAAATTTAATGAAATTGTCTTTTGAAATTGGCTTCTGATAATATCTGATGATATAATATAGTAAAGGATTAATTAATACAAAGATGTTGTGGTTACAGCATTTTTAATAGCATAATTAGAGAAGAAAACAAGTTGTTATACGAAATACAATGATCAACACAACCTAAACTATGGTGGGTGGCTCATTTGCAGAAGTTGGGTATGAAAATTGAGGCCGCTTTGTAGACATCATGAATAAAATGGTGTTAGCTAAATGCAATTATGTCAGGAGTTGTAAGCTTCAAACTAAGTGGCTTTTCTATGGTCAAAGTGTCCAATTTTTTTTTTGTTACGGGTTAATTTCAGGGTACAGCCTAACACACAAGACAGGATTTTGAACAGCAGTTTTAATGTAAGCAAAAGCAGGAATAAATTTGTTTAGTAATCTTTTATATACTATTTAACAGACCTAAGTTTTTACAAATATGAAATTTGCTACAAAGTCGCGAAAGAGTAAGCTATCGTGGGCAGTAATATGTTGAATTACGGAGCTCATAACAGAAGAGTTTAATGAAGTAGATCTAGGTCTTGTATGATTGGCTCCATTCTGCCTCACAAAAAGGACGAAACCTTTAGAAGAGCTGGGAAGGGGAGAAGCGGAAACAGGAAGTTTGTTCAGTGTTTTGCAGCTTTGTTTTTAATTACTGTAACTTCAAAATATTTTCTTGATCATGTCAGGGTCACTTGATAGTTCTGTAACTGACTAATGATAATAACAATGTAATTTTTGTAGAAATATTTTTTTTATGCTCGCCAGAAATGTTTGTGTGCTTGTTTACATTGTTTCACATTTAAAACAATTTTTGAACATTTTTTTTTTTTTNCAGTGTTTTGCAGTTTTTTTTTTAATTATTGTAACTTCAAAATATTTTCTTGATCATGTCAGGGTCACTTGATAGTTCTGTATCTAACTAATGATAATAGAAATGTAATTTTTGTAGAAATATTTTTTTGATGCTCGCCAGAAATGTTTGTGTGCTTGTTTACATTGTTTCACATTTAAAACAATTTTTGAACATTTTTTTTTTTTTTTTNCGTTTCTGCCAGCATAGACTCAGGAAATGCAGAGAGATGCAGTTCTAACAAACACTACACAAAGGAACTTCTGAAAACAACATAGGGCAATCATGCTTTATGAAATACCTGCTCAATTGTACTGGAGAATACGACAACCTATTTTTCGCCAAAACAGGACACTACATTTATTTACGTATATTGGCAGTACCAAGTAATGCAATTGAGCAGATGGGTTCAATTGTACGTCACGATTCTGTACCTGGTATTAGGCATTAGAATTGAACCCATCCACCCAAATATATTACTACATACCACAACAGCAAAGGCTCGTATCTACATAAACCTAAATTAATATTACCTACGTACAACAACGTTAATAACATCCTTCAAAATAGTATATGATAATATCCTCTGCCATCCAATTATTAAATAAGAATTACAATTACTCCTTGTCACTAGAGAATACTATACTAATATTATTTAACAACGCTGTAAATTACATGATTCGAAATATTATACGATACCATCCACTGCTGTAAGATTATAAAAAAAACACAATACTTGTAACCACTACAGAACCATAGCATAACTACCTGCCTACAACGCTGTGTATTATACCCTTCAGACTATTATACGATAGATACCATCCACTTTTAAGAGATTTTTCAAAACTGCAAATTTTTTTGCCACTGCAGAACTCTAACCTAACATTACCAGCCTACAATACGGATTATTATACCTTTCAGACTATTATACGATGGATACCATCCACCTTGATGAGATTTTTCAAAACGGAATACATTTTTTGCCACTACAGAACCCTAACCTAACACCCATATACTGCATCTTTATGCTTAATTCCTGCCATTACCTTCATTTGTATAAAAAACCGGATGTACCATGCTATTTCATTTCTNTTTAATAACATCCTTCAAAATAGTATATGATAATATCCTCTGCCATCCAATTATTAAATAAAAATTACAATTACTCCTTGTCACTAAAGAATACTATACTAATATTATGTAACAACGCTGTAAATTACATGATTCGAAATATTATACGATACCATCCACTGCTGTAAGATTATAAAAAAAACACAATACTTGTAACCACTACAGAACCATAACATAACTACCTGCCTACAATACGGATTATTATACCTTTCAGACTATTATACGATGGATACCGTCCACCTTGATGAGATTTTTCAAAACGGAATACATTTTTTGCCACTACAGAACCCTAACCTAACACCCATATACTGCATCTTTATGCTTAATTCCTGCCATTACCTTCATTTGTATAAAAAACCGGATGTACCATGCTATTTCATTTCTCGATTTGAGAGGCCAGAAGTCACTTTCTTTAATGGCACGTTCACAGAAAAAATGGCTACTGTTAGTCGACATTTTCTTGTTTAGAAGCACCTGTGTACATATTTGTTTGTAGCATTTCATATACAACCACACAACAAGAGGTATTAGAACTGAATCTTTGTCAACACAGAGAGATTCGGTTTCACATTTGTATCCTCTGAACTGCAAGGAATACAGAATGCTAGATATCAATATGCATTGTACATGTGAACGAGGCTTGTTGAATTGGGCTGTGGCTGTGGGTAACTTCATCGTGCGTGTACAGGCACTGCAAGCCAGGAACCAAAATCAACTTAACATTTTGAATCCCAGTGGTTCAGCATAAATTAAGAATCTTTGAAAGGAGCATGGTTCCAACTTGTAAATGACAGTATGTTAGCGTGTGAGCTCTGATCTGACTGTGCCTTTATCACAGTTATGAACTGACCAATCACAGCAACTCTATTTACAAGACCGCGTACATATTGAAATTTTGCATGACAAACATGTTGCTGAAATTAATTTTCTTTTTGATATACCTTATTAAGTTTCAGTTTATGATAAGTGTCAGTCACTAAGTGTGCATAAAATGTTGCAAATGTACTTAATTACGGTGAAAATTAATACCATATTATATGACTGAAATACAAAAATAAATTGTGTTTTGCTTGTAAAACGGATGAAAATCAAGGAACGTAAAAAGTTAGTTAGAAAAATTTTTCATAGTCAACTTTAGGGATATGGGAGTTTAATACACTGAAGGAAGCATAAACAGATTTGCTTAAAGAAATTTTAATATTTTTGATTTGGGAATGAGTAAAACAATACTTTATATAATTTCACTCACATAAAATATCAAATTTGCTATAACTAAAACCTGAGAGCTTGTGAATTGGGCACAACTACAATGTTTGCATTAACATTCGTTAACGTTATCTGAGTTAGTTTTAACATTCTATTTTAACAAGACAGCCAACTAGGTTAGCCACGTATAAACCGAGTGAGTGTAGTGGTTAAGTTAGCACTGTAGTTATTAAGAGGCAAATTGTCGGTGGCATACGTTGATATCGCTTGTTGCAATATGTTGCAATAAGTGAGATGCCGTAAGTAGATTACATCGTGTTTCAGACAGAGCTTGCGTCAAGGTGAAACAATACTGTAAACAAACCAACACACTGCAGCACTGCTTGTATTTTTTTTCTGTGCAATGAATGTCGATATATATCATCTCCACAGCTATCATATCGCAAACAGTAACTTAATTTACATACCTATATTACAGTTGATCACCACTTACTGCTGTTTTAATGTAATGCTAGGACAAGGAATACACCAGTGCAGAGATTGTTTGTAAATGCAGTGCAATTTCTAACAAGCATGTCATTGTTGACCTCCATCTGAGTTGTTTGGTTACCTTAGGATACACACACTAGTTCCAGGTGGGAAGGTGTTTTATGGCTGAACTAGCTGGTCGCTGTAAAAAGTGGTTAATATGTATGATGATAGCAAGCAGTTGATAATACCCAAATTAACCATACCATATCTTTTATGTTCGAAAGAAACTATATAAAATGGTATGTTAGCCTAATATTTTGAAACTATTTTCGATACAGTAACATGCAAATGATAAGTTCTGATTTTATGTGTTTCTCTTTGAATGTTTTTGTTTATCACTTCTTTTGGAACATGATGATACTCTCACGCAGTTATACTGCAAATAAGTTATATTTAACTTCTAGAATATAAGTAAATCAATCACTTATGCATAAAATCAATGAATAAAAACTTATAATACATCTAAAAACTATCATTTAAGCATAATTAATTTTAAAAAATTTCTACTTAATATTAATAACAACAAAATATTACACTTTATGATTCTAGCTACCTGTTTTAACTTTTCGTTCCACAGTTGTATTTTATGCATGACTGTTCCAAATTTGGATGTTTTCTGAGTGACATTTTCTTTGCAACTTAAGTTAAGCAAGACTTTTATTTCTTTGTAGCTGCAATAACCAATGGTGATGAGCTGTCACATTTTCAGAGTTAAATAATACATACAGTTGTCAAATATTTAATACAGTTTTTAAATAGTATTTACAATATTGCAAAAAAAAAAAAAGTCAAGTGAATAATACATGATCGTTGCAGTGTTTTAAAACTAACCAATTTGGTAGTTCGCTGTTAAGTTGTGCAGTGTAACAATTTTATAATCTTAAGTAATCATGTTAATAGCAAGATGTGCCACTCTTCTACACTAGTTCTCAGATTATAAATTACTTAGTTTCTACTAAATCTGTACGTATATTTTGGTTAAAAAGTTACACTACGTAAATATCCACATTTTGATCATCTACAAGAATTGTTTAAAAACTTCGTAAATGATTTTAATAATGTAAACAATTATTTACAATAACAGTAAGTATACATAATTAAAATTGCGTGGCAGACAGACATCAACAAAATTCACGTGTATAAAAATTGTCTTCACTATTTCCATATAGTGACATATTTTTCAGTTTTTTCATCAGTTCTGTAAACTGTTAGGCTGATTTTGATGAACGTTCAGTTAGGTGTTAAGGCAGAATTTGAGCATTCTACATTGTTTAAGCATTCTGTTCATGCTCTGTTGTGGAATAGGTAGGAAAAATGTTGCAAAATACAGCATAGTATAAAAAGGAAATTTTTCCTGTAGAAATATTATATGGGGCCAAAGGAAGTACTCTAGTTGTAAATCATAATGCAGTCTAAAGTCGTGGATTGTAAAAATGGGATTCCAGTGAATTTAAGTGATACTCATATTGAGCAGTTTCATTTTATGTATATTCAAGAAAACCTCTGACCAGCCTAGACTGGATTTAAATTCAAAAAATCTCTTTGACAAGTGCCTACCATACCTACTGAGTGACGAGAACTACGTTTTTGAAGCAAGGAATAACTGGCGATTTGTAGATTTCCTAACCAGGTGTGCAATTTTTTTAAAAACTCGAGTTGGTTAAAGTAACCCATAAAAAATTATGCGGGATTGATTCTTTTTAACAAGTGGTACTGATGTCCTAGATATTGCAAAATAGTATTTTTGTGTCGAGGAAGCTGTACAGTAGCCTCCATTTGAACAGCCAGGGCTTCTCTTTTTAATGTGACCTCCACCATGAGCAGCATATGAGTTTCCATGTGCAAAAGTTGTTCTAATCACACGCTAGAATTTATTTTCAGAAACAAGGCCTCCTTGTCACTTGAAAAGTGTACATATTACTTCTCTTCATTTAAAGTTTTATGTACGAACTTGTGATTCATTAACGTACATATCATTATTGGAAACTGTGTGACTGATAACAGTGCGAATGGTAAGAGTTCTACAAGTTACATCATGTATTGTAAATTAATCAGAAGAAGGTTTTAATTATTCATTTTATGATATTCGGGTATTGAGAATCAAAGTATTTTTCAAGGAATCGATAATCTGGTATCGGAATCGAAAATTTTGGAATCTTCCCATCCCTATTCATTATGATATATAATTTTTAAGCTGTGAGGTAATTAGTTAACTTAGATTTTTAAAATTTGGCTCTTAATAGTACCCCATATCTAGTCATAAATAACAACGAATTTTTGGCAATTATTTAGGTATTATGTTTAAATTAGGGCTGTGCTGGTACAAGCACCTAGTATTGGGCATCAGTTTATATTCAGCATTCTGTTGAGTCACATGATATCAGTGTGGATAATGGACGTATTGGTGAGGATATTGGAATAGTGCCTTCTTTAAAATATAAAAAAAAGAAACTGGCAGTTTCCTAATTACCTAAAGAAACCAACATCTTTGTATCCGTACACAATATTCACACAGATTAGTAAACAGGACAGGGAGATTAAAGATGTATTTAAAACAAGNCATCTTTGTATCCGTACACAATATTCACACAGATTAGTAAACAGGACAGGGAGATTAAAGATGTATTTAAAACAAGGCGTATTAAGCCTAGAGGGAAGGAAGGAAAAGTGGGTACTGCCATTCTCTTGCTGAATAAAATTTTGGTTTTACCATGAAGAAATCTTGCACATAAAATTTTATTTTATTTCTGAATTTTGTTCTGCATTGAATTTTGCTGGAGATTTCATCAAAGGACGAGAATTGGTGATTATTTTTTAACTCTATGATAATTTTTTAGGTACAAAAAACCAACAAAACTATACTTTTCTGTTCCTTCTGAATGCTTATTCTGAGAGAACATCTTATTCAGACGGGACTAATTTTGACTGACCACATTTATTGTAGCCAAACCATTTTAAGAAAGGTTTTATTATTTTTATAAATGGTTTTTGTAGATTGTTATTAAACAGTACTCTTTATTTTATTATGCAACTGAGTAAATAATAATAACAATGTAACTATATATAATCAAATATTTCAATGTTGCTCAATTTTCTTATACAATGATAAAATTATGGAATGCGCTTGAAAGTTCAGGTTCATACTACTAATCGAGAATTTACGTATAAAAAAAAATGTGGACTACTTTTGATCTAACCTTTACAAACTTCAGAGTTGGGAATTGGGTTTGGAAAATAACGTATTAGAGAGAGAGCGAGATAGAGAGAATTAGAGAGAGAGAATGAGAGAGAGAGAGTCAGTTGGCCAAAGTGAACTACATTACGTGCTTTCAGCTATGCCACATTTTTGCCTATTTCATCATACTCGTGCAAGGCTGATGCTGTCATGATAGTTTGCAGCTTATCTTCTCAGCTTTTTATGTTTTTGCAGCTTTATTGATACCCAATTTTGTTTTGTTTGGTGCATTTGTATCTGCATGCTTTTTCCAGGTTCATCATGAAGATCAACCCAGTGACTTGTTCAAAGACGGCAAAAATAGTGTATTGAATTCCAGCAAACGTGTGGTTGATNCCTAGAGGGAAGGAAGGAAAAGTGGGTACTGCCATTCTCTTGCTGAATAAAATTTTGGTTTTACCATGAAGAAATCTTGCACATAAAATTTTATTTAATTTTTGAATTTTATTCTGCACTGAATTTTGCTTGAGATTTCAACAAGGGACGAGAATTGGTGATAATTTTTTAACTCTATGATAATTTTTTAGGTCGAAGAAACCAACAAAATTTTACTTTTCTGTTCCTTCTGAATGCTTATTCTGAGAGAAAATCTTATTCAGACGGGACTAATTTTGACTGACCACATTTCTTGTAACCAAAACATTTCAAGAAAGGTTTTATTATTTTTATATTTTTTTTTGTAGATTGTTATTTAACAGTACTCTTTATTTTATTATGCAACTGAGTGAATAATAATAACAATGAAACTATATATAATCAAATATGTCATTGTTGCTAAATTTTCTTATACAATGATAAAATTATGGAATGCGCTTGAAAGTTCAGGTTCATACTACTTATCGAGAATTTACGTATTTAAAAAAATGTGGATTACTTTTGATCTAACCTTAATAAACATCAGAGTTGGGAATTGGGTTTGGAAAATAACGTATTAGAGAGAGAGAGAGAGAGAGAGAATGAGAGAGAGAGAGTGTGTCATTTGGCTTAAGTGAACTACATTACGTGATCTCAGCTATGCCACATTTTTGCCTATTTCATCATACTCGTGCATGGCTGATGCCGTCATGATAGTTTGCAGCTTATCTTCTCAGCTTTTTATGTTTTTGCAGCTTTATTGATACCCAATTTTGTTTTGCTTGGTGCATTTGTATCTGCATGCTTTTTCCAGGTGCGTCATGAAGATCAACCCAGTGACTTGTTCAAAGACGGCAAAAATAGTGTATTGAATTCCAGCAAACGTGTGGTTGATACAAGAGATCGAACAGATTTCTTCGAAACGTTCGAAGACAGCCGAGATGATATCTGATGTACTGGTAACACGAGGGCTGATGTGCAATGATTTTAAATTTTGTTTGTACAAACTATATGACATCGATGTTCTGACAACATGAATATTATGTGAGATATTAACTTTCTTTGGTTTTAACTGAGTTTGTATACAGTAGTTATAAGATGTAAAGCATTCTTTAAATGTTCAAAATTTGATTTTTTATNAATTTTGTTTGTACAAACTATATGACATCGATGTTCTGACAACATGAATATTATGTGAGATATTAACTTTCTTTGGTTTTAACTGAGTTTGTATACAGTAGTTATAAGATGCAAAGCATTCTTTAAATGTTCAAAATTAGATTTTTTATTTTTTTTGGTTTATTGTTAGTTTTATTTATCCTTAAAATTTCTCATTAAATTGTTGCACATTTATTAAATCCTGTTATTTATGATTTTGTATAGTGTTCACTTACGATATGTTTTTGCAGGAACTGGTGTAAAATTGAAAAGAGTTTCTTTTTAATGATCCGAAATAACCTGTTCCAAGGCCTTTAAGTTGCACAAAAATTTATTGCAAAACTTAAAGTCTGTTCTGTTGAGGCTGGTCTTAAAATTCATCAATATTTCAGTACCGGTATGAAGTTCCTAGAAACGTTTGCAAACCGTAAAATAATAAGAAAAATGGAGAAATTATATTTATTCACGAAACTTTGCAATAACATCCATATTCACGAAAGTCAATGAAATCGTTCATTTACGTGTTTACAAAACCACAATACTGAGAGTTTAACATTATGAAAACTCTTACAAACAGTTAGTTCCACGAGTTAACAAGTGTTATACAACGTTATCTCATTTAATTCACATATGCGCTGGCAAGATATAAAACTATGTGATTTATTCATGTTGTTGACTTACAAACACAAACAACATTTTAGTTTTCACTCCTGAATGAGAATGATTCATAAATTGATCAGTGGCGTGGCTGAATATTAATTGCTGTGCTTAAAATTCAATATATTGACCTGAATCCTG
The DNA here is from genome assembly GCA_002778355.1 of Clitarchus hookeri. Taxonomy (NCBI): domain Eukaryota; kingdom Metazoa; phylum Arthropoda; class Insecta; order Phasmatodea; family Phasmatidae; genus Clitarchus; species Clitarchus hookeri. The sequence continues at coordinate 366,499 of NQII01001794.1, forward strand.
GCACTAAATCCTCGTTCACGGGTAGAATCATGGCTTACATACCTATTATTTTAAAATAGACAGTTATGACTATAAAGTTATGTGGAACTAAATATTTTGACATAATACAGATAAATAATTTTTACGTCAACGTAATAATTACGCACTTAAAATTCGTACAGTATTCGTAAACACTGCCAACTTTGTCATCTTTACGTCGCAAAATCAGTTGAGAGTGGCAAAAATAATAACTTTTTGAACATTCCCACGATTTTGAAAATTAAGACTTCTATGTGAATACAATGTAAATACTGCGATGTAAATATTGACTGCCCACAAAAAGGCATGCATAAACACTGTTGTGCTGTGTGCATAGAGTTACAGTGACAGTGTGGTTTAAAAATATTACATGTGAGTCTTCCGCCTTAACATAAGTAAAAAATATTTCAGTTAATTTATTTGTTAAACACTTGCCACAAACAATCTTATTAACAATGTTACATCTAGTGTGAAGTGTGCTGAGAGAAACAGGCCGTTCTTTTGCACCGTAAAATTAAGTTCCCACATGTTCATTCAACTTTCTTATAATTTCTATCTTTCTTTCACTGAAATTAGATGGTGCATTTTTTCATCCATTATGCAAAAGTAACTTACATTGATATCACAATAAATAATTCTTCCGACACATTTGTTAACGTTGTAGGATAGGGTTTCCATAGACATACCTACATGGAACACCTCATAAACGTACTGTCATGGTACACAGCCAAAATAGTACTAGCCTTTGGGATGACAGTATCGATCAACTGTTGCTGCCTTCTTGCATTGGCAAGCATTTGTTGTGCACAGGCACCGTAACTATTTAAAGTTATCGCGAAGTTGTACGAACTCATCTTGCATGGTGACAGCTATAATTGTTCATGTTTTACTATTGACACGAAAAACTGGCACAATACAATTGCTGAAGTGTAATATGTGGTTATACTTAATGGCAACTAAACGGGACTTGAAAATAATAACAAATCGTGGGAAAACATAAATACCAGGAAAGTAAATATATATGAGTTTTCACTATTAACTAACAGTAAATCCATATAAAACAGCCATAATATAACATCTCCTTAATGCTCATTCTTGTGAAATTGCACTGTATACACTTCACCTATAAATAACAACCTAGATATCTACAAAAAACAATGAAATGAAGTCTAACGTTAGTTTTTCACGTTTGATATTGATGTCTGCTTTCCTTGTATTATGCAAATGTGTTATTCGTTTGGAATGTTCTTTATTTTACCAGTTTTATGAGAAGAAATTTGTAGGACATTGATATTCAAGGGCAGGCACTCCTTTGTGACGTGTGTAATCCTTTAGTGTACCATCTATTATACTCAGATTCACGTAGTACAGTAAAATCTCAATACAAATCTGAAGCGACCATAATTTCGGCACTTCGCAATATCGAGGTTTGTATGAAACAAAGAATAAAAAAAATTACTTTCTGGCAGATTAGTAGAAATTGCTTCATGCATTTAACTATTTACCCAGCACAGTCCCCGAAATGTCACTGGTTTGTAAAAAAAAAATGGAATGATTTCCATAACAATTTTCATTAATATTTATATAGCTACAATTTTTTATAGGTACATACTTAAAAATTGTAAGCTGCCAAGTTTCAATGTTGCTTAAATATGAGAGTTTTTATATCAAAGGTCCAGTAATAGGCATGTTTGTTGCACGAATGTTTTGGTACCACTTAAATAAGCCAGCTTGTCTAAACTATAAATTGATTTGCGTGGGGTACTATATCCAATTTTTGGCAGTTTAATTTTATTTCACTCCCCGGTTTTTCGGTCACTTTATTTTATTTCACTTCCCTATTCTCGTGTGATGTGATTTTATTCCGTTTCTGTATTTTCGTGTAAAGTGACTTTATTTTGCTTCTAAATGTTTGTGCAGTCTAAGTNAAATGTTTGTGCAATCTAATTAGATTTCACATCCCCTTTCTTGTGTAACATAATCTTACTTCACGTTGTAATTGTTGTTCGATGTAATTCTATAAAATTTTGTTATTCTCTCAGAACCTATAGCTGCTACATTTGTACTTCAACATAACTTCTGTAAATGTTAACTTTTTTCACAGATAAATGGTAACATTATCAGATATCACTTCCCACGAATGACATCAGTTTGGTGTAACGAAATGGCGTCCTAATTTACTATAGTTACAAGTGTGATTGCTAAAGCATTCCTATGTCAACCATTTTTAAAAAATGTGGTGCTATGAAACCTATTCATCTGTGATCGAAGAGTTTGTTTACATTTCCGTGATAAATATTTTTCACAGGCATGCTGTTTCTGTTGATGAATTTCGCATTAACGGTATAAAACAACACGTTTTTAAACCTATCGCAATCAAAACCACTGTGTGTCTTTGTTACAAGTAGTTACAATTTTCTTATTAACATAAATGAGCAGAACTTGTTTAACCACTAATATATCAGATATTGTACAAGAACTACACAGGAATCTTTTAAAACCATTGTGCTTGAATGTTTTTTTTTTATTTGAATAGTGTTTGCTGTATTCATACAAACAAGACTTGTTGGTGTTAAGACTTTTATAAATGTTTTCAATATATATGTAAGAAGTTGGTACAAAGATAAGACATTTCTTGTGTAATAAATAATTATTTTCTATCGATATATATTGTATTTATTTGTGAAACATCCCATACATTAAAAATTTTTAGGTCATTATNCAATCAAAACCACTGTGTGTCTTTGTTACAAGTAGTTACAATTTTCTTATTAACATAAATGAGCAGAACTTGTTTATCCACTAATATATCAGATATTGTACAAGAACTACACAGGAATCTTTTAAAACCATTGTGCTTGAATGTTTTTTTTTATTTGAATAGTGTTTGCTGTATTCATACAAACAAGACTTGTTGGTGTTAAGACTTTTTATAAATGTTTTCAATATATATGTAAGAAGTTGGTACAAAGATAAGACATTTCTTGTGTAATAAATAATTATTTTCTATCGATATATATTGTATTTATTTGTGAAACATCCCATACATTTAAAATTTTTAGGTCATTATGGAAAAAATACAAAAATGTATAGGAGAGTAATCCATAATTTGAATATAATTGTACAATAGTGAGTTACGGTATTTTATGTGTGTGTATGAATGCATTTTATCAACATAACAAGTCGAAATTTGTCTTCAATACTACATACTTTCCGACACATACTATTGTGATGAGCTGCATACGGCACAGGTCGACTCTATATGATATGGGTGGTACTGAAATCTCTTTGGCAAAAATTGCAGTTGCCAAAGTGAAATTGTTAAGTAAAATTGATGCTGTAAGTACACCTAAATTGATTTGTCATGACAGTTGTATGTAATGTCAGGTTGAGTTGACTGCAGTCTGCTTTGCTATCCAAGTATATAATTTTGGAAGGACAACTCTATTCTAAATTAATTTACATCATAACATGGTGTACACAATGGTGTTTTATACGTATGCATTTCTATAAACTTACAATAGGCTGCAAATTATTGTTTGAGTCATTNTGTACAATAGTGAGTTACGGCATTTTATGTGTGTGTATGAATGCATTTTATCAACATAACAAGTTGAAATTTGTCTTCAATACTACATACTTTCCGACACATACTATTGTGATGAGCTGCATACGGCACAGGTCGACTCTATATGATATGGGTGGTACTGAAATCTCTTTGGCAAAAATTGCAGTTGCCAAAGTGAAATTGTTAAGTAAAATTGATGCTGTAAGTACACCTAAATTGATTTGTCATGACAGTTATATGTAATGTCAGGTTGAGTTGACTGCAGTCTGCTTTGCTATCCAAGTATATCATTTTGGAAGGACAACTCTATTCTAAATTAATTTACATCATAACATGGTGTACACAATGGTGTTTTTATACGTATGCCTTTCTATAAACTTACAATAGGCTGCAAATTATTGTTTGAGTCATTTAATGGGTACTAGTTATTCACAAGTGCATGGTAAATTAATCAAAACAACTTACAACATGTAATAAAATGTTACAGGCAGTAGAAAAATTAAATATTAATTATTAGTGAATGTAATGATATTTATTAGTGAAAGTAGCCTAATTGCCAACGCAATTGTTTTAACAACAAAATTTTCAAAACCTATCGTAAAGTTAGTTCTTCAAATACTGTAGCACTTTATAAGTAATTTGAAGCCATTACATGTACGGGCAGGTACTCCTTGCATATTCTTTCAAGTTTTAAGAGCGACACGGACACTGATAGTATAGTGTGGTATAATTGTTTTTAAAAAACATTTTTTCTTATATATACGTCAAGTGCTGTGAAGATAATACGTAATAGGTTATTCAAAATTATTCTTGTGAAGAACATAATGTTAAAGTTTAATATATAAATAGTTACAAAGTAAACGGAAAGGTTTCTCAGGTGTCAAATATTTGCCTCGAACTTTTATAGAGCTACCATAAGTAAATAAAGTGAATTCTATTTTCAAGTGACAGACACTTGTTTTGAGGTAGCGGAAATGTTCGTAAAATAGGTTGGATGTCTTTTTGAATTACATTTGTCACAAAGTGTTATATTGAATTCTTTGTTGCATAGTTGCAATATTACTTAAAATAACTTTCCTTTAAAACATGCAAATGAAACATCCGTAAAATAACATAAGTGGGTGTTCACATTAAGGAAATATTTGTTTAAATGCATGACGGAAACATCCGTAATGTAACTGACATGTTTTGTTAAAGTAACGGAAATGCTTGTTTAAGTAGATGATGGTAATCTACATATATTTTCAAATTACGGAAATTTACATTTTAGTATGTAATGAAAACATCCGGAAAGTAACCGATATGTCTTCAATTAAAGGAAATTTACGTTAAGCTACATAACGGAAACGTTTCTAAAAATTTCAATATTTATGTCATATTACGAAAATATACAATACACTGACACCGTTAAGTGAAATCATGTTTACGGAAACTTTCAATAATGCAAGTAATTGCATCCGTAAGTTAACGGGTAGTTCTGGAAAATTTTTCACTTGCAGTTTTCTTTAAAATTACCGACATTTTTTAAAACAATATACATACTTCCATATGTTGCTGCAAGTTGCATTAATATTTATGCCAAAAATTGCACATACAAAAGTTTTATTGATAAATATTGTGCCTGCGGGTATTTCAGGCAAATACTAAACAGCGAAACACAAGTTTCCTAGAATTGAGTTCCTTATTCTGGTATAAACATTTCAGCGAAACCTCGCTTTCGAAAGCCGAGTTTCCGGAACAGAGTTTTCGACTGACGGTTTAAACGAACTGTATGACACAAACACTCACAAAACTTCCGTACTGCATTACGCACGCNGGAGGGGAAGGGGGGAAAATGTTGTAGGCTCAAATATTTTGTAGTATATCACGTTACGTATGGATGAAGGTAACAATAATCTGGTCATCATTTTAAACAATCTCAAATTCTCATGTGCCGTTTACGTTACGAAACGTGTCAATACTGTGAAATATATTAAAATACAAATGTATGCCTACATAAAGTCCTGTTATTACTTCAGAAACAATTAGTTTGTTATATATATGTATATATATATATATGTATATATATATAAAGGATGAGGCACCGTAGGCAGGCAACATGAATAACGCTGCCTCTTTCAGTCGTAGATGAAAATGTATCAGACAAACGTTGCTTGGGTCCAAGGTGTAATAACTTGATAGTGATAATTTCCCCGTACGTGGAAGGGTAAAGTAGATACAAATGTCAACCGCGTTAATTAAAATGGAATGATAACTTATATATAAATACCAAGAACCAAGAAATTACTAGCAGTTGTATATATAAGTGCTAAAAAATGTTTGGTTCTGCCATAACAACGTAATGTGCCACATAATCGCGCTCTAAATAAGTTTGCAGTGGACTTCCTAAATTTTTACGGAATTGTATAACCCAAACATAGCAAGGAAAATTTGTCATAACTAGGGCAGGCTAGGCTTTGTCGTCCTCTTTACACGCGAGACAATATTGTTTTATTATTGATTGCTTCGATCAAGTAAAGCCTTTGTACAACACTATTGTCCAATCACAGTAGCAGCAGAAAAGAACAAATATTTCAAGTCCACCTTGCTGAGAGAATGGACAGTTTGGGCCAGCACAATCATTTTATTTCGTATGCATACCAAAAATATTATGTTTCAAGTCTTTTTTTAAGGACGCGACAAAGGGATTTCTTTAATTCCAGTGTTAATTTTCTTGCTGAAGGAGATATATATCTTGTGTTTCGCAGTATGTTTTTTGCCAACAAAATATATCGTGAGAGGGGCAACATTTTTGCAATGTATTTTGACGTTTCGTAGAAAACATTTAGTGATAAACTTTGGCACTGACCTTGAAACCTTAACAACCAAGCAAACGGGTAGGAAATTGGGCGTGTCAGTGATTAAGTGTCCGGCGTACGGCATTCCAGGGCAATCACTTAGCGTCCTGCTTGCCTCTACTGCAGCAATTCCGGCGAAAGTGTCCATAAATAAAGCTCGTTCCATTGCGACGAGTGCTACATTCGCCCGATCACTCCACCCTCATTGGAAGAGACCACGGCACGACTAAATACTTTAAAATACCAATGCATGACAGCTGGCAAGAAACCCAGTGGTAACGTTGCTACGTTGCCAAGAGATAAACACGCTGTGGCTCAGTGATGCATTTCATTGAATAACTTCGTGTATATTATAAATACTCGCTACTATTGTTTTTGTATTTGTTGTAAACCCTGCTCAACTTACAGGCGTTAAATGTTTTGTAATTTAAAGCAAATAATTATATATATATATATATATATATGATTACAAAATAATGGGATGACGGAAGAACGAACTTAATGTTGTGGAGCATACAAATAATAAAAACTTAATACCTTTAGAAATGTCATAAAAGTATTCACAAAAGAATATTTTAGCCTACAAAAATATTAATCACTGGTGCATTTTTACAAATTTTTTTTCTGTCTGCCCCCTAGAAATTTTATAAATTAATTTTTTCCAACCATTTATTAAACTTAATTGCTATAGATTTTAGATAAATTAGATTATTTTTTAATTTTTTTTATCTTACTCGCGATTCAAAAATGTGAACTGTAATTACGACGTGTATAACAGTGGGATGTTTTATTTATGATAATATTCTTGACGTCTCAAAGTTGAACAGTGCTTGGTACAAATCTTATGTAACATATATTTTGCCTGTGAGCGTCCTCTTAAGTTATACTGACACAAAGGTCACTGCGGAAATAGATACCAACTATATTAAATGTGTTCAGGGGAAAAATATATGGGACAATCAAACTTTAAATGAATACAGTATCATTCTTTAAAAAATCTGCGGGCCGAATTATATTGCAGTGAAAACAGTTGCCGCTTAGTTATTTATATCCTCTTAATCTTTTTCTACTGAGTTCATTTTTCAAACCCCTAAAATTTTTTTACTCCTTTCGTACATATATAACTTTTTGAAATATTTCAAAAATAATATTGGTATAAATACGCGTATAAGATAATTTAGTTCAACTTTTAAAAACATCGATATTTAATTATTTGTTGAATAATTACTACAGTGCGTTCAAAACCAACTGAGGCAAAAATTATTGGTCTCTAAGTTAAGTTTTAAACTTCTAATAAGAGGCTTAGACAAGGAACAAGGTTTCCGAATAGTTATCAAAATTATTGCAGATATAGAAGTTAGTGGGTCGTAGGTGTAAATTACACCGAAATATTATTTACAGTGTAGAACGGCACAACCATGTTAAATTTTCTACGAAGTTACCTAGACGATATATATACTAATTTTAGTATAGTACAATATTAAATGTCTCTTTTGTGTAGAAGTATTGTTACTGATGATCCAACGAGTCTTGGACAACAAACCTTGCATCTTCATCATCCCAAAATCACCTTACATCAAATCATGTCTTTGCAAACAAGCAGAAATCCGACGAGGCTAACTGAGCATTGTCAGGATGATGCTTCATAATCTTGTTGTCCGTGCGGTATAACGTCTGGCATTATCGTGAAGACTGGGTCGACAACCTGGACTCTTCTTGAGAAACGTCACCCTTATTCTTCGTAACGCCCCCACAGGACTTTTCGGCTGTTAGAAAGCACTTCGTGGTAGACAGCACTTATTAAACCTTATTTTTCAGAAGTGAAATCGCATGTTTCGATTACACTGAAGACAGTTAGGTTTCAGGCGTGCAATGGCGCAGTCATGTTTCATTACCGGTAACGATGGTTTCCTGCTAGGCCTTTTATTCTTCATTGGAGTTCTGCATGTATATAACTAAGTGGAAAAACTAACATACTTACACTTTGCGATAGCGGAGCTACTCTTGATTTATGTAGTGATAAACGCCATATTAAATGCAGTATTGATGGCTGTGGTTGTGGTGAATGGTCCCCCGTTGTGAGGCCGCGGTGGCTGAGGAGTTAGCCTCCTCGCCACCCACAAAGACGAACCGGGTTCATTCCCAGGACCCGGATTTTTGCATGTAGGAATTGTGCCGCACGATGTCGCTGGTCAGCAGGTTTTCTCAGGGATCTCCCGTTTCCCCCATTATTTCATTCCGGCGCTGCACCATACTCACCTCAATCACCCTAATCGGCTCTGAAAACCTCGCTGTTAAGAGCCACCCAAATCTCTTCACTCACTCACGCCATTTATCTACTCTGTACTTAAATCTGTGATAATTAGAAGTACACACATGGATTCCCAAAGCATCTGAAAAAAAATACTTCCAGGAAAATTATAAATTGATCCTAATACGTTTTCGTACGTATACATATCGAGCGAGGTGGTGCAGTGGCAAAACAGTGGAATAGCATACGGGAGTACCTTAGTTAAATTCTGAGTCCGGTCAGTTTCCCGAAAACACAATACGCGAATACTGGGATGATTACTTAGTACAGGCCATCGCCAATTTCCTTCCCCCTTACTCCTTCTCTGGATCTAATAACTTCGCTGTCGACGAGAGTTCTGTACAGACCACGAAACAGAGAGCAGAGCTGCTATCGTATGACTGCCATTTAAAAACTAAGCGGCGTCTGCTCACGAATAGCAATTAAGATAATTTTCACGG
>NQII01001794.1:380947-437407 GCA_002778355.1 Clitarchus hookeri
AGGGAGGGAGAAGCTTCGTACAGGTGCGGCTTGTTGCGATGGAGCGCAGCGGGTGAAATACCTCCCCGCGGGGCAACGCGGTGGAAACGTAAGCTCCGCGGGGTACAAAAGGCGGACGTAATGCGAGGTCTTTGCCGGGTCGGCGTCGGCGAAGAAGAACAGAAGAGGGGAAGGGCGATAGTGCGTGCCGGAAGAGAGCGCGATATGTACGGACGGCTTTGTTGAACCTTTACAAGGCCTGAACAATGTCGTGTTCATCGTGAAACATTACATCTGATATACATGTGTTTCATAACCACGTTTGAATACAACTTTTGATAATAAAGAAATACCGCTCTTCTGTGTGATAATTTTGAATTAACATTCACCGAAATACTCAAAACCTACGTTCTCAGATATTAATGAAGGAAATATAGTTTTATATAAATATTGTATTGCAATTTAAGTAAGAATAAACATAAAATGTGTATATTTAAGTTGCTATAATTTTACAAAGCAAACAATTCGATCACAGGTGGGTCTTAATAGAATAACATAAAATAAAAGTTTCAGGGAACAAAATGTTCTTCAAATTAATAATACAAGTTTAAGAGTTATCGTTCGTGAACCATCATTAAAAGCCATGACTAACGTATAGTGTCTATGAATATATATTTTTTGGTACAAAAGAAGCCTTTCTTTTAAAATTGATTTATTTTGCTCTCATCTTCAAAGTACCATCGACATATCTTTAAAGAAATCCAAAACATTGGTGGCACGTGCGGGCGCGCGCGCACACAAACACACACCGAATATACGCACCTGAATCTTAATCACCATGCCTTTACCAATATTTACACAATCATGGGATCTGTTTAAGATTAATTAATTTGGATTTAAAAATTTATGATATCATCTCCTTGGCGTGTTAAATTCACTCAAATTGTAAATTTAAGTGTTTATTTATTTTCGATAGACAGTGTGGTGTTTAATTATATGAAAAGAGGTAATAAATTACTAGGAATAAAGAAATCCATCGAAGTTAATATGAGCAATACAAAATATGCATTCAATGAAATGTACTCTAAGTAAACATTGTATTTTAATCTTGAGTAACTTCGTTCTGTACATATTTAGTTGAAACGAAACATGCAAATATGCAATTCCTATGTCATTTAATTACAAAATAACTAATAAAGTACACAATGACAATATTTCAAGAGGAAAATAAAATTTCTAACTCGTTTTAGTGACCCTGATATGTAAAAGAAATCCCTAATATGCTTCATTATTTGACGAATTTATGAATTCCAGAAAACACTTATTTTGAGTAAACAAATACTGCACACGATCTTATATTCACAAAAAAAAATATTTTCCTGTACCGTATTTTCGTTTTAAATTTTTGAAGAAATGGAGGTCATGTGACTAGCCTTCCGATATTATTGCCCGTGGTGGTGGAAGGAATTTCGTTCGGGAATTTGCAATATCGGGGAAATTCCTTCTGAAGAAACACAGCTGATCTTGGCCACTAGAGCTTTGAAAGAGAATCTCCGTTCATATTATAATCGATATAGCATTATGTCTTTGAGAATAATTTGATCGCATCAGGTGTAAGTCAACAAGATTTATTTACAGGGGATTTACAGTTGCGTTTTTGTGTCAAACACCACTTAAGACATGCAAGTGAATGGCTCCTTGAAAATGTGTAAAATGGTTACGTTAGTATTTTAGCTTTCTCCTCCCACCACCCGCGGTTTCCCAAATTGGATAATAAAGTCTATTCGCGGTATCTTCTCACTTTCTGAATCAAACTTTTGAAAAAAAAACCCTTTGTATGATGTGCTTGTTTGTTTCCTATATACAGATTGATTCTAAAATCATGGGAGAAACATTGAGGGGTGGTAGAGCCTACTAAAACAAACAATTATTGTATAGGAATATACGGACGGAAGTGACGCGTTGAGGCACAAACACACGAATAACACATTCAATGCAAGACATTTTATTTACAACGTCCCCGCTAAATGCCTTTTTACAGCAATGTATATAATAATTACTCAAAATTGCTACCACCAACCGTAATGCAAGCTTGATAGCATCGGTGGAGTGATTGGCGAACAGATTCAATTACACCGGGTATTTCCCGCACGCCACCGTTGTCAGCCAATCACGCCATATGTAGAGGTCGCCAAGCATGCGTGACTGTTGGTGGATGCAATTCCAGCAACTGTTATAACATTTTCTGTACGGAATCACTCGTTTCGTATGCTGCTAATGAATATTTTATGTTTCCGTTAATGTGTTATGTTTTTGTGTTTGTGCCTCAACGCGTCCCTTCCGCCCATGTATTCCTACCCAATAATTGTTGGTTTTAGTGAGCTCTACCACCACTCAACGTTTATCCCATGATTTTAGAATCATACTGTATGATGTTTATTACAAGCGTTTTATACTTGAGTTAACATAAAGTTAACTTACTTTTGGTTGAAGTAAACTTTAACTAATATTTTATATATAAATTGCAATATTTCATTTTTAACTCATGTAAATAAAAACCGTGAATAAATAGGCGTGTTCGTAATACCTAGTAATGAATAGTTATGATGCAAAATATGATTACATTGAAGGCGCACGAATGCGGTGCGTTGTCCCTCTGGTACTATTTTTGAAACTCCGTTAAGCTTAATGAGCACGAGGCGGGGAAATATCATGGAAGTAGAACTGTAGCAGGGCTTCAGGACAGTGTGAAGTAACCGTGCATGGCCTGTATTGATACTGTTAGTATTAAATAAAGTTTATTTGTACTGCTATTTCTGAAAGCAGGGTTACTAACTGTCTCACATCAATGTCAGTGGGGACATCGTAGAGACGCTGTGGTGAAACAGGGAGGGGAAGTCATGCATTTTAAACTAACCTCTTGTTACTTCTAAATATTTTCACACAGATCAGCGGCTCATTTAACATACGAACCCGGAACGTCTATATCTTAGCGACTTCAGCCCATCCGCGGAGGGAATTTAATTTTTACAGCTATTACAATTAGTAACTGATTTATTTTTGTTTTTATTATTGCACATATTTAAGTAAATGATGGTACTTTAAAAGTATTAACTGTGTGTATGTAAATTTAATGACTTAAGAACTATTATAAAACACATGTCCGTAGCTTCTAGCTACAATATCTTGAAAACTGCTATTTTTTAATTATATATATATATATATATATATATGTATATTCATTCGCAGTCCATTTTTTAATATGTTTTCCCTCTTTATTAATAGTTATCAACTAAATATCATACATCTATATGCGGTGTAGAATAATAAGGGTATNATATGTTTTCCCTCTTTATTAATAGTTATCAACTAAATATCATACATCTATATGCGGTGTAGAATAATAAGGGTATTCGGATGAAATAATACACTCGCGTACTTTCCAGACACGAAAATAATATCATAAATAAACATCTTTGGCTTTCCAAAGGAAGTGGTTGTTAATCGTATTGATATTATGTGGACGATTGCTCTTATACTTGTGCCATTTATTGTATCACTTAGGAATAAAGGTTATAATCTTTTTTTATCAGTTACAAGAAAGATTGCTTTCTTCAAAGTTTAAACTTTTCATTGGACTGTATTGATGTAAACGCGATAGAAATCCTCCCTGTCAGAGAATATCGTGTCACGCCTTGTTTTGTGATCTTGCAAATACAAACAGTAACTGAAAAGGACTAAAAAATTACTCCGTGACTAAAATATTTTTATTTAAAGTCTCTTTAAGTTACTCGGAATTTTTTGTCATACCTCTATACTAGATGGTAAATTTATTTGACACAAATCACTACATACTTTCATAAACGCGTAGATGGTATAATATATATGAAATAAGTAGATAAAGCATAGCCATTGAATCAAAGAAATGAAATAAAAATATTTTCCTCTATTGTAAATTGACAGACACGTCTATAATTAGGCATCATTAATGGTATGGGTCAATTTAAAGGTGCTAAATCATTAAAAACATACACCACATTTTAATTAAGTATCAAGTATATTTAACAATCGGTACTCGCATACTGGTATCCTGACTCTCTTTAAAATAGTATTAATGGTGTTGCCAACACATTTTTATCGTCCAAGAGAAACTAACAAATATTAATGCTATTTTCTCTCAAACGAATAAATATGTGTTGGCAAAAATTTCAATACTTATTTTAAAATTGATTCACGATATCAGTACCCGAGTACCTATTGGTAAATATCCTTCATACTTAATGAACGTGTTGTGAATATGATATAGATTACCATGAAATGTGATTTACTTGGCGAATTTAGTTAGGGGCAAAGAAAATTGGGTTCCCGATTTCCTAAATTCTCGAGTTTTCGGTGCTATATTTTGAGAACTATAATTATTTCACTATACATATCTAAACTTATATGGTCCTTATATAAATTTCTATCAGATAATGAAATAAAAAAGTATCGTGAAATATGGCCTTAACGAATAATGAAAGGCTTTCAGGAGATAAGTATTTTATTATCTAACCCTCCATAACGCAGATCTGANTATGGCCTTAACGAATAATGAAAGGCTTTCAGGAGATAAGTATTTTATTATCTAACCCTCCATAACGCAGATCTGTGCGAGCTTTACAACAGCCACGAAACGGAAAGTGCTCATTAGCAAAATATTGCCTGTAAAATGAGTGTTTATGCGTAAACGCCTATCTCAGGAAATAAATATTCTAGGAATACGATTTTTTTCCAGGAAAGCTAAAACATAATTATTTACAATCACCACTATTTATTTTTACCCTATTAAATATATTCTAAGAGAAAAAAATTGTGGAGATTATTTAAAATTGAATTTTTAAGGCATTCCCGCGCAGCTTCCTAATGTGGCGTTTGCAGTTTAATCCATTCGCTTTCATCACACCTAGTAATATCCTACTTTTACGAATCTAATTGGCGAGAAACTCAGTATCCAGCGAACGCAGATCTCTGTCTTGGGAAGGCCCGTTACGGTGCTTCCTTGTAGCCGGACGTGACTTGGAGTTGTTGATAATTTCTACTAGGGTTTCTCCTAAAGGCAATTACAGATAATAACTATACAATACATGTGTCATGATAAATCTGGAGTCTGCGTTTAGATATGACTAATATTTTGAACTGAACACGAAAAGTGTAGAACTTCTACGTATTTAATTCGTACGAGATAGTAAAGTTAACGAAAATACACGGTATTCGTCGCTGATTCTCAGTAAACTATATCCGTTGCCCATTTCGACTGCCATAGCTAAACGCTCAGATGAAAGTCCTGGCGCTTGTGTGTTTTCTAAAAGAGTTCGGAATTACGTGTTTCTTTCCTCGCACAGAATTCCTCGTTCATATCGGCGCTGCAATTTATCCGAATCGGCGCGCGTTACAGAAGGCATGTCCCCGCGTAAGAAATCCGCTTCTATATCGGCTATTGAAAGGTTACTACCAACTTTTCCCCAAGAACAATCCCTCCCCCCCCCAGTAAAAGGGGTGGACGTGGTTCGGGGAGAGGCGAGGAGACGTTCTTGTCGAGACGCCAAATTTCACTAGAGATTATCCTCCCGTACAAGATGTTCGATGGGAGGAGCAGTGGATCGCGGGAGGGCGAGGCGGGGCGGATGCAGCCTTGTCGCCCGAGATGGTGCCGGTGAATCCCCCTCGGAGAAGCAAGCGCTGGAGAGCTGTTCCTCACATAAATATTGCGGCAAAACTCCGCACAATCCCTCGTCTGCATCTGCAACAGGGCCAACTCAGCACCTCGCTCAGCGCAAAGCATTGTGACCGCAAATTGCCTATAGTCTATTCGCGGTTTCTTCACACTTTGTANTCAGCACCTCGCTCAGCGCAAAGCATTGTGACCGCAAATTGCCTATAGTCTATTCGCGGTTTCTTCACACTTTGTGAATTAAACCTTTGAAAAATTACTACATTTATTTATGACTTTCTTGGTCATTTCCTGGATATATCATGTACTAGAAGCATTTTATACCTTTGTTAAGATAAAAATATTTAATTGTTGATTACATTTTTTTATATTTTATTTATAGACACTAATATTTTATATGTAATTAATATGAATAACAACAGTGAGGAAACAGGTGTGTTGGTACTGCAGAACAAGTTCTTATGCAAACCAGTGTTACTTATACGGAGTGCGCACGGAAACGGTGCCTTGTCCTTTCGTTGTAACTTTCTAGACTAGGTTAAGCTTTGTTAGCTTGAGGCGGAGGGATATCCTGGAAGTAGAACTTTAGCAGGGTTTCAGAAAAGTTCGAAGTAACTGTCAATTCTCTATAACTATTGGCACCGAATTAGTATGGGTAAATAGTTATTTCGAAAACAAAACTTAATATATATAATATTAGTTTTTTATTTTTATGTTATTTCGAAATTTTGTATTAGATCTTTAATCAAATTGCACATGTATGGATGGTAGCTATTTTGAAATATTCCAAATGTATTCTCCAGTTATTACGCAGGCAACTGCAACTGTTTATTTCCCAAAAATAATTAGTTGATTGTTTTAAGTTCATATAAGTAAAACATATAAAATTGTGGTCCTAGAGATTGTTGTCTTTACGAAAAGTAAGTCACTGGTATGCTTTTCTTGATGAATAGTTTTTAAATTTAACTTTAATTCTACCTATTGTTTCGTTTGATTTACGTCCATTTTTGTTCATATCGTTTTATTTATATTGCATGTACTGTTACAATACGTTTGAATTTCATGCCATATTTATTTTATATCGCGGTTATTTATAGGCGAAATAAGATATTATTCGAGATTTTATTGTAGACATGTAAGAAAACAAACGGCGTAAACATAGCAAAGATTTAATATTTGCGCACATAGAGAATATTATGTCATTATCGCTGATCGTTTACGTAAGAATTTATGCGGCAAGTGTGCATCGTTATTATTGGGAAAACTAAGATTGATTACGATAAGTAAACCTACAAATTTCCATATGTATTTCATTTCGAAATATTTAGAGTTCATGTGAAAATCCTGAACGTGAACATTCCACATTTTAAATCTGTATTAATCGATATTAGTAAAGAAAGTTTTAGTCACCGAAAGTCAGTTTAAGAAGGTGTAGCGGAATTACTGTATCAGCCAGTTGAATTAATTGGAAGCTCTTTTCTTAAGGTTGGTATTTGTTGACAATTTTCTGGAGATGTGACAATAGACTTGCATTTTTTTTTACGTACATCCGTGCTTAAGATGGGTGCTTCGATATTTCGCACACAGATATATGGCATGAAAGATAGTTGTTATTATTAGGGATACCTCATATTCGCGAAAATATTTCAAAGCTGGGTGTATTTCGAAACACTTTAGTTCACGATCACTTTCACGATTCTACGCGTTTGAAATGTCGCCCGCTGATCACAGACGTTCAGTATCGAAGTCATCTAACTGCGATTAGCTCCGTCAGGAAATGTTTATTTTTGCCCCAAAGCCAAGATGCCAGTAACCAAAATACAGCTGCAGTGGCTGCAAGTTGGATATTTAAGACCGGCCAGCCTCTAAATCTTTTCGCAGAAATCATGAGTATCTATTTATCAGTACAAACGGAAAAAAAATAATATTTTGAACGATTTTATGAAGGTGTTTGGTGTCGGAACTTTGCAAAAAGCGTGCAGAAGAACACACTTCATGTTGGTTTAACCTTGTTACTCGTCACTATTCCCAAAAAGTGTCTCAATAGCTGTTCAAGGGATCCGCCTAATTCGGGANGAAGGATGGCGGTCTTAATATAAATAAAACAACCGAATTAGATTTCTTACTTATTTACACAGCTGTTGCATACAACATTAAACTCTATATCTCCACTCATACTTTTTCATTCTCAGTGAGCGCATATTCAAAGTCTATCTAAATTATAATAAAAATCCCTATGAATGTCTGTCTGTTGGTTACAGCCACTTAATTCGCACCTATTATTTACATATATTCAATATGCCTCTTGCCTTCATTCCAAAGGCCTTAATTTCACGCGTTAAGTTCTACAGTCCCGTCCGTCAGTCTCACCTTCACTGTACCGATCCTCGCAGTCCGCAGACTTCACTCCCGCTGGTCACTCTCGCCATCACTCAACGCTCCGCTCGCTAGTCACTTCGTTGTCTTTGCACACCTGTCGCTTAAGGACATGCTTCACCCGCCATTTTAGAATCTTGGCTGTTCTTGCTTATTTATATTTTTTGACATAATACTTTCAAAAGTACGCCTATTGCGTACTAGCTATTGACCACATCATGGAGTACAGGTTTAAAAACTGTACTACGAACTCATAACTATGTAACAATATCGATTCTGCCAAATTTTGATAGAATCGATAATGTGACATATTTATGGTTGCATACAGTTTAGTTCTTAAATGTGCACTGCAGCGAAAAGTCAGCAGGTTGTTCGCTATAGACGTACTTTAGAAATGTCCATGTTTGAAATATAAATAAGCAAGAAAAACCAAGAATCCGAAATGGCGGCGAAGCTTGACCCTTAATGTCGCGCAACCGTCAATACTCTCCAAAATGTCTGCTTGGAGGCCCGTCGTGGCTTAGGTAGTCTCTCTGGCATGATCTAGAAAGTTGCCCGCACCCGAAGTCACGACGAGAGAGACTAGAGCCATTCCCATAACCTTCTTTCACAGATAACAACAGAAGGTTCCATCCGCTGGAGGTCAGGGGCACACGAGTCACGATAGGCTTGTCGCGATGGGCTACGGTGGCTTGCCTTTGTAAATCGCCGCCTGATTCTCACATTACTACTCGGTCCTTGGCACACTTTTTCGCTCGCAGTAGTGGGGATGGCACAAGGGAAGTTATGTGGACCAAAAACGTGTAAGAATATGTTAAATGATTTAAGGTTTATCTCAGCTACCTTTCACAATATCGCTTTCAAACCAAATACAACTTATTGCCCTTTTTTTTACCACCAATTAACGTTTCATTTCTATGCGTGTAAAGAATAAACAAATTTGGTAATCAAATACGAGAAACGCGTGGATTGAGGCCGGTGTAACCAATTTAAAACCTAAAATGTATTTTAATATGTAGCGATAGTACAGAAGAAAACTTTTTCCTATCGAAACAGAACGAGTTTTTAAGATATTTTACACTATGCCTTTCGCACATTTAATTTCGCAGTAATAAACTGTGCATGCTTACGGTATAAGAAGGATGTGCAAATGAAATATTAATTCAAGCAAAACGTTTGCTTAAAAAATATGGAACAAACTTTTATGCACTATTACTCATTCTTGACGTCTCCATAGTGGTTGCGGAAAATTTGTAGACTTAAAGTGGCGAGAGTAGCGTTGATTTATGCGCGAAGATGTCTCGTAAACTATTTCCATAACAAATGTAGAGTTTTTTTATATGTGCGCGCGGGACTAGACAGCTGTGTGAGCTAACAAAATTACAGGACTTCATCCCGAAGCCGATGCCGTGTAGCTTATCGCCCGCCGAGGGCCAAGGCAACTTCATGCCACTGCATCCAGCGCGATTTGTCGCCAACGTGTTGCGAGCCCTTCTCGCGTTCCATAATGACGGGGATTTGAGCCGGCGACCTGTAATGATCCCGGGTCCCGTGCGTGGTAAGCCAGGACAACGCGCCGATCGATGTTCGCTGTTCTTCTTCTCTGTCTCGCTGCTGTTTCGGCATTCAGGCCGCGCACGGTAATCTTCCATCGTAGAAGCGACGAAGGGTGGTTCGATGTCGATAACGTAAACATCAATGGTGTATTGCTCACGGCGTTTTGACATCGCAGATTTGTATAGGCCTACCTTAAAAAAAAAAGATCATTATGCCTGTTAAGAATTAATCTGTTCATTCAAATGCGATACACATTTTGAAGAATTAACTTGGTCTAACGGGTTTGCCAAAGTATAACATGTGTGTCAGTAATTCAAAAATATTTTTTTTTGTACCAAAATTAGCACATACAAGACAGGACTCGTTACGCATGTTCCTATTATATACTTGACTTATTATATTTTAAAATTCCATAATTACTTTTAGTCGATGGTCATGTAGCACGATATCATTGATTTTATCTTTATTATTCGATGTTCATTTTATGGTATGTTATAATTAAGAGAGTTTATGTGAAGTCAAAGAATTTATCTTGTGTTACTTTCTTTGACATGAAGTCAATACGTTTATTTATTCCATCTAGTACTTTCTATTTGAGGCCCGTTTATGAACTCTTTTTATCTACTAACTTAGTTTATAGGAAATAAAACTTTCAAAATAGGTGGCGCTCTATTTAAACATTTCCGTACCATATTACACGACAATTTGAGTTAACGATTAATTTTCCAACAAGATTAAAACTAAAATACTTATGTTTAATTTAATACTTAAATTTTATTGTATGCATTTTAAAGATAGTGTAAATAATCGAAAAACGAACGTATCATTACATTATATATTCGACGTCGTAATTTATTTGTAATTATTTCATCGTGAATAGTACAGTTAGTAAACACGATTAAATTTCCTATGGTCAAAACGTCAACAAATATTATTTCTGCGGGTATAAATATTAAAGTAAAAGTGTTCATAAGGGTAGGAGATGATTCTTAAATTAAAACGATAAAAGATTTAAATCACTACGCTTGCTATATGTGAGTTTTCGAGAGCAGTTTGTCTGAGCTGTAGTGATACATTCTAAAGGATAAATGTTAAAATTTGGTTAACACTAAAACATATTCTAAACAGTAAACGTGTAATTATACTAACTTATCATTGAGTTAGACCGAATTTAAAAGTATTTACAACGTATTTTTCATCCGGAAGGTAAGTGAGTACGCTTGTAGGATTAAGAGCACTGACGTTTCTTAACTTGACAAGGTAATTATATAAATATTTGGTTTACCTGAATTTTTTTCTGTAGCCATCGATCACATCAAATAAATGCGTGTAAAGCTTATTATAACCAACTTCAACAATGCAACCTCCAATAAATTACTCAATCATCTTCGAACGTCGATCACTGTCCTGCTAAACAAAAAAATATTAACGTCCAGTAATAATTTATGAATTTCTCGTTTTGTTATAACTTACATTGGTGGCATGATATTAAATCACGTTTCCATTATTTGTAATGACAATAATCACCAAAATGGGTCGTGGTGTTTTAAGTCATGATTGCAGCCAATTATGAAGTACAATGTTCAGGAGCAGTTCGTATCGCAGTTGCTAAAACAAGCAGAATGTAAAGTCATACTTTAAATATTCACTTTGCTGTATGTGTTTTCTTGCTGGATGATTCCGAAAGTAACAGTAGCCGTTATCTTCAGAAGAAGTCACTTCAGGCCAGTAAAGCTGAAACAGTTTAAAACTGAAAATAAAAGTAGAGGTTAGTTACAGGTTGAGACCCGAGCCAAAAACATTTTAAAAAGCCTGTTGAGAATCTGAAAGTTGAAGGAAAGGGTTAGGGAAATATTTGATTATTGGTCTTCCACTCCCAATTTAATGTAGCCCAGCGCTATTCGGCCAATGCGAAAGTAAATAAGTTCCGTAAAAAACACTTTCGCCGTAGGTAGTCGGTGGATGTTGCTACACTGAATGTGTTGTGACGCTTTCAAGTGATTCGTGTAACAGAAAGTAGCAAAACTACGTTTCTAAATATCCTCAACTTATGTAGAACAAATTCAACAAACTTTTGCATTTTTTGTTGAACGCTTTTGCAAAATAAATAATAATGATTTTCAAGATGATCAGCAAAGGTTCGTGTATCTGAAGGAAATATAGTTATCGGGGCTGCAGGAGAGTTACGAACAAGCGAAGACGTCCTTGTNTCTCTGTCTCGCTGCTGTTTCGGCATTCAGGCCGCGCACGGTAATCTTCCATCGTAGAAGCGACGAAGGGTGGTTTGATGTCGATAACGTAAACATCAATGGCGTATTGCTCACGGCGTTTTGACATCGCAGATTTGTATAGGCCTACCTTAAAAAAAAAAAAAGACCATTATGCCTGTTAAGAATTAATCTGTTCATTCAAATGCGATACACATTTTGAAGAATTAACTTGGTCTAACGGGTTTGCCAAAGTATAACATGTGTGTCAGTAATTCAAAAATATTTTTTTTTGTACCAAAATTAGCACCTGCAAGGCAGGACTCGTTACGCCTGTTCCTATTATATACTTGACATATTATCTTTTAAAATTCCATAATTACTTTTAGTCGATGGTCATGTAGCACGATATCATTGATTTTATCTTTAATATTCGATGTTCATTTTATGGTATGTTATATTTAAGAGAGTTTATTTGATGTCAAAGAATTTATCTTGTCTTACTTTCTTGGACATGAAGTCAATACGTTTATTTATTCCATCTAGTACTTTCTATTTGAGGCCCGTTTATGAACTCTTTTTATCTACTAACTTAGTTTATAGGAAATAAAACTTTCAAAATAGGTGGCGCTCTATTTAAACATATCCGTACCTTATTACACGACAATTTGAGTTAACGATTAATTTTCCAACAAGATTAAAACTAAAATACTTATGTTTAATTTAATACTTAAATTTTATTGTATGCATTTTAAAGATAGCGTAAATAATCGAAAAACGATCGTATCATTACATTATATATTCGACGTCGTAATTTATTTGTAATTATTTCATCGTGAATAGTACAGTTAGTTAACACGATTAAATTTCCTATGGTCAAAACGTCAACAAATATTATTTCTGCGGGTATAAATATTAAAGTAAAAGTGTTCATAAGGGTAGGAGATGATTCTTAAATTAAAACGATAAAAGATTTAAATCACTACGCTTGCTATATGTGAGTTTTCGAGAGCAGTTTGTCTGAGCTGTAGTGATACATTCTAAAGGATAAATGTTAAAATTTGGTTAACACTAAAACATATTCTAAACAGTAAACGTGTAATTATACTAACTTATCATTGAGTTAGACCTAATTTAAAAGTATTTACAACGCATTTTTCATCCGGAAGGTAAGTGAGTACGCTTGTAGGATTAAGAGCACTGACGTTTCTTAACTTGACAAGGTAATTATATAAATATTTGGTTGACCTGAATTTTTTTCTGTAGCCATCGATCACATCAAATAAATGCGTGTAAAGCTTATTATAACCAACTGCAACAATGCAACCTCCAATAAATTACTCAATCATCTTCGAACGTCGATCACTGGCCTGCTAAACAAAAAAAGATTAACGTCCAGTAATAATTTATGAATTTCTCGTTTTGTTATAACTTACATTGGTGGCATGGTATTAAATCACGTTTCCATTATTTGTCATGACAATAATCACCAAAATGGGTCGTGGTGTTTTAAGTCATGATTGCAGCCAATTTGGAAGTACAATGTTCAGGAGCAGTTCGTATCGCAGTTGCTAAAACAAGCAGAATGTAAAGTCATACTTTAAATATTCACTTTGCTTTATGTGTTTTCTTGCTGGATGATTCTGAAAGTAACAGTAGCCATTATCTTCAGAAGAAGTCACTTCAGGCCAGTAAAGCTGAAACAGTTTAAAACTGAAAATAAAAGTAGAGGTTAGTTNTTATCTTCAGAAGAAGTCACTTCAGGCCAGTAAAGCTGAAACAGTTTAAAACTGAAAATAAAAGTAGAGGTTAGTTACAGGTTGAGACCCGAGCCAAAAACATTTTAAAAAGCCTGTTGAGAATCTGAAAGTTGAGGAAAGGGTTAGGGAAATATTTGATTATTGGTCTTCCACTCCCAATTTAATGTAGCCCAGCGCTATTCGGCCAATGCGAAAGTAAATAAGTTCCGTAAAAAACACTTTCGCCGTAGGTAGTCGGTGGATGTTGCTANCGCTATTCGGCCAATGCGAAAGTAAATAAGTTCCGTAAAAAACACTTTCGCCGTAGGTAGTCGGTGGATGTTGCTGCACTGAATGTGTTGTGACTCTTTAAAGTGCTTCGTTTAACAGAAAGTAGCAAAACTACGTTTCTAAATATCCTCAAATTATGTAGAACAAATTCAACAAACTTTTGTATTTTTTGTTGAACGCTTTTGCAAAATAAATAATTATTATTTTCAAGTTTATCAGCACTAATTACAAAGGTTCGTGTATCTGAAGGAAATATAGTTATCGGGGCTGCAGGAGAGTTACGAACAAGCGAAGACGTCCTTGTNCAAAGGTTCGTGTATCTGAAGGAAATATAGTTATCGGGGCTGCAGGAGAGTTACGAACAAGCGAAGACGTCCTTGTACCCGAACGAGTAAGATTTTCCCATTTGCAATGATTTAGAAACTGGAATTAAATAAGTGAAAAGTGGTCTACCGAAGAATGCAGCAACAAAGAAATGTACTATTCCTCGCGCAACAATTCAGTTCCATATAAAGCATATTATTGTAAAGAAGCGCCTTGGCCTGTCAACAGCTTTGACGGAAGTGGAGGAAAATTCTCTTGAAAATTGATTATTGATTGCTGTAATTAGGTTTTAAATAGACTTAAAACTGGCGTAATTTGAGCGTGACAGAATTCCTTAAATAAAATGAATGACCAAATGCTTTTGCTTATGACAGTTCAAGATCTGGTTGGTATAAAACTTTTTTTCGAAAACGCTCCAATGTTGCAACTTGGATTGGTGGAGCTGTCTCATCAGCAAGCAGCTGTATTAGCGGAAAAGATATCCGGCAGTGACATGAGGAAATATCTGACTGCCTCAGAGGCGAAGAGTAGGTTGATATTTTTGAACAGCCAGAAAGGTTATTCGATGAAGGTTAAACATGTTTCATGTTGAGGCCCCAAAATTCAGAAAGTATTAGGTCCAAAAGGAGCCAGAAACATTTATGAAGCAGAGAAAGGGAATTCCAAAATATCTGTAACTGTAATGTTCAGTTTTTTGGCTAGTGACTTAGCAGTTCCACCTTTGGCCATTTATCCTCGCCAGAGGTTACATGCTAAAATTGTGCAATCAATTCCAGGTGCCTGGAGAATTGGACGTAGTAGTCCAGGCTGGATGAAGTCTGAAGTTCTCTATGGATAATGCATTGGAAGTGTTTTTGTGCCATTTTTTTAAAGATGAAATGCATGTAATTTTGTTTGTATGAAGACACGAAAACCACATTTCATGTTTCTGAGACGTATTAAATAGTTAAATACATCGGAATTTTTTTTAAACAAAAACCAGGTACAGAATCCATTCCACAGTGTTTCTGTATTAACGTGCCTCTGCAGGACTGTCTTCAGGACTGGACAGAATGTTTTATCTTCGTCAGGCCTTCGTTAGTGTGTTCTCTGCGCAAGTCAACTACATCTCGCCAGCCTTCTTTTATGGATCTGATTACTGCCACATCTGCTAGCTGAAGGAGTCTTGTTGCGTTGGGATACGATGCGATTAATACATAATCAATTTCAGTGCAAACTTCATATATACCGAATGGATTCCGTGCCTGTGGTTCATTTACATAATATCCCGATAGGAACGACTATTCAGTATTTCACGGGAGAATAAACAAAATCGAGGATTAATCATAAATATGTCATTAAATGCTGCTGAAATTAAATTATGATACTTTCAAAACACCTGTGCGTTAAGACTTAGTTGAACAGTTTAAGAACATTGGAACGGAGTACAAGAAAGATCGTGGTAACTATTTTTATTCTGTGTTCAGTATATGAGATTAAGTTTCACAAGTGTGTTCCACTTAAAAGTAACCAACATAATATACATATTCTGGTGCAGCTGATCAACATAATTTAGACACTGAAATAAGAGAGAGAGCTCTGAAATTGAATCAACAAATGAAAATACACCACATTAAGCNCAACATAATTTAGACACTGAAATAAGAGAGAGAGCTCTGAAATTGAATCAACAAATGAAAATACACCACATTAAGCAGAGGACATGCCTACTAAAGAAAAAGAAGCTAAGGTGGTTTCTCTGAAAGATCAAGAAGAACGAGTTGTTCTACCAAATACAAATTAGTGCCCTCAACGAATGATTGCTCAAGAATCCTCAGAGGTGAACAAAACATCAAACTACACAAGTACATCTATAGTAGCAACAGAAGAGATAAGATAAATAAGCCGATCTGTATGATGGACACTGCTCTCAGAATATTTTGTAAAGAATCGGAAAATCGAATGGAATCAGTGCCAATAAAGAAAAAAATTTCACGCAGCTCCCAAATATACTCNCAACATAATTTAGACACTGAAATAAGAGAGAGAGCTCTGAAATTGAATCAACAAATGAAAATACACCACATTAAGTAGAGGACATGCCTACTAAAGAAAAAGAAGCTAAGGTGGTTTCTCTGAAAGATCAAGAAGAATGAGTTGTTCTACCAAATACAAATTAGTGCCCTCTACGAATGATTGCTCAAGAATCCTCAGAGGTGAACAAAACATCAAACTACACAAGTACATCTATAGTAGCAACAGAAGAGATAAGATAAATAAGCCGATCTGTATGATGGACACTGCTCTCAGAATATCTTTGTAAAGAATCGGAAAATCGAATGGAATCAGTGCCAATAAAGAAAAAAATTTCACGCAGCTCCCAAATATACTCNTTTGTAAAGAATCGGAAAATCGAATGGAATCAGTGCCAATAAAGAAAAAAATTTCACGCAGCTCCCAAATATACTCATATGTTGATCTATCCCGAATCTCCAAACAGTACAGGAAAACTGCAAATAGAAAGCCAATCATTTGTTCACTGCCAAGAACTATAAATAAGAAGAATATATTATTTATTAGATATTAGAACTTCTCCTTTGAATGTTAACATCAGAAAAATGTCAACAATAAAATAGAAACTTATTTTTAATATTTAATTAACTTAAAATACACCCCTTAACCCTGCCAACAACTGTAGCTTTCCCCTGACATTTGCTCCTGCATATCTGTTTCCCGTCGTTTTTTCTATTAATGAATGCCAATATGTGTTTCATATTAAATTTATTGTCAAGAGGGTTTTTTAAGGTGCCAATAGCTGTTTGCATTCCTCCTTGCATGACTATACATTCCTCGTAGAAGTACGGGATTCAGCCCTGAGACGCATTTAGGTCTCGTCCCTACCTCTGATACACAATTACATAATATTACAGCAGGTAAGAAAAAATGGCCAATAGGTTTCATTGTGTCAACGCCAAGCAGACACAAGCTTTAGAGTGTACGATATGTGTTCAGAAAATAAGGTGACTTTGCAAATTTCGAGGGCTACGTACATTCGATTATCGATTGTTTTTATGGTTATGTTGGCACACATGTCCCCAACATATGTTGATTAATAGTCGGTAAAACGTAACAATCAAACAAACACTGTCTATATTAGGTTAGACGTGTTTTGGTGTGCTTAGCGTTTTTTTTGCTATGGAAAACAATGGATCAAAGAATCTGTATTAACAACACGTAATCATGCCTCAGCCGCCGTATTCACCGGACGTGGTCCCCTGCGACTTGTTCCTGTTCCCAAAACTGAAGAGACCCATGAAAGGACGGAGGTTTGCCACGATTGAGGAGATAAAGACCTGGAAGACTTCAATGCCATACCAAAATGCGCATATCATAAGTGCTTCGAGGATTGGCAAAAAGCGCTGGCACAAGTCTATTATATCTGAGGGGGATTACTTTGAAGAGGACAAAATAGATATTGTTGAATACATAAATATTTATCGAGACAAAGTCACAAAACAAGTCACCTTATTTTTTGAAAACACCTCGTAGAACTCTATTTATCGCGTTCGTGCGTCCATAACCACTTAGTTTATTTTGGCTAAATTTTGCGACCGGCAATTGAGATGTAGAATTTTAGCTCAACATGGATTTTACAAAGTACAGTACTTAGATTTTAGTGTATTCTATTAGGTTCTTTTTATACTGAATTCAGAGGACGGCTGAACTAATCTTTACTCTATATTGTTCATCGCAACGAACCAATTTTCCTTTCCCTTTTCACATATAAGTAGTCCTGTGTCGCTGGTGCATCGAAATAATTTTCTGAAATTATTGACTTTGACTACTTACGTGAAGAAACTTCTGCCGGCCAGGAGAATATTAACCGCGTTACCAGCTAGGGAAATTAATTTCTTTCACTAAAGGATTTTGAATAAATTGTTAAAATCAAAACTGCTCACTTGAATTCCATAACATTATATTATATACAAGAAACCAGTAAAATAAAAGAATAGCGCTCTTGAAGGCGAGGGGAAGGAGGATGCATGTGGGCCACTCTTCAGTTCCCCAATCTCACCAACAAGAGCTAAAGACTTCGTGTGCTAAAATAAAATGNGGATGCATGTGGGCCACTCTTCAGTTCCCCAATCTCACCAACAAGAGCTAAAGACTTCGTGTGCTAAAATAAAATGTTCATACTTTACGTAGTTTAAATAAAGAAGGACCAGGTTTAATAATATTATATGGTATTTTTTTTATTGTCCTGGGTTTATTGTGTTGCTATAAAGCAACGTGCGTGTTTGTGAATGTGTGTAAATACAGACATAATGGTTTCAAGAACTTAATCTTGAGAAAGGATGATCTATTCGACATCAGTGTCGCCTTCACTCCCCCTCACCAAGGTAACTAAACGTAACTGAGAATAGTCCTAACGCCCCTGAGCACAATGGACAAATACAAGTATTTTATCGTGTAAAATAAGCATGTTTAACTGGCCGCATTGAAGGAATATTTTTTTTTGTTCTATGTAATAAACGTATCCTCGAGTGTGAAAGAGGGCTCTGTAGAGAGGCGAGGCAAGCCAGGTCGACCTTACACACACCGGCACTCGACTCCGGTGGTTGCAGCACTGCGACCGTGTCTGCCGGCGACGTCTAATTCAATTAGCGCTGCGGCCGGCACCGAGGGCTTGCTTAATTGCTTCTTGATGCGGACTCCAGCAGCTCGTTAATAGCTCGTTACTATCGTTGTAATTTCTGGCGCGCCGGCAGCGGACGGCTCTATTTGTGCCTCCGCGCGCAGTTCGGACTTGCTGTGGGACCTCCCGAGTGCTGGGACACTGCGATGACCTCCACACGAGCTGGCGCGGCGGTGCGGTGCCGGGGCGACGCAGCCCACTTCAACGGCTCTTTGAAATACGTAACGTTTCTCAATTAAGGTTATTCTCAACATCCGAACATAAAACCTGTCTGAAATCCTGCGGAAACAGTTCAACATCCCTAAACTGAAAAAAAGAAAAAAGAAAAGAAAAAAAGAAACAGATGTTTCTAATTACTGACTTCCAAACACTATAAATTCAAACTGTTTAAAAATTTTTCTTATCACTCTACAGATATTCTAAATATAGTTTTATAGAAAATCAGACAGGCAACGTAAATTAGTAAGGTTCTATAGAAACCTTCCTTTATCTGTATCTTTGCAAGCACGTTAATTTCCTAAGCCAGGGTTTTTTATTCCGCGTATATTGGCTTCTATTGAAACATTTGTACAAAATAATTAAGGACGTACAATAAACCCTGTTCTACTTGCAGTTTATGATCTTCAGTCAAATGTGTCATCGTGTACGGATAAATAGATTTGCCGACATGGAGAGTGCCTTCTTCAACGGCAACAGTCTGCCTGCCGTGTACAGTAAGTGCGATTAATAAATCCTGCCAATATGTAGCATGTCCTTTGTGAAGAACACTGGTGCCAGCTGAGTCGAATCACGACATTCCTGCCTGAGTACAGTTTGCTATGGCAATGCCTTTTTCAAAGGAAATTCTTTCAGATAAAACAAACCTAAAATATATCAGAGCCAAAAGTTCTACATTTTCAGCTCACGAACTTCTTAAAACACGTGAACGTAATGATTTTTTTTTCATCCATTTTACGGAAAAGGACTGGTGAAATATTTCTCCAGAACTCTCCGTAAAATGACGACCACGTTACCTTTTCAATAACGGACTTTCAGTACATTTCACAGAACTTACCGCGAGTTTACGCAACCTTACCATAAATCTGGTCCTTAATTTGTCTGCAATTCTGGATTAAAAAATGAGGTTACGAAAAATAATTTCTTTTTTCGTCATGCGGTGTTTTAATGAGCATAAAATAAGAACAAAAGGTGAAATAAAGAAATGTAACTCTGAAAATGCTTTGAGTTTCTAGTATTCTTTGAATTGGTTTTTGTGTTGCTAGCTGTCACAGGTGTGATGCCACATTTGATGTTTGAAGGAACAGATTCGAGTGGCGCGTAGATCCTAACTGCCGTAGAAACGATAATTTTGTGGGTAGAGTGGAGAAGAAAGGTTTGTGTATAGACAGCACTGTTCGTTACCAAAATAAAATGTACTAAAAAAATACGGAGATATTTTGTATATACGGAGCTCAGTTCCATGTTCATTTCTTATTAATGGCAGGTTTCGTGTGTAAACTGTAAATTTAAAAAAATTCACCTAATAAAAGGAAATTTAAAACTGTGTAAAACTGAGAAGCCAAAAATTATAGCATTTGTAAGTGTATTTAGAACGCTAGATCATAAGAAACGTTTTCAAACTTAATTTAAGTTTAGAATGAAACAGATTTTACAGGCCAACATGAACATCGTCCCCTTTTATATGTCCATATCAAACGTCCTCGCCCTAAAAAAAAAAAAAAACTGAAAATATGAATATATGGTTATCTCGTAATGTGTTTGCATAAGAACAAAAACTAACGCATGAAAGCAACCATGCACATGCTGGCCTCTTATAATCTGCTTAATTATTCGAATGCAAAGCAAAAATAACACCTAAATTATAACATGTACTGAATAGGGAATAATACTATAAACCACATAACATTTTTCTTAATTACTTTAAGAAAAAATTAGTCTACAAGATACATTTTTAAACATTACTTTTAAGTTACCCAATAGTGATACATTATTATTTGACGAAATTTTATATGCAATTTCACATAGGGATAAAAGTCTAATTGTGTTAATTATTAATATGTCTTCACAAAGCAGTTATTTATTTTTGCTGTTTTTGAGTCTACTGATGTTAAATAGCGATTTTGGCTAAAAGAAAAAATATGAAACACATTCTTTGCTTTGTTGCTGTGTCTTGTCCCACTTCTGGCGACACGAACCTGATTTCCCGTTCGTTTAACGCGCGCGTGAATCTCGGGGTTCGTCTTCGAGTAGAAGAACTAAGTACTTTCCTCGTGAATTTAAAACATGTGTTTTCGCTATGCTTGCATCAAATTTCTGCTGAAATGTGAGTCACTCAATAATTTCTACGCCGTTATACGCTTTATTCCCACTAATTTGTGTTTGCTGAACATTCTGTATTTTCTGTCACATAGCTCTAAACTCAAATAAAAAAAAAACCACCTCCACAAGTTTTTATGATGCTCAGAAATAGGTCGACATCCACGAATAAACCAGTTTCTGATTTTATTCACAGAGATGAGATAACCAAATCGAAAGGTGATAAACGGGAAAAGAAACGTTCGCGCAGGAGGTAAATGGCACTACGCACATTTTATAAAACTGATGTCGAGACATAGTTTTATTGGAATTTTTACGCTCTTTTCTGAGTGGCAAAGCACTATATCCTACCCGGAATAATTAGCGGATTGGTCTGTAGGAGAGGACACTGTGTGCTCTCATGGTATCTGAAGATCCATGTNCACACAGGATGTTAACCATTAATTGCGCGGACTAAAGACTAGGTAGACCGATTTTTTTCCTTCTTCTGCACAGTAACCTACATCCACCTAACCTAGAGACCTGGTAAAAATTCGCGGGTTCATTTCGAGACAAGTTGGAATTCACAAACTTATTAGTTCGTGTTACTTTTGGAATCGGTCGAAGCGTTGTGGGACACCTCTCGGATACAAACGAGCCAATAACAAACACGCAATAAATTGCAAGCCCAATCACCGCGTTGCACTGCCACACACAAGCAACCAATTGAAAGTTGAGATCTGCATGAGAGTATATAAGACTGTGAAGTCAAGTCTACAGCTCATTGAACTCGCAAATTTCTCAGGTCTCTACCGCACCATCACACGTGTTAGCCACACGGCCAACAGCGATTAACGTGTTTATTTACATCTATTCTTCAAAAGACAAGTCATTTTATGAGAACAAAATACTTTCACCAATTTAAATTTAATATCGTTGCATTTAAAATTGGTTATATGAATTATTCATACTCCTCAAACCACTTGTTTACATAGACCTTTCTCTAACCTCAACAACTATTCATGTCATTTATGATAGTCGTGTTGGCAGAAAAGCAGTTCAATGTAGGGACACGGAGAGTCACTACTGGGCACTTTGGGCGCGCACTATACACAATTTTCTGCCTACTGTTAATTGAGCGCTTTTAAATGTCCTTCTTAAGATCTACTTTTCTCTCTCATTTCGCATCCTTCCTCCATACGTAATATTAACATTGCTATGGACCGTCTCACTTCATTCTAGCTCCGTCGAAGTGGAAAGCAAACGCAATTTGCTTTAGGAAAGTAAATGTGTATAATACAAAAAAAAAATTTTAAACTTTAGTATTTATAAATTTATATACTGTAATCTCAGTCAGGGGTGGTTCTAGGATTAGTGGAGGGGGAAAGGCTAAGGGGACTTCAGTCCCTCCCCTGGACACTGATTTAACCCTGGTTAAAGTGAGATTATCCTTGAAACCTAATAAATTGTTAACAAAGCAGTATTAATGCATACACTTCATGCAGTACCAGGAAATTAAAAAAAAAAAATTTACATCACCGCCTCTAATAACTGACATTTGTATGTATCATTAATACTGAAGGCATACTGGTATGCACGTTGTTTGAACATAACCTTAGTATCCCACCGCTCAAGAAGTCTCCTGCATAGTAGGTGTGCAGATCTGTCACTGCTCTCAGTACCTTAGATCTTGAGAACTACTTTATTTTTTAATTCGATGGCAACTTAACTAGGAGTTTGTGCGCCAGTGTGTTCTGTAGTAAGCGTGTGGTTATAGGCAGTATTTTTTTCAGTTGATGATTTAAGGATGTTGAAAAAAATAATCGATAAATCGAAATGACAGTATAATATCAATAATATCGATATAAATCGTCGATATATATTTTATCGAAATCAAAATTGTTTTCCAGGTATCCAAAATAAGTATTTTTTAAAATTCTCTTTAAATAAGCTCTGTTTTGAATATTCATATTGAATTAAAATATTGCTATATGTTTGCTTTGGCGTCATGTACCAAAATCNAATAAGCTCTGTTTTGAATATTCATATTGAATTAAAATATTGCTATATGTTTGCTTTGGCGTCATGTACCAAAATCAGGCGCCACGTCTTTCTGCAATGCCTCGTGTCCTCAATATGTAATATTCCAAGCAATTAAACAGTTGCCAAGTTCTTTAATACATAAAATATAGGATTCCGATGTGCAAAAAAAATCTATATTTTTCTTTCGATAGATCGTTCCGTAAAACTATAGTTCTATAACTAAGCAGTATAAATAATATTGATATTTTTTTCCCGATATCAACTCCCGTAGTTGATTTATAAATTGCTACCTTTATCGCGAACAGCCTTTATTCACACACACACGTCAAAAACCAGGTTGNATCAACATCCGTAGTTAATTTATAAATTGCTACCTTTATCGCGAACAGCCTTTATTCACACACACACGTCAAAAACCAGGTCGAACCCTGTGGGACGCCGTCGACCGAGCAACCCTCGTTTTCCCGCGCCCCGTTGGAAAAACCGAGATGAAGCAACAGGGACGCATTCCATTACCCCACAGCACCTCCCTCAATCATCTTTCGCCGTCAACACCACGTTGGAAACTATTAAACAACCCTCTGTTAACGCAGAGGGTACCTTACATTTGATGTCCGGTATCCGCGGGCGACTTTCTGACCCCCTCCCCACACCCCTTTGTAATCAACACTCTTATACCTTCCTCCTCGCCATAAGTGTCTCAGACCGGGGAAAGTTTTTGCAAGCAGGTGGCAATGATTGTTTTTATTTTCTGTTCTGCTGCGTGCGATTTAATTAACATTTATAACGCAAAAAAAAAGTTTCCCAATCTTTATACGCGCGTAGAAAAGTTTTAAAAGTAAATTTCAAATATATTTTACGTCCTGCAATCTCTTTTTTCGTAATGGCTTAGTAATATATTTTTTTTTTTGCTGGGAAGCTTTAGATTTCATGCTGAATCGCCGCTTATGACTACGATATAAATTAGTGAAAAATGTTCTCTCGGTTCTCTGAGGGTTCCGTTTGGCTCGAAGTATTTTTTGTACGCGAGAGCGCTAAGTGTGACTCAGGCACGGAACGTTGTATTGCTCATGACCTTTAAGCGCAAGGCACTGCACCGAGGTCCAGTCATTCCGTTGTTTATTCGGCTATATGAGACTTTCATTTGCGATTCTGACATATTTCTTTTGTGTATGGTAAATATGTGCTTTGTGTCTCTATGCTACTTTAAATGACCAGTACCAGAACTTTCGTACCTAAAGTAAGCTTTTAGTAATATTAGATTTAACAAAAAACAGTGTTAGAGGTGAAATAGAAGACGGAAACTGACATTGTAGAACGAGAGGCTTCATAAATGTTAATCCCTAGCTGATATCCTATTAAATAAGAAAACAAATTTTTAATTACGGCTATACTGCTGAAGACTTCCGCTTCGTTTGTAAGCCTCACAAATGGCGCGCGATTTTTAAAAGCCTTTTTATACATTACGAACGTAAAAACGTATTACTTACATGTAAACTGCCCCAATTTAAGCAATCAAGGGCTCTGTATTTTGAATTTATAGTTATAAAAGAAGTCACATTAAAATTAGTACAACGAAATATTTTATTGCTTTAAAATATGCTATTTCGTATAAGGAGAAAATCAATCTCTGTATACTGACAACAATACGTTTAATATCTCGGCATGAAATTTTAATAAATCATTTGATTAATGACAATGATTTAGAAAGTATGTTTAAGTGTGAATGTTTATTAAAAACTCATATGAAAACTCACGCATTATGATTCGGTGGTATTTGATTAATATAAGTAAAATTATTTTCTATGAATACATTACACATTTTCGTGTTTCATTAAAACTACCCATTTTACACATTTCGTCTAAACACAGAGTTAGGAGAGGGGGGGCGCAATTACTTATCTTAACCAATTAAAATGTATAGCATGATCCAGCATGTTACCGGAATAAATAACCCTTTACCGAGCGTTCCGATTATATTGCCTTTTCTGCCTCGGCAATCCGATGAATCTGGAGACTGGAATATGAAATTAAATGTGGCGAGAAAGCACATCAGTGAATAGAGTCCTGACGTCTGCGAGGTGCTATCAGTTCAATTTCATCAGCGAAAATGTTCGAAGTGCAAAATTACGTCTTTTCATGGAAGAACCCCGAACATAAAAAAAAACCAGTCACATTTTCCACCAAGGGTTTTCATTTGGTTATTCTAAAATTTTTATCTGTTGATTTACTTTTAACATAACGCATCACTCTTCACTGAAGGACGATTAGATCTAATATGCCCAGTCCAAATAAAACATAAATTAAATTTTACCACTGATTTCATTTTTTTTTAAAGTGGACGCAATGAATAGGTTTATGAATTCCTTCAAGTATATATTCTGTACGTTCGAAAGCTCTGTGGAAAATGCTTTTCTTTAAAGACGTCGTGTGAAGCCGATGCAGTTATTATCTCTTTTAGATAGGTTGCAACACGTTTAGGAGACATCTGTTAATGAATTGTAAATTCTTACTCAACCTTTTCCAAAATTTGAAAGAAAAAAAATGTTTATTATATAGAGGAAAAAAAATAAAATCTGGATATGTTTTTTTTTTTGCAAATGATATAAAACCATAACGAGTACTTACATTACGTTTTGAAAATTTCAAAGGCAGCTAAAAGGAAATGGTTATTAAAATTAACTGTCTCCTGTTATAAAGTTTACGGGATCAAAAATCTGAAAACAAAACCTCATGAACGAAACTTGCAATTGAATATTTGCTGGCAACAAACTGGACCAGATGTTATGTTATTTATCTTACATTACATATTTATATTATATTAGACTTTAATAATAAAAAAAAACCAGTTGTATGTTATAAATTTGAAAAGGCATGTTGGCGATATAACAATAGGTTCTCATAAAAATATCAACACAAACCGTTGTAATTCTAAAAACATGGAAATATTTATCTACCAAATGTCTTCAGTTATTTCACGAAGCTTCAACAATTCAACAGTATGTGGGTTCGTTTGTGACTAGGTCTCTAAAACACGTATTTTTGTATATAGGTAATTCAAATACACAGCATAATTTTCAAACTTATTCAAAATTAATTAAATTTGGGAAACACGGATTATTTACATAGTGTTACGCGCTCGCTTCTTCGCATCCCGCGCAAGTGAGTGGAAGTGAAGGAGAAAAGTTATATGATAGCGACGGCGGAAAGCTAATGGAATGTTTTGAATTATAGGAGCGCGCTAAACCAAGAACCATGTAACTATTACAAAAAAGAGAGTTAAGACAATAATCTTTTTGCGTCACGCGCTGCTGACCTAGGTTATATTAAATTTCTGCATCTATCTAAGGAATTTTCTAGTTGGTTACTGCCCTATATTCTGTCCTCATGACTCGGGGTGCGTCGAATTTTCCAGGTCAAGGCTAGCAGAGTATAAATTGTGCGACGGTCCTTCGGGCCAAGAGTTGTTGAATGGACGAGTGGCTGAGTTTCATCGACAGACGACGAGCGGTGGGAGAAGTGACAAGCGGGAGGTAAATCTGCGACTGCGAGTATCAAGCAGTGAAGGGCGCGGCTGGCAGGCTGGACTGTTCGACTGAGTAGATGAGTAAGTGAAAGACATTACAAATGATGGCAACCGACAGACTGAATGTGTGTTAATAATGAGTATGACTTAATTTATTAACCAGAGATTTTAATAGTTCTTTTCATTTTATTAAGACCTCCATTCCTCACGAAATCAGGTACGCCCGAAAGGCTTTCTTGTAACACTGGTGTCAGAAGTGGGATGGAGACAATTATGAATTAATCAATTGTAAATAAAATTAGACCATAGGCAAGTAGTTAGTGATATTGAAATGAATGAATATATTGGAATAACTGTTTGTGAAAATAATTTAAACTGTTATGTACAATCATCACTGTGAATGTTAACTAGAAAAATGTCTGCAGAAATGGAAGCACTGCGAGCATTAAAAAAGGGGNTGTGAATGTTAACTAGAAAAATGTCTGCAGAAATGGAAGCACTGCGAGCATTAAAAAAGGGGCTAGGTAGCCAAATGGTTAATTTGAGCACGAGTGTTAATAGCCTTGGTGTCAAAATTAGTAGTATGAACGATAATGTAAATAGTGCAAATGAAAATGTTGACAAGTAAATAGGTCATGCAGATAAGAAAATGGAAGGCATTAGCGAGTTAGTGAACACGAGAATTGACTGTGTGGGACAAGAAAATAGACAGTGTCAGTGAAAGTATGGTCAGCGTCGAGAATGAAATGAAACACGAAATGAGTACACTGACGAAAGAATGGAGGGAATTTCTTCACCATCGGAGTTCGACTACCACCGCGTCGACAGCAGAGAAAAGTGAAGAAGCAGTGCAAGACGAAACCAAAACAGAAACCTCGGGGGAGAGCAAGAATATCTGCGGCATTGGTGTCGCGAAGTCAGCAGTGCGGAAGAGGGTCTCGATTAAGCCCGCGCCTTACGATCGACACACTTCTTGGTGGGAGTGCCAACACTGGTTAGAAAAAGTCGCCACCCTGAATGTCTGGACAACGGAACAGCTGGCTCACTAACTCGCGGCTGTACTGAGAGGACCCGCACTTAGCATACTACAATCTCTGCTAGAGCGACATCGACTGGAGTACCCCACACTGGTATCGGCCTAGGAGCTACGTATCGACGACCGGTACTAGCGACATGCCCACCATGCCCAACTGCGAAACCGCACCCAGCAACCAGGAGAGCCACTGCAGGAACTATGGCAAGACATTGTGCCGCTTTCCCGCATATCTCTAGAAGGATGCCTCGAGAAGGCGCGCCCCATCTTCGCAGTAGCCTTCTCCATCGATGCCATTAGCGACACAGATATATGGCAAGTGGTACATGTGACTGCACCCCACAACATGCAGTACATGCTGGCCCGAGCACTGGAGGTGGAGTCAGCCATACAGGGGGCAGCACCCCGAAATTCCGGTACAGGCAGTGACGCTGAATGAAGACGACGAAGACATTTTCTGTACTGATTTGTACAGCATGTTGACAATCGGATTTCCTGTCCATGTGACCTTAATGGTTAAACAGGAGTAATTTACGGAGCAACATATGGTGTGCACAACGCCCAGCACTAATTTTATCCAAACGCAATGCAACATCAGGCATTTCAGCAACTTCAGAGGACGAAGACAGCAAGAAGAAGACACTTAAGGAGTTGAGATGGCCCGTTCCCCCTTCCTCCAAACGGCCGGAGTGTTGGTTATGTTGACAGTTGGGGCACCCGAGAGCCTACTGCCCACATNCCCACCATGCCCAACTGCGAAACCGCACCCAGCAACCAGGAGAGCCACTGCAGGAACTATGGCAAGACATTGTGCAGCTTTCCCTCATATCTCTAAAAGGATGCCTCGAGAAGGCGCGCCCCATCTTCGCAGTAGCCTTCTCCATCGATGCCATTAGCGACACAGATATATGGCAAGTGGTACATGTGACTGCAGCCCACAACATGCAGTACATGCTGGCCCGAGCACTGGAGGTGGAGTCAGCCAGACAGGGGGCAGCACCCC
This sequence comes from Clitarchus hookeri, assembly GCA_002778355.1. Classification (NCBI taxonomy): domain Eukaryota; kingdom Metazoa; phylum Arthropoda; class Insecta; order Phasmatodea; family Phasmatidae; genus Clitarchus; species Clitarchus hookeri. The sequence goes on from NQII01001794.1 coordinate 409,706, forward strand.
GAAATTCCGGTACAGGCAGTGACGCTGAATGAAGACGACGAAGACATTTTCTGTACTGATTTGTACAGCATGTTGACAATCGGATTTCCTGTCCATGTGACCTTAATGGTTAAACAGGAGTAATTTACGGAGCAACATATGGTGTGCACAGCGCCCAGCACTAATTTTATCCAAACGCAATGCCACATCAGGCATTTCAGCAACTTCAGTTGTTAAGAGGACGAAGACAGCAAGAAGAAGACACTTAAGGAGTTGAGATGGCTCGTTCCCCCTTCCTCCAAACGGCCGGAGTGTTGGTTATGTTGACAGTTGGGGCACCCGAGAGCCTACTGCCCACATNCGTTCCCCCTTCCTCCAAACGGCCGGAGTGTTGGTTATGTTGACAGTTGGGGCACCCGAGAGCCTACTGCCCACATCAACAGCGGCAGGATAAGGCTGTCTCTGAACTACTGCAGAGAAAAAGGGATGTCATCTCGTGTGGACCAAATGACCTTGGAATGAGTGATGTAACACGCCACCACATAGATACAGAAGAAGCCAGGACCATGAAGCAGCCACCAAGAAAACAGCCACTAGCTTCGCATGAAGCAGTTGAGAGAATTCTGAAGGAAATCNCAGGACCATGAAGCAGCCACCAAGAAAACAGCCACTAGCTTCGCATGAAGCAGTTGAGAGAATTCTGAAGGAAATCAAGGAGATAGATGTGATAGAACTATCAGTTAGTCCATTGTCGTCCCACAAAGTCCTTGTTAAAAAGTAATATAGCTCTAGGGGGTTTTGTGTAGATTTTCGCCAACTTAATAGTGTGAAAAAGACGTTATCTTATCCACATCCAAGGATNGCTCTAGGGGGTTTTGTGTAGATTTTCGCCAACTTAATAGTGTGAAAAAGACGTTATCTTATCCACATCCAAGGATAGATGACACATTATTCAGCCTAGCCAGTTCGCAATAGTTTTCTACTTTGGACGCGAATAGTGGGTACTAGCAATGCGCGGTGGCCCATGAGGACCAAGAGAAGACTGCATTTTGTGTCCAAGAGAAAGGAACCAGGCTGTTCAAAGTTATGAAAAAAGTCCTCCATTTAGATATCTGTCAGGTTTACTTAGATGACATTGTGGTGATAGGAAGGACATTTGAAAAGCACATATCTCGCTTAGACACTGCATTCCTGAAAGTGGACCGCAGCCAAATTGAAACTAGTTCCTAAAAATTGTCACCCGTTCCAAAATAAAATAAATTTATTTGGACATGTACTGTCAGCCCATGGAATTAAAACAAACACTGAGAAGAACAAAGCAATAAGAAATTGGCCCACAACAATGGAAAATTCTCAAGTGTGGAATTATCAGGGATCGTCAAGCTCCTACATGAGCTGACAGAGGTGTAAAGGAGATTTCATTGGACCACTGAGTGCGAAGATGCTTTTAGTAAACTAAAATAAATTCTTAAATGTCCACTATTCCTGGGTTTCCCGAAATTGAGGGTATATTCATTTAAGACACTGATGCTAGTGATGTAGGCATTGGAGCTGTGTTATCTCATTTTAAGACGGGAAGGAAAGACCACTACAATACTTCAGTAAGGTATTGCACAAGCTTAAGTGAAATTACTGTCTTACACAAAGATAAATTCTGGCCATAGTGTAGGCGAGGTATTTCAAGGACAACTGGCGTGGCTGTGCAAACAACAGAGGAGAAAAGGATACATCCCGACGCTACAGAAATGTTGTGAAGGCCTCTAATTGATTCTGAACAAAATAAATTATGTGGTCTCTCGGATTTGTCGTTAAGGCTATCGGGTGAAGCCGAAGGTTGTCCACATCGACCAACTGGCACTCTGTGATGGTCCGGATGTTGCAGTGTCTGTTTGGGACGAACAGACTTGAGGAGGGGGCAGTGTAATGCGCTCGCTTCTTCGCGTCCCACGCGAGTGAGTGGAAGTGAAGGACCNGAACAGACTTGAGGAGGGGGCAGTGTAATGCGCTCGCTTCTTCGCGTCCCACGCGAGTGAGTGGAAGTGAAGGACAGCAGTTTTATGATAGGGGTGACGGAAATTCAACGGGATGTTACGAAATACAGGCGCGCGCTAAACCAAGAATCATGTATCTATTACCGAAAAGCGATCCGACACGATAATCTTTTTACGTCGCGAACTAATGACCTAAGTTTTGTTAAGTTTCTGCGTCTATCTNGAACAGACTTGAGGAGGGGGCAGTGTAATGCGCTCGCTTCTTCGCGTCCCACGCGAGTGAGTGGAAGTGAAGGACCGCAGTTATATGATAGGGGTGACGGAAATTCAATGGGATGTTTCGAAATACAGGCGCGTGCTAAACCAAGAATCATGTATCTATTACCAAAAAGCGATCCGACACGATAATCTTTTTACGTCGCGAACTAATGACCTAAGTTTTGTTAAGTTTCTGCGTCTATCTNAAAAGCGATCCGACACGATAATCTTTTTACGTCGCGAACTAATGACCTAAGTTTTGTTAAGTTTCTGCGTCTATCTAAGGATATTTCTAGTTATTTACTGCCGTAGATTCTGTCCGCATGTTGCAGGATGCGTCGAATTTTTCAGGTCTAGGCCAGCAGAGTATAAATTGTGTGACGGGCCTTCGGGCCGAGAGTTGTTGCATGGACGAGTGGCGGAGTTTCAGCGACAGTCGACGAGCGGCGGGAGAATTGACCACCGGAATGGAAATCTGCTACTACGAGTATCAAGCAGTGAAGAGTGCGGCTGGCAGGCTAGACTATTCGACTAGATGCGTGAGTGAAAGACATTATAGATGATGGCAACAGATAGACTGAAAGTGTGTTAATAATGAGTATGAGTTAATTTACCAACCAGAGGTTAAGAAGGACGTTAATTACAGTAAAAATACACAATAAATATTGAACTAATTGAGAAATAAAAATAGTAATGGTGAAAATAGATAGATTAATGCTGTTAATAATAGCCTTGTGAATAAGTTACAATCTTATTTAGTTCTTTTATTTTTATTAAGAACTCCATCCCTCACGAACACAGATACTCCCCACAGGCTTTCTTGTAACAATATAATAGACTAAGGTTAATATTTTTTTGCAACAATCGTGTTCGTTTTTAATTTAAAAAAGTAAAAAATTTTAGTTATTATCTGATGTGTTTTAATTAACAAAACTTAATTTTAAACACCGCGAAATGTAAAGCAGGATCTAATTTAATAAAATGTTTTAANTGTGTTTTAATTAACAAAACTTAATTTTAAACACCGCGAAATGTAAAGCAGGATCTAATTTAATAAAATGTTTTAAACTGCCCAAATAATTTATCTGCGTGTAATATTTGATCAGACACTTCATGAAATTACATAATAAAAATATTAAAATCACGTAACATTACAAAATCACCACTTTAACTGCTTTTGCACAAACCTGGGTAATTCGTTGTTTGTTAACACGCAAACTTGAACAGAAATGAAGTTTTGTTCTTTGATTTTGCAAAGCACCGCCCTTCGTTTCAATGGTTTTTAATGTTACATGAGCACTTAACAAAGCCCTGCATAGGACTTTATTTTCTATCCATTTGTATTATTACGCCACACTTAAAATTAACGTTGACATTGGCTCGATCACTCCAGCTGTGGTCCAATGAATTAAAATTGTACTAATTTTAGGAACATCAGCCAATTTTCACTGTTATGTGCCCTAAATAAACACAGAAAAAAAAAACTTATCCACGAGTTTACTGTTAGTAACACGTCAAACAATGGAACTAATTTTCATGATTCTCTTGCAAATCTAGTAGGAGTATTTAGTAAGGTTTATGTTAAAATGTCCACAGTTACGAGCAAAGACTTTAAATAAAGTTTTATTTCAAAAATGCTCAAGTAACCACCGACAGCCTACACCTATTCTGCAACAGGCCGTACATGAGTATCTACACTCGGAATAATATGTTAAAGATGTTCAAGAGCAGAACGTAGTTTTCTACATTTTTAGCACACTACACATTTTTGTCGTGATATGAAATAATAGTTTGTATTATGTATCTATATGACGGAAAATTACTTCACAAAAGCAAATGAGAGGAACTGCATCATAAGGATGAATTTTTTTTAAAAGAAGAAATATCAAAAGTAAGACTCAGGCTACATTCCAACATATATTGTTCACGTCATCAAAAAAGTAATAACAAATATTTCCGGTATTTTTTAATGTAATTTACCCAAATTTCGGCTTTAATTTTGAGGTAAAAATTTTTAAGTCAAAATAGCCGTAAGACAAACTATTACCGCAGAAAAAAAAGTGTCTGATTTCAAAGAAATTGCTACATGACTCTTCTGTCACTCCTAAAAAGGCCTAGATTAAATTGTTAGATCGTGTTAAATAATTTTTTCGAAATTTGTATGAATAAATTTTATAAGTTGATAGTCTAATACTTATGCTGAAATTATCATAAATGCAATTTGGCAAATAGTTTGGAATTTTTCTAAAGTTATCCTTGATACCAGACCACGAAACCATAAAAAAAAACCTCAAAATACAAGGATAAAATTGACTTTTAAACGATTTAAGGTCAATGAAAAGTCCAGTCGTGCACTAATTCCAGAAATATAAAATAAAGAAAAATATTGGTATAATTATAATATTTAGATAGAGTTGGTTTTATTGACTACAAATTGGAATTAACAAATCCATACTTACAATGAGTAGTTTTCGCATAGGCTGTTGAAATTTTTTTCAATAATAACGAGCGTAAACCCAAATATCAGTACATATGTGAACGCAATTGTTTTAAAATGCATAACATTTTACTATGCTGAACTCTATATAGACAAAAAATAAAAATGTATAATTTTACCGGATTTTGTCTTGCTGAAAGCAATAAACTGTTCTTTTAAAATATAATTTTTTTATGAAAGAAATATACATTACAATATTATGGCGTTAGAGTTAATATTATTTGGTAGATTTCAAAGCAAATATTGTGGAATACTTTCTGATTTTGTAACTAATATATTTAGTTAATGCAAAAAAGTTAACAATTTTAAAATCGATAAATCTATGCTGTATCAACTACTGTTGCATATGCTATTCACCAGTATTTAAATGTAATTTCCAATGGATACTACCCTACCAAGATCTAGGGAAGTGGTTAAAATTCCCTTGTTGATTTTAAAGGCTGTTCACAGTACATTGAGCACTTTGAGGCTCTAGTTACTTTTTCCTTTCAGCCATTTATTTTCCTTTAACAACCTTACAAATAAATATTGCAATGTAAGTAATAAGCACAGTGCATATATTCCACCGCACTCGGAAGTTAATGTCTAAGGCTACAATTAAGAATATTTATCGACCATTATTCCAAATGAGCAAATATATAGGCTATATATATATCAAGCAAATCTATATAGCAAATGTATATTCTGCTAACGATAAAGTGAGCACTTCTGAAAGAAGTGCTCACTTTATCGTTAACAGACTATACACGTCGGAATTTGCGCAATGCGTAACCTTTCCATAGTGCGAGGTTTGTTAAAGTGGTTAGCGACGTGGCAACTACGCGCGGTGCTGGTTGTCACGCAAACACATTTATTTTTATTTATTTTTTCCAGGCTGCCACCGTACGAAGCCGGGGCCGCTCTCGTCCGGAAGTTAATTACAGCGGAGANCCGGGGCCGCTCTCGTCCGGAAGTTAATTACAGCGGATAGCTTGTGTGCTCGGCGGGTCGCCCCGTGGAATATTACTGCGCATCAGTTCCGCTGGCTGCTTCTTCGACGTGGGGAGACGGATCAGCAAGGGAGAAGGCTGCAGGGCCCTTCACGTCGTGGGAACGCGTAGCTCGGGAACAATACTTCGCTTCCCCGCGACGGACGTCAGGGCTTCGCGTCGCTGCTGGTGCCGAGGGCAGCGGGCGACCGCGGCAGTGCAGCCCGACTCAACTTCTTCCAAGTCCTTCCCTGGCGTCTGAAATGTCTCTAGAGTCACCACAAAAGCCCCTACGCGAACAAAAAATAAATATGTACCTTGTAAAAACTCTCATAACTAGGGGCAGTGATATTTCGCGAAACGATTTCGAGACAAGATACAGTCCAAAGCACTGTAGGGTCGTCCAGCTTCTTTGATTGGCTAAAAAAATGTTTTGGACCGTGTCAACCGTTTGCGCACGAATTACGAAGGTGCAGTGTCGGAGTTGCTTAGTCCTGAGTGGCTTGGCGAAAGACGGACACGGAACCAGCAGCCAATGGAAGTATAACAACAGCTGAGGTGTGTGTATATAGTATTGAAGTCTACTGTGTGCTCCGATTTTTACGCTAAAAGTCACTGGCCCTGCTCATAACACTATCTGGAACCTTCAATGCCATCAGGACGGCACACGATGCGAGCGCCGTCTCCGTCACGTCTACGGCTGAAATAAAATATATTAATTGACTATTATTCTACATGAGATGGCCCTCAAAAGTGCTCACTTTACCGTGAATAACATATAGTTCGTTTCACAACATACACGTATTCATACCTCCAACAACACAAGAAGAATTGTAACGCATTTTCTCTTACTTCACACATTTCGTCGAATACGTTATGTCTATTGCCATGTTTGGTTTTTACTGTAGTTTTTACTGACTCCAGGTAGTTAGAAATACGTTCACTTTGCGTGTAACATTGTCACGTCGATAAGAAAGAGCGACGTATATGCGGGAGGAGGAGAGAGTTTGTGTGTCACATATTCCCCGGGGGGNTTACCGTGAATAACATATAGTTCGTTTCACAACATACACGTATTCATACCTCCAACAACACAAGAAGAATTGTAAGGCATTTTCTCTTACTTCACACATTTCGTCGAATACGTTATGTCTATTGCCATGTTTGGTTTTTACTGTAGTTTTTAGTGACTCCAGGTAGTTAGAAATACGTTCACTTTGCGTGTAACGTTGTCACGTCGATAAGAAAGAGCGACGTATATGCGGGAGGAGGAGAGAGTTTGCGTGTCACATATTCCCCGGGGGGTTTACTTTAGTTTATCGAGCAGTACGTCCGTGTTTAGGTCTCGCGCGACTGAGTTCCTCTTTTTTTTTTCCCCTCCAGGAAATGTACACAGTGGCCTCGATAAAACATTTCCACGGCGTGTTGGACGACGTTGTTTTCTAGTCTGCGCTAGGGCTTCTCGAAAAATTACCGTTACACTGAGGCCACAGAGTGTGTTAAGTAAAGGAGTAGAGCTACGCATAACTCGCGTTATTATTTTGCACCAAGATGAACTCATCATCAAAGTACATACTGGAGCGGGCGTCTATTCGCCATTGGCTGCTGCGTAGAAATGAAGCCACGCCCTTTATGACTGAACTGCGCGTGATTGGGGAGAAAAATAGTGACGTAATTATTTATAGGCACAGAGTAACCCAGGGAGTCAGATAAAGTACGATACAAGGAGAAACGCACTGAAAAGGTACATGTGTGTAAAGTTTAACGTGTCCCCAAATAATAATGAAAATTTTGCAGGTCTCTACATATGAGAAATGGTGAGGCGATTACTTTATATTGGCGTACCCATTCGCTGACCGGCAGGTTTTTAAGGCCCGAAGGCCAACACAACCTCCATCCTCCCGCACTGCATCTGTACTCTGATGAGTAAGGCAATGCACGGCACTTTCTCCTCTTGGTCTCTTCGGGCCATTCACTTTTCTTAATTGCCGTAACTCGGTATTCAACCGGTTTTCTCTCTTAAAAACCTGCCCTCCTCGCCAATTAGGAATACTCTGACTTATCACAATTTGTGAGCCTTTACCTGAATACCCCATTATGGATCATCAGAAATTCGCCGATTTCATTTATCAAAATCCTCTAATCTCCTGCCAATTTTAGTGGTGAATTCATTCCATAATCTTAGGGATTGCTTGTTCTCCATGATGGTTCCAATTCCCATATGAATGCCCATTTATTCCAGTTTTCTTTCCAGCCAGTTCNGTGAATGCCCATTTATTCCAGTTTTCTTTCCAGCCAGTTCCTCACATCTTCAGTCTTGAGACACTCCATGATGACTGCTGAACGGTGTCATCGACGCCGCATACCTCGCAGAGCGGAGATCGCACTAGCCGCAGACTGTGAAGCTTTGTTTTAATATATCCCGCCACTGACCGGCAGAGTGAAGTTCTGAAACGGGCCTTGCGTCTGCTTTGTCGGCTCTCCCTGCTGCTCCGTGGTCCACAGGCACAGGGTACTCGACTGCCCGCATGCTGTGCAAGTCAGTATAAATGACGATGTTTCTCTGTGGTGTGGCGGGACATTGGCNCCTGCCAATTTTAGTGGTGAATTCATTCCATAATCTTAGGGATTGCTTGTTCTCCATGATGGTTCCAATTCCCATATGAATGCCTATTTCTTCCAGTTTTCTTTCCAGCCAGTTCATCACATCTTCAGTCTTGAGACACTCCATGATGTGCTGAACGGTGTCATCGACGCCGCGTACCTCGCAGAGCGGAGATCGCACTAGCCGCAGACTGTGAAGCTTTGTTTTAAAATATCCCGCCGCTGACCGGCAGAGTGAAGTTCTGAAACGGGCCTTGCGTCTGCTTTGTCTGCTCTCCCTGCTGCTCCGTGGTCCACAGGCACAGGGTACTCGACTGCCGCACGCTGTGCAAGTCAGTATAAATGACGATGTTTCTCTGTGGTGTGGCGGGACCATGGCAGCTTATCTAAGAAGTGTCGGAGCTATCGCCAGTTCAAGTGACGGAGGCTATGCTGATGCGTGGATCCGGAAAGGGCGAGTGAAGCGTCTGTTACAGCCTCCCCTAGCTTAAGGCAACCCACTACCTCCTCGTGGTACCGCTGGACAACCTCCAAGTACCGGGGTTAGAGGAAGTGGGAAACTCCCGGGCGTTCCCTATGCCTGGTTTACCAAAAGTGGTAGCTGCCTCCCTTGCTGAGTTTGAATCATGGGCGATCATGATGGCGGTGCTTGGTGGTTGGCCAGCCGACTCCTTTACGATCAGACCTGGGACCCAAGGCAAGAGTTTCAATGTGAATAAATACAATTCATGGCAACGGACGAGACTGGGGCTGAATACTGAGGGATTCAGTACAATCGGTCGGGAATACCTCAACGTGTCGTGAAAAGGAAGGAGTAACACGGGCGGACCTACGGACCCCAACAGAGGTTCTCTCAGTTGGTGGACCCCTAGAAATTTCGATGCCTAGCAAATGGCTTATAAGTCATGTCTTCATTTCCAAGATTCTCCAACTCCCATGAGGTCATGCGAGGCAGGACTCGCGCTGGCAGTGGTTGAAATATTTGCTATGGTGGTTGATGGTTTTATTTTCTCCTACTGAGGAGAATGTCTAATAGGACTAAGAGCTTATGCCCAGTGGAGCAGGTGGCCAAAAAAAAAAGTATGGCATACAAATGATAATGAAAAAAATCCCTGGTATGGCCAATGCGCTGAGAGGGGTCAAAGAGGTTCATATTTTCGTTTTGGTTTTTGTGAATGTTCCACTTTAGGCAAGTATGTTACCGTGCGTTGATTGGCGAACGTCGTTCCAACATGTTGCTGGCAGGTAACGCCATTTTAGTGGAGTGTGTTGCCAGGGTTCGCGGAATAAGCGGCTGTTTGACTTCTTTGTCCTTGTGTATTCTGTGCCGTTATGTCACTATAACGAATGTACGTTTACCTTCAGTGTTCAGGACGTACAATGAAAACCATAGACTTTTCACGTCCGTAATGAACAAATCCTTTAGGCGCCTACATGTCTCTTGAATTGCGCTACATGATGTTTTAAATCCGCGTCTTTTTATGAAACCATTTAACTTCTTCCCATTACGCCGATATATGAAAAAAAGAGACACCACAGACGAGGTAAGAATAACACTTAAAGACATTACGCACAATAGCAATACCATATCCGAACCATCAAAAAAAGCATTAAAAAGGTTTTTCGCACCGCTGTAAATATACTGCCTATAAAAATAGAAAACTACTATAGGGACATGCACTGAACTTTTGTGCATACTTTAAACCAATAGTGAGAGCGTCACCTCTTAATGTCCCATAGGAGCACATAGCACGGCGAGAACATTGCATGCCAGTCAAGAGTATTGCGGATAGAAGCGATGGGGCACTAGGCTCACGTGTTAGTGTCGCCCTTATCGTCCCCTTTCTTCTGTGCATCAAACATAAAATAGCTCCAAATGGGCGGCTCAATTAACAACCACACGCCGAATATACGGTCCAATCTGATCGATGACATTGAAAAGGAAGAAAGTCATATTTTTTGTTGCGTTACTCAGAAATTTACTTTCTTTCCTTGTTTAGGAAAAATAAAAAAGGAATTATTTTCTGTAGCTTTGTGCGAGTATTTTAAAAAAGGCGATTCAATCATCTCTGAAATAAAACTGCCAGATGAAAGTAAATCTTTCATTTGAACTTTATTTAGACGGAAGCCAAGTTGGTGGTTTCTCAGAAAGAAATAAAAATTCAATTATGCCAATTTTCTCGCTCGTGACTGTCCACAAACACTAGATGAATATGGTATGCGTTTTAACACCATTATTTTTTCCCTTTATTATCTTTGCAACACAGCATTATTACTGGAATACGAACTTTAATGAGTGTTGTAAATTTGGTCTTTCGCATTCTGTGAACAGCATTTCTAGAGCGCTCTCTGATCTCACTACCGCTCTGAAAAACTATGCTTCCCACAAAATTTCTCTCATGGAAAGTAGAAAGAATTCTTGCGAAAGTATTAGCGATTTACGAAGTACATTTCAAATTTTATATCGTGCAGGGGTAAGAATTTTTATCCTGTCTTTCTTTACCATTTGTTTCATTTAGCAATTTCCAATAGCATTTTTTGAATGTTGGACAAAATAATGGAAATATCACTTTGAAGAAAAATACTTGAATTACAAAACGAATAACATTTTTTTTTAATTTTTAGCCGGAAAGATACCCTTTTAAAGATTCTATTCTGTTTTATTAACAGCACTCATTTTGGGTTACCGAATATGTGACCAATGTAAATTCCTTGCGTTCAAATTCTGCAGTGAAAATAATTTGCTTTGCTTTTGCAAATACGTTTCTGGAAGACGGATGAAAATGGTGTTTTAAAATACCCCATTTTCGCGATCTCGCTGTTGCAAGTGAGAAGTTGTCGCATTGGATTCAAAGATATGTGGTAAATTTACTTACAATGTATGATCATACGTAGCAAAGAACCATCTTCTAAATTCACAAACGTTTTGAAAGCGGAATCACGAAAACAGCCAGTTTATCCAGTCCACGGAACAAAGAAAAGGCAGTGCGTTAAAACTGATTTATCAGTAAATCATTATGAAAGGAGTATTCCCTACATGTAACCTGCTAATATTGAATTAGAGAAATAAATGGAATGCACGCAGAAACGCTGTTTTGAGCGAAAAATTAAATTATTTCTGTAGAATACGTAAACCATCTCCGTAATTCTTTGTGTTATCTTGCAAATATTCCATTTGAACCAGGCACACAATTTTGTCATTTTGACATAGAACGTTCGTGTTTTACACGTACACTTACAAAATACATAATAAGTCACGTAGTCATAAACGTAAAACCAAGTCAACTGTATTTTGAAAAGAACGAGGAAGCAGCATCTAAATGTTCTATTAATTTTATATCCATATACAGTGTTAGGTGTCGGTGACCTGCGTTGACCTTGGCCCGTCCCGCGCCAGCAAGCGGAAGAGAATGATAGAGAAGTAATATTATATCGGGCGGCGAGTCATGAAGGAATGTTTGATTGACAGGCGAGAATAATCCTACCAGGGTTTTAAGTTATGAAGGCATTTCGCGGTGATAATCCATTGGCGACTCACGCACTCCTTACCTTCGCCAGATAAATGTTCTGCATTTATCGGAAGAAATTTCTGGTTTACTGACTTCGTTTCTCTCAGCATGACTCGGGATGCGCTGAACCTTCCAGATTGTTAGGGCGACTGATATATATATCTGTGTGTGTGTGTGTGTGTGTGTGTGTGTGTGATGGGCCTCCGAGCTGGGGAGTTGATGAGTGTCTGGAGTTTGGGCGATTGCGCGACCTTGAGCGAGAGACGACGAGCGAGAAGTAAAACGAGTGGCGAGAGAAGTGACCAGCGGGAGAAAAATCTCTGACTGCTAGCACCGGTGGATTGAAGAGTGCGACTGGCAGGCTGGACTCTTTGACTTGATGTGCGAGTGAAAGACATTTCGAATGACAGTAACAGACAGACTGAAGATGTGTTGATTATGAGAGTAAGTTTATTGACTTTAAGCAAACAGAGACATCGTAAAGGACTTCAATTTGACTTGAGACGGACATTAAATTCTACAATCATTGAGAAATAAAAAGAGTAATAGTGGTAATAGCGGAGATAGATACATTAATGCTGTGTGAAGAAGTTAAAAGGAACTTGGTTCATTTAGTCCATCCCTCACGAACTCGCATACGTTCATCAGGCGTCTTGTAGCAATATTTATTGCGTGACAGATTTTTGTGTTCAATATGATAACTAAAGAAAAATATACCCTTTCACAATTTTTTATTAATATTAATTTATATGAGTAAATTTTTATAAAAAACTTATTCCTCACTGTTTTCATCGTGTAATGTTACACACATAAGAGTGTGTGTGAGGTTGAACCATAATTAAGTAATTCATATTCTCTCCTATTCACTGATTCTAAGGGCACGCATTTCATACAAATTTCACAAAAATTTTTTTAGTATTTTTACCATAGGATACATAAACGTGTTAACGCAGTTCTAGAAACGACTTTTGAATGCTGGTACTCTGTAGCCGCCGTCGTAATTACAGTGAATATAAAAAGGGTTATAGGAGATGGAAAGGGAGAGGAATATTTGTCCATGTTTTAAGAACTCAGGACTGACTCAACGTAGCTATATAGTCGAGTTGAAGAATTCGGGCGGTTGCTAACAACAAGGGCTTGAGAACCGATGAGGATGAAATGAGTTGAGAATGGAGCCACGCCGGAATGAAAGGGCGGGGAAACGGGAGATCCCCAAGAAAACTCGCTGACCAGAGGCATCATTCGGCACGATTCCCATATGCAAATACACAGGGGTGACCCCGTCGGGAATCGAACCCGGTTCGCTTAGATGGGAGGCTAGTAGTCTAACCGCTACCCTGCCGCGGCCCCAACTTTGCTATATAATCACTTCCTGTTGTCGGAGGTGTCATGTTACAGTAAACCAGTTATTTAAAGGCAGCCGTCCTCCATTCACTATTTAAATGCCATTTTACATTGAGGTTAAAATGGAGCTCGCTGTGTTAACTTTTAGTTATCATTATATTCTGGTACTAGTTGTGTAGCTGTTTATTCACATTTACTTATGAGTTGCTTAAAGATAAATTTTCCATTTTATAAATTGAACGAACTTTAGAAAAACTTAAAGAAAACATATTTTAAGCCAAAGAGATTCAAAGAACGATTACTTTTGATTTTATTTTCGGTATTCATACTTATCTTTGCAATATAACAGATATCACTACCGACTTCTATCCAGCCTGTACATTGAGTTCTGACACTAGCTGAGAACTTCATACGATTGCAGTCGATGTAAGTTTTAATTCGGTTTGTGATATTGAAAGACTATTAAATTAATGGGTTGAAATACATCAAACTTAAGATGTGTTGACCTAAACAGGCATCAGTTAATACTATGAGAGATGAAAGAAACACGTCAAGCTTCCGCAACAGACTGATTTATTTGTTCCTTTTTAGCACATACATAGTTACAGTTCAATATAGATGGCGCCACTAGACGTATTTATTTTGATACCAACTACGGAATACCAACACCCCCACTTATCGAATTAAGCAAGTTATTTGGATAACATAGGCACAATACCTATCTTGTTCATAAATTTATAATGTTTTAATAAACATACCCCCTTTGTCAGCAGGTCAGCAGGCATTTCCCCAGTGGGAATATATTTAATTTTAACAAATTTATTTCTAACAACATCTCTTATATAGTGAAATCTTACATCTATATGTTTGGATCTATTATGACACTGGTGATTTGTGGCCAGTTTCAATGCACTTTGATTGTCACAATGCAAAGGAATTACACAATGACTATCAGTAAGTTCATACAATAACTTTCTTAAATATACAGCTTCTCTTGATGCTTCTGAGAGAGCAGTGTACTCTGCCTCAGTACTGGACAGTGATACTGTTTGTTGCTTCCTACTCTGCCACGAAACAGCTGATCCTGACATAATAAAGCAAAAGCCTGTATAGGATTTTCTATCTAAAGCATCACTCGCCCAATCGGCATCAACAAAACAATCAGACATATTAAATTTAGACAAAAGTTGTTCAATATAATGTTGTTGATCAACAGTAATAATACACCTTTTCCTGTCCATATTTATTCTCATGCCTAAATATTGCCTAACGGGTCCTAAATCCTTTAATTTAAATTCTGTACTTAATACATGCTTTAATTTCTGTGTCTCTAAATCATTATTTGAAAAAATCAAGAAATCATCAACATAAAGCCCAATAATGATTTTTACATCATCATACATTTTTGAAAATAAACATGGTTCACAAACACTGTTTTTAAAACCTAAATTACATAATAAATCTTTAACTCTTTGGTACCACATTAAAGATGATTGTTTCAATCCATAGATGGCCCGCTTTAATTTTAAAACTTTACCATGACTTTTGTTTACAAAACCTTCAGGCACTGACATATAAATGTCTTCTTTTAAATGACCGTTCAAGAATGCGGTAGTTACATCAAGATGAGTAATGTCCATACCTATCTTTACGCTTAAAGCAAAAAGCAACCGTAATGTGGAATGCCTCACAACTGGTGAAAAAGTGTCAGTATAATCTACACCTGGCTTCTGTGTGAATCCCTTTGCTACAAGCCTAGCACGGTAGCGCACGTTATTGTCAAAGTCAAGTTTTTTATTTAGCACCCATCGACACTTCACAATTGACACATCACCTGGATTGTCCACCAGCTCCCAAGCATCATTTGCGTCAAATGACTGTAGCTCCTCCTCCATGGCCTGCTTCCACTGATCTTTCTCTGGCCCTTCAATAGCCTCTGCAAACATAATCTCACCTGCAGCTGGAACAGTACTGGAAAGGCACATGTTACTGAAGCCATACCGCTGCGGTTGTTTCCTTTCGCGCTTGCTTCCAACTGTAACACCTGGATCTGGAACAGCCACCACTGGTTCTAGACGCTCCTCGGATGAACTCTCTCGTGCGGTTAATGTTTCATTACCGTCAGCATAATCTGATGAATAGTTCTGTGATTCTGAATCATTGTGTTCACATTCCCCCACTGAATCACAGCTCTGATCATGCTGCTCTGGTATGATTTCAGTCGGAATCCAAGTCGCAGGATCTTCAACTGTTTCCTCCATACCAAGTTTATCTTCCATCACAACTATGTCTCTGCTAGTGCTGACTGTATTTCTGCTTGGATCATACACTCTATAGCCCTTGACATTGTCCGCATATCCAACAAGTATATGCTGTTTGGATTTCTTGTCCCACTTTGCTCGTTTTTCTCTTGGAACATGAACCATCACCATACTCCCAAACAAACGAATGTGACTAAGAGTTGGTTTCTTCCCATACCACGCTTCATAAGGAGTTTTATCATGCAATCCTGAAGCAACGGATCTGTTTTTAAGATAAACAGCTGTATTGGCTGCTTCAGCCCAAAATCTTTTCTCCAGCTTTGCATCATATAATAAACATTTACCTTTCTCGACAACAGTTCTGTTCGCTCTCTCACACAAACCATTTTGTTCAGGTGTGTACACATTTGTTCGTTGATGTATTACACCTTCTTGTTTCAAATACGAATCAAACTCTTTGTTGCAGAACTCTAGTCCATTATCAGAGCGCAATATCTTTATTTTCTTGTTCTGTTGATTTTCAACTAATGACTTAAATTCTTTGAACTTAGTGAAAGCTTCACTTTTATATTTTAAAAAGTATATAAATATCATCCGACTAAAGTCGTCAACAAACAAAAGAAAATAACGAGCACCACCAAGTGAACTGACCTCCATGGGGCCACAAACATCAGTGTGTATTAGATGTAGGCTCTGACTACTGCGCTCACCCACATGTGAAAAAGGTAGCCTTGTTTGTTTCCCTTCACAACAGGTCACACAATCTGACTGTGTCACTTCATAATCGTCAGGATAAGATAATCCATCAACAAGTCCATTTTTCATCTTGTTCATATCTTGACTGTTTAAATGTGCTAGCCGCCTGTGCCACAGCCCACCACTTGCAGTTGGAGTAGCTAATAAACATCCTTGCGACTTTATCCTCAACTTATAAACACCTTCGGTTAAATCTGCAGTCGCCACCAACACATCATGCTTGTTTCTAATGTAACAATGATTGGCTTTAAATACGACACGATTCCCGTTCTTTATAAGCTCACTGACAGACAACAAGTTTGTTGTTAAACTGGGCACGCATAGTACATTTTTCACTGTAATGTGGTAATTAGTGTCCGAAATAATGTCAACGTCTCCGGAGCACAACACTGGCACCTTCGAGTCATTGGCAACAACAATCTCTGGTAAACATGGCGTTGATGTTATGCGTTTAACCAAGTTTTTATTTACCGTCATGTGTGCACTTGCTCCCGAGTCGACGTACCATTCATGTTTGTTATACTTTCCGTTAAGGAATACAACATTAAATACACAATTACTTTTCTTTAACAACGGGCATTGATTGCGATAATGTCCTTCTTCTTTACATTTATAACATGTTATTGGTTTTGATCCACTCACCTTTACTTTCGATGTTGACGTCGGCGCGCCATATTGCCTTGTTCTAGTGTTGCCCGAATGAAATTTATTTCTCGCAGCAAACGCAGTGCCGCCTGTCGTTTCATTTCCATGGGAAACTTCCATGTCAAGTAACTTTGACTTAATGACGTCAGCAGTTATCGAAATACCCGAATGTTCTATTGCCATAATCATGGGAGAAAAACGATCTGACAAACCTGCCAATAATAGCGATCCCACCCACTCATCACTGATTTTAAAACCTGTGCCATTTAACTTGTGTGCTGCTTCTACCATTTGCGTGACATAGGTGGTCATTGAGTCACAATTTTCAAGTCTGATAGATATCAGATGGCGAAGTAAAGTTATCTTTCGAGAAAAACCTGAGTCATCGAACATGTTCTTCAACTTAGTCCATAATTCTGCCGAGCTCCTGGTATTCTTGATATGCACATACAGCGCGGAATCGATCGTTAAAATTAACTTTGCCTTCGTCTTGGCGTCATCGGCCGGCTTCAATTCGACGTCAGGCACCGCCATGATGTAGTGTTCCATGCCTTCTAACACCAACAAATTTTGAGCCGCGAAACTCCACTCGTCATAGTTTTCCCTGCCTTTTAGTTTAGGCACACTCGCAATATAGCTCGAGGTCATGTTTCAGCGAATTGACGTTACACTATTTCAACTTTTAAACTGATAAAATCACGTAAAAAAAAGGATTGCCCATAACCTGATAGAAACACGTCAAGCTTCCGCAACAGACTGATTTATTTGTTCCTTTTTAGCACATACATAGTTACAGTTCAATATAGATGGCGCCACTAGACGTATTTATTTTGATACCAACTACGGAATACCAACAAGAGATAAGATTTTTATTGGTACATAGATGCAAACTTTTTAAATACAGCAACTGTCCATATGTATATTCACTTTAAGTTTATATATGCGAACATACACACGTATACACTAATCTTTTCTGGATCCCAGATGCACGATATTTAGTGGCACTACATTAAGACTTACCACAGACGAGCCAGTCTTAATTGTAATGCGAACACTGTTACGATGAAAAACATTTTTTTGAAGTAGAAATTAAATTAAATGTTAACGCAACAAGCTCCATAATAAATTCAATGTGATTCATCTGAGGGTGTAACGTACACGAATAAAGTTTTTCCAGTGCTAGAGGGGGGAGGGGGAGTTGTTGAGGAGGAAGGGGAAATAGCATGTTAATTAGAGCACGATAGCGCCGCGAGCAGATGGAAACTCTTACAGCTCTACCTTTCGTCGGGACAAGGAACTATTTACAAAACCGCAGAGAAACAATGTTTTTTTTTTTCCATTAGTACTATGACGTGATTCATAGATGTCTTTATTAGCCCGTTAGATATCAGTACGCTTTTGAGTTGGCATTAACCTATAGCTTTATAGAAGTCTATTAGGGACCGTAGCACTTTGTGCGATTGCTTCGTCGCAGTTTCCCTACATAATGCGTGCCACAGGCGGAACGAGTAGTACCCCATAACGACAGGTTGAGAACCCGTTAGGGTCATATCANCCGCAGAGAAACAATGTTTTTTTTTTCCATTAGTACTATGACGTGATTCATAGATGTCTTTATTAGCCCGTTAGATATCAGTACGCTTTTGAGTTGGCATTAACCTATAGCTTTATAGAAGTCTATTAGGGACCGTAGCGCTCTGTGCGATTGCTTCGTCGCAGTTTCCCTACATAATGCGTGCCACAGGCGGAACGAGTAGTACCCCATAACGACAGGTTGAGAACCCGTTAGGGTCATATCATGGCTCACTCTGTTACGTCATACAGAGGCGTTATTATTTTGATGTTATTTTCTGAATGCACCGCATGCCTCCACGTGCACATCGTCAGTCTGGGGCGGCAGATGGTATAAGCATATCATCGTCAAATTTCCTGTGTATTTGAGTTAATAAACTTTATTTTGAATTGCACATGTTCCTCTGTGATACATTTCATGCCTACTCGCGTTTCCTTCTCTTTTCCTCTGGCAACGCTCCCAACGAACGTTTATTTTTTTTTCTCTCTTGCAATCGTATTCACCCACAGGAACTCGCGGTAAAGCCTGGCAGTTTAAGTGACCACTTGCCTGATTTATCTGTTTGGTTTCCCGTCGCCCGAAAACCCCCATTCTTTTTTATCAGGCCTACATTTACTGTGCAGAACGTTTGAATTTATCGTATGCCTATCTCGGCGCTTGGCGGTTATAAACGGGTCTGATTATAAAATGAAGTACGTGTGTGCCGATTTCGCATTTTAAAATAGAATGTCTTCATATTAATTCCACTTACATGCGAAAAGCTCTTCGGGAATGATAGAGACTGAATATTATACATTTCACTTCAACTAGTAAGTTGCAAACTACATACACGTACTAAGCGAAATCGTACTAACATTGTTAAAACATTGATTGTGTCATGTAATTTAAACTAAGTAAATTTCATATTTAAAATCGCCTGCAAACTGCTATATCGTTACTTTGTAAAGTAACTCAGCAGAGAACTCACGTACGCTGTGAGGGATAAATGATGGCGCGACAAAATATTTGGTTAAAAAGTTGCAATCAAATATGTACAAATTATTAAATTTTATAGTTCGTAATCCGATTCTATGGTTTTACGAGAGCAATTAGTCCAATGAACTGCATAATCTGTTGCGACGTATGTCTATATTGGAAAACACCATAATATATTTAGTAACTACGAAGTTGTTTAAATATATTCTGTTATGTTTCTTCATAAAGACCAATCTGTACAATAGTGTAATGTGTATGTGAACATTAGAATCTCGGTATATGTCATTTGTCAAAAATTTCCAAATACCTAAATGCTAAAGGTGCTCGTACTTGCAAGAGAAAGTCATCCTTACAAATCTCTTGTGTATAAGTTCCTCACGTCGGATTAAGAAACAAATTCCCAAAACACAGAAAATTTTTTGAAGTTTTGTTCTTTATATAGGCCTAATACCATTCATATTTAGTGGCATTTCCAAATAACCTCGTACACATAAAATTAGCAAAAATAAAATCAATTGTTTAAGATATTTATTCCGTTCACTCTAAACTTAGCCTATCATAAACTAATTCGGAGACTGGCACTTCCCATTTGCCTAATATGCCCAGAACATATGCAGAACAAAGATTTCCTTTCAAGGGAAGAAACTAAACATGTTTCTGGTGGTTTAAGTAATTGTCAGTTTTATCTGTAAAGTTTTTTATTTTATGCTTTTTGCCAACAGCACTGTCTACCTACAGGTTGTCACATTATGTTTGTGTGTGGGAAACGGATAGTAAATACTCTAGGACTGCACATGCATTTGCAGGGTATAATTGGTACGCAATTTAAAGGAAATTACAGCCCCCAAAGTAATCAAACAGCATCGAAATGATGACAGCCAGCTCACAATCTAACATGTTCGCTTGAGTCAAATCTTTACCAGTTCCTTTTATAGTGTCCAACTGAAACTGAACATTTTTGCGCATTTTTATTCTTCATAGCGTTAAAGTTGTCAATTTTGAAACTTAGGGTCTATGTACGAGAACTGACCCAAAATTCGTAGACTGAGATTTCAATTCAAAATTCGGGTTAACAGGAAGTTGCTCCATTTATAAATAGTCACCCACGTACCTTATGTACAGTTTCGAGCAATACACTAGCTTGTCAGATACATATTGCAGATAATTTAATGAGAGCTGGAGTAAAAAAGAGTATACGGCAGCTTTCAATTCCTGGTTAATGGTAAACATATTTCCTCTTGATTTTTTAAGTGTCGGGGAAACCCAGAAACCGCAAGAACCCATCTTGCAAAACACAAGATACTTCCAGGTGGTAATTTCATGACATCTCACTACACCAAAATTCAACTCAACTGGTTATCCACCAAACGATAAACGAATATGTTCGTTTCACAATGTTCTCTTCGTTCACGTATGATGCTGGCCGCCTGCTTCTCGGCCGATAATACAATCTGCTTTCGCCTTCCTTGAAATGCACGCATCACCTGAATACGGTCAATCTTCTCGCTGCTTCTTTTTCTGGTTATTAACGCTTTATACTTCTTATCCATCAATGTAATGTACACTGCAGTTAAACGTTTACAGTGAGCAAGAAAACTACAACTGTTCGTTGGTTTTACTCACATGAACAGAGCAGGCCACAGTCTCTCGTCTCGGGCAAACGTCACATAATCGCTTCCATGGAATGGAGTGCAGTGTTACTGATTCACGAAGTTTCGGAGAAGTCTTCGTATATTTCGAACCCAATAAATTTTTTTTTAATTACTTTCAGTTCTCGCAGTTTTAGATGCATAAAAATAAATTAAAATAAACTTTTAAACGTTTATGCAGAAATTGAAATGATGATATTGAAAGTAACCCAACCAGTGCGAAAAGAAATTGCTCTAAAAATTGCCATGTTATTAACCTGTGCAGAGCAGAAAACACCTATAATAACAATGCGTTTTTATATGAAAATATCCCTATAAAATGTTTGGTCAAAATATGTCCATAGTTTACTACATATAAATACGTAATTAATGACACCATAGTCACAAGAAGATGCTTACACTCCCACTGTGTAAATAGTTTTTGGACGACCATGATTCATGTAACTATGGTAGAGCTGCTAAGAAAGTTGAAACTAAGTAATGGAAAAAACGTCCCTTCCCAAGAATGAATACTTTTTTATTATTGCAAGTAAGTAATTTTGCCAATAATTGAATAGGAAGTATATTTGTGTCTTAAAATATATTATGAAGTGTAACGTTTAGATTAATATTTACTGGAATCGGTTCCTTTCTTTTTTATATACATTAAACAAATAACAATTATTGTCGATACATACATGTGACAAAGTGATATATGTAGTACAATGCACAGGGAGAATAAACTAAACAGCGGTTCTTAAAGAGTCAGGGAAAAGGCAAACAAGCTACACGCGTGATAATTGTCTTGTTCACAATAATAGTTTTTTTTGCTAAATGCAGCGCACTTTGGACGAAATGATATTCGTATGATGAATGGGACCCTCACAGACTCCTCTGCAACCCTGTCGTCAGAGTAACTTTTCTCTAAGCTGTAAATGGGAAGATTTACGACAAGATGGTAAGAAAAAACTCGTATTTGACGTGGTTAAAACTGCATCCCTAATGCAAAAATGTCAGTTTTCCACATANAAGATGGTAAGAAAAAACTCGTATTTGACGTGGTTAAAACTGCATCCCTAATGCAAAAATGTCAGTTTTCCACATATGTAGGTACTACATAACCAACCATTTTTTACAAAAGGCACTCAAAGCAAATATTGCAAATTGCTGTTATTAAATTCCCTCAGTTGGTTTATTTGGGACATAGCTTCCAGCATTAATATGATAACTTCTTTTCCCGTGGCCGAACCACACATGATACAGAAGTAGGTAATGACATATAAGAACAAAGTATCTTTGTAGGCAAGAATTCAATATTACTGATATCAGTTAGGAAAATAATTCACAGAGAAATTTAACAAATATGCTACATTTTAACATTTGAAGTATTAACTACGTTAACAAAACATTTTAGGCTACAGTAAAAAAGGGAAAACTTACTACTGGTAGTTTTTTATTCCTATAAAGGTGATAAAAAGAAGACATGAACAAAAGGTGAGAATAAACAGGTCAAAATATTTAGATATTTCTCATCGCACTTTAGAAACCGGAGTGTCTTCCGACTAAGCGGAAGACCTGGCAACATTGAAGATAGACACATCTAACACGTTTCCCCGGCATAACTCCCTCCATAAGCCTGAATGTTATTACTGCCATGTTACCAGACNGGGGGGTCGCAAGTGCTGAGAGGATGTGAGAGGTCGCTTCTGCTACCAGCTTCAGTAGATCCAAACGCGACGTGTCGGTTCAGTCGGTGCTGAGAAGATACAAGGCGTCTTGAAATGGAGTGTTCTCGCGCTGGGTGCTCCACATTCCAGATCAGCTTGATCGCTTCATCACCGCTCTTCCTGGAGGGCGAGGGAAAATAAGTGCCGACCTGCGCAGACCTCTATAGCTTGTTTGGTTGTATCAGCACTTACAAATTAAATCTTTTCAAAGAACCCAGCCTACATTTGCATTAAGTTAATGTAGTACATGAAGGGAATTTTTTGTAGTAAAGGGGCATCAAATAAGGAAAATAGCGCCATGAATTATTCAAGTAGAACTATCATTGTTATACTCGCAGTTACTTGCATCTTTTCTGAAGCCCTGCTATAGTTCTACTTCCAGGATATTCCTCCGCCTCATGCAAACAAGCTTACCAAAGTCTACAAAATTACAACAAAGTGACAACGCACCACACAAGTGCGCACTCAGTGTAATAAAATTTTGCAAAATAACTTTTTTTACTTAGCATTACCAACACATATTTTCTCTCTGTTTACTCTGAGGTGTAACACATATTGGAAGTAGAAACCTCGCTGACACCCCCCGCCTCCCCGCGATATTTTAATACTCCGCAAGCACCTTCGACTGGCACATGAGCGGAGAAGCTTGATGTAGGTTGCGCATGCAGGCTATTACGTGTATCGCTGCAGCGAGGGACTTCTCCCCCTACCACCCCTAGCAAACCACATGAACTTGGTCATGCCGATGTTACACCGAGTTATGCAAATAGCCGTCAAGCGAATTAAGATAGGGAAGGCGGACGATAAGAAAATATCGCCAACCCACCCAGAAGGTGAGATACACCCCAAGTAAAGGCTGATCAGTTTGAAAGTTGGTGCCACGAGTACCTCCCCCTACCCCTAACAAAACACAGAAGCACCTGGACATGAGCCGCCAGGGGCCATGGGTCCACAACCTCACCTCCACCAACAAGAACCATGGGACGTGTATGAAGTATACTTCGTTCTGCGCACTCCTCCACACCCCTCCCCCAACAAGGGAAGACGCATGTACAGTTTTAGGGAGGGAGCCATGAGAGGATATACGCCTCTTTGCGGGGAGGGTGGGGGATCAGTTCAATCAATTCGTTCAGAGAGGAAATCAGTGCAGCAGTTAGTCGAGGCCAGGGAGATCGGACCCAGGCCGAGTCAGTTAGTTGTATCAGTCAGTCAATAGATCAGTTCAATCAATCTGTTCGGAGAGCAGTCGACCAAGTCAGTTAGAATCGCGTGCCGAGAGAGGAAGTCAAGTCAGTTAGCCGAAGCCGGGGGTTTGGGACCCAGCCGAGTCAGTTCGCAGAGACGGTCAGTCTGTGATACCCCGTTGCCGAAAAGCGACAAGCGGCAGGTGGTGCGGCGTTCGGTAACACCACACGGGAGCCGGATCGTGGAAGTCAGCTGGGTGAGAATGACAACATTAAGGAGTCAGTCACATCGGGGCAGTCGGAAGCTACGATACTCCGCGCCGAGCATAATCAGTTGGACAGTTACCAGAATTACATCGGACGAGTAGTATCACCACGTCGGGACACGAGTCAGTCAGTCAGTCAGTCAGTTACAATTACGCACCGAGAAGGCGGAGACGAGTGGTGATCTTCAACGAGGAATGCCACGTCAAGAGGAAGCCAGCTGAGTGCAACAAGCCAACCACAGCCAGTCCGATGGCTTGTAAAAGGGCCTACTAACTCACCAGAACACAAGTTACCGCCGCCAGAACAGCACCAAACAGCAGAACACAGATAAGTACCAACGACATCACTCAGGGATGTGTCCGGTCACTTAATGCCCCCACAGTGCCGGAAACAGCCAGAACACTGTAATCAGCCCTTCAGGCCAAGAACTCGCAGGGTCGAAATGTATGAGTAAATTCTCGGTACAAGGTGCCGGGAAAGGACGTATAAACTGCCGGAAAAGTTCCGGGAATGTGTGAATAAATTCCCGGGCAAATAAACCTGTTAAAACCAAGACGAAATGAAGTCATTGTTCGAGATACCCTAAACCTTCAAGGAACCTTATAGTCTGTGCCATCTAACATTAACTGAGGACCCTATCAACCACTATGTACACCACAGGTGGGGAATAACGTGAACTCATTTTAATTATAAATTAAATATATATTAATTATGGACTGAATATAAGTAAAATTTCAACTGAAGTAAAAATAAGCTACTTTTATGTTAACAGAAATATAAAACGCTTATGTGGCGTATTTATGAGACAATTCAACGTATGTATGACACATGGGATGATTTTTCAAAATAGTGAATCAAAAAGTTTTAAGAAAATGTGAATAGACTATACTATGGTTGTTACGCAAAACACGTTGTAACTAATTATTTCTTGTGTATAATTTTATGTACATCAATTTAAGTTAAAAATAAATTATTCCTTGGCTGAATTAAATTATTAAAAATATAATTTTAATCTCTTTTACTAATTTTTTATATACAGAAGTAGAGAAATAATTGTAATAGTCTTGTTAGAAGAAGAAAATTATTTTTGTTTGCAAAATATATTTTGCAAAGTATCCGCGATGTAAATGCGTTTAAAATGTGGATAAATATAAACTTTTACTAATTGATTTTTAAAAAATGTAATTTAATATACTGCATCAAAATATTTTGCAATGTTATACAATATACGCATTTTAATTTCATACACAACATAAATCGCACATTCCAGATAATGTTGGTAGTGCGTCTATTACTTTTCAATTAGTTAGATTTATATTTTGCACAGTTGGGTGGAGTGCTCATTATAAGCTGCCCTCCAGCCTTAAGGGTGTATTTAAATCGTAGTGTATGACATAGAATCCAATGACGTCCTGTTCTTATTTCACTTTTCAACGGTGTTGTGTGTTTTGTGCAATTTCTCAGAATGACGTGATTAACGCATGGCCGTTAAAAATATGCCAACGGTACTGTCATTTGTTCATCAGCTCGTGCTTCCATGACGAGGTGGTGCGTGATTCGCTGTCTTTCTTTACACGCCCTTATTACTGGTTCACAGTCCTGCAGGCATTNTCCATGACGAGGTGGTGCGTGATTCGCTGTCTTTCTTTACACGCCCTTATTACTGGTTCACAGTCCTGCAGGCATTCCCAGAAAGGAATGGCCCAATCACTAGAGTTAGTAGGAATTACAAAGGTTTAAAGTCTATCAATTCTCTATTGAAACTCGGAAAATTACCGAGCCTTTGCTTATGACTAGGGCCAGTGACTTTTCTCGTAAAATTCGGAGCACACAGTAGACTTCAATACTATATACTCACCTCAGCTGTTGTTATACCTCCATTGGCTGCTGGTGCTGTGTCCGTCTTTGACCAAGCCACTCAGGACTAAGTAACTCCGACACTCAACCTTCGTGATTCGTGCGCAAACGGTTAACACGGGACATAACTTTTTTTAGCCAATCAAAGAAGCTGGACGACCCTATATAGCTTTGGACAGTATCTTTTCTCGAATTCTTTTCGCGAAATATCACTGCCCCTACTTATGACTAGGGACACTCAATTTTCGCGAAAATATTTCCGGACTAGTATTTCAAAACACTTTTAACTCATTTCTATAGAAATACATTTCTGCAGTTATAAGATTTGCTTGTTGCGCGTCGTATATTCCCGACCGTGAATCGGAGATGTTTTAAAAGGAGCAATTTAATTGTGGTTGGCCAATCNTTGTTGCGCGTCGTATATTCCCGACCGTGAATCGGAGATGTTTTAAAAGGAGCAATTTAATTGTGGTTGGCCAATCAATCTGCTAGGAGGCCGGTAGGGTATTGAAATCTAGCATGCGCCAAAACGCTTTTCGTGAAAATCGTGTCCCTTTCCTTAATTTCCGAGTCTCTTTTAAGGCAAAATCTGCTAGGTCCGCATAAATGTAAGACCAGTTATAGCTTAGCGAAGATCTTTAGATATTAAAAGCAGAGGTCTGCATCATATCTATCAATAATAGTCTTGAACCCTTTTAGTCATAGTATCCTATATATGGGACGTTGCAAATGAAGTGCATTTAATTATCTACACTAAATACGACAGAAAACAAGGATTTTTTAAAACTATATTCTGCGTTCTCATTAACACCTACTGCTAATAACATCAAACACATTTTTATTGGTCGTGGTACACTGTATGACCGGCTGTTATGTAAATATTTCAGCTTAGTCGTAAACAAAGGAATGGTTCGTTTCACGCTTAAATCAGTACCGCAGTGTTAATACGCCAATATAGACTCAGGAATATAAACTGTCTCGCTTTGTTGCCAGAAGGCTAAAAATGGGCTGCCTGCATAATAAATCAATTTAAACTTTCATTTAAATTTACATTTTCATCAACGATTTACTGAGAATCGAAAACCGGGACTTCTAGTTCCGAAAATAGCGTGTTCCAGAATTCTGCCATTGAAGTCCACTTGAATGAAAAAAGTTAGAATATACGAATGGCATCGTATAGTTAATGCAGTAAAACATTTCAATATACAAATTGTCCTTTCAAATAGTTGAGAAGAAAAATATACTTGCAATCCGTCTTCCCCAGTTTGTTAACGCTTAGTTACAGCAAGAAGCCAGTAGCAATTACTGCAAGCACCACATGTCATGGCGCTGGCCTCCCTACATGCCTTCGATTGGTCCAGTGGCCCGGCCCGGCCGGCGGCAGCGGAAATTAGCAACGGCCCGGCTGTGTACTAACTATTACATAAACATTCGGCACGCACTAAAATAATTCATTATTAGAGTGGGGTATATATAACATATAAGATAAAGTATTATGTTAAACTATGTATCCAATTTGGCGGGAATCGATTAGTGTTTCTAAAGATAAGACGTCAACTTTATATTTCATCAAGTAGCGCTATCTCTCAAAATGGAAGACAAAAGTGGCTGTGAATAAGCGTATTTATTTCTCTCTCACACTATATATATATATATATATATATATATATATATATATA
>NQII01001795.1:0-25719 GCA_002778355.1 Clitarchus hookeri
TTTTGCGCTAGCGGAGTGGCGGTTAATAGAGACTGACGGTTAAAAGGGTGACGGTTAATCGAGGTTCTACTGTATGGGGCGTCTTACGAGTCGTAAAACAATTCGGAGTTGGACGGAAAATTTATGTATACTAGGTAGTAGTCACTAAACACATGTGGATTGAGAAAATAGCTTATTTTAGTTGAACATGTTACCAGCTCTTACGTCGATGCAATCGTAACATATGTACCAGTTGGACGCTGCGCTGGGACAGTCAAAATGGGTCCCAGGTTGGCGGATGCCTGAAACGCTTCTAAGCAGGGCTACAAAGATCGCTTTTCACCCACCCTCTCCTGTCCCACGGGCCGGGGTGAACAGTTTCGCTGTATNGGGTCCCAGGTTGGCGGATGCCTGAAACGCTTCTAAGCAGGGCTACAAAGATCGCTTTTCACCCACCCTCTCCTGTCCCACGGGCCGGGGTGAACAGTTTCGCTGTATACTCGCACGCCTTTGTAGACATCTGACGGTCACTGTGTTTGACACTATCAACATATCAGCAAAATTAATACCTTATATGTATTCGTCAAACCACTACACCAGGAATGTTTTAACTTTTTACTCCCTCGCGCAAATGCTTGGAACCGCAGCTAAAGCAAGCGGCCCGATACACACACTTGCTTGCCTCGTCACGACTGTGCCCAACAAGCCATTGCAATCCTCCCTTCCTTGCTCCGCTGCCGCCAAACTCTGTGGCGACACTCTCCAGACTCAACGGGGGCCGTGGTGGCTGAGCGGTTAGCCTGCTTGCCTCCCACAAAGGCGAACCGGGTTCAATCTCCGGCCGGGTCACTCCCGAATTTTCGCAAATGGGAATCGTGCCGCACGATGCCGCTGGTCAGTGGGTTTTCTCGGGGATCTCCCGTTTCCCTCGCCTTTAATTCCGGTGCTGCACCATACTCACCTTAATCACCCTCATCAGCTCTCAAGACCTCGCTGTTAAGAGCCGCCCAAATATCTTCACTATTCGTTCACTCCAGACTCAATACACTGGCTCGCCTCTCGCGACTGTCCACGCGCTGCTTCCTTCAGCTGACTCCAATGGCCGTTCTCGTTACGTGTAGCGCACAACCAGACTCCGCCAGTGGCACCGCAAGCGGAAGGAGGAGCAACTGCGAGGGCAGCGCTCGAGCGTACTTGGCGTTTCCAGAACATTCTAGAGATATGCACGTAAATAACATACGGCCAGCTGTACAGTACTGACCAAAGAGTATAAACTCACCACATGTTCCAGTGCAATAGAGAGCAGAGCAAAGCTATCAAAATAACTAACAAGCGCGCAGACACACCACTCAGTCCATGACCCGGGTTTTCTCGAACGCGAGTTCAGTGTATTGTCGCTTTATCACCTCTCTCGGTGTTGGGGCTTTTGACTTGAGCATGAATATGCCACAGGTATAACAAGTAATACATCGCCGATTTATTACGACTATCCATCATGAATTTGTTCATACCGTGATGCAAGGAAAGTAACACCTATAAATATGGCTGCGTGGTCAACCTTAAGAAAAAGCAGCCTACTTGAGCGCGCACACGCAGATATCCAGTTGTAGATTTTAAGCCACTGCGAAATATTTGGTTGTTGATGCCATTATTTATTATTGATGTTGCCGTCTACTCTATATTATGTTTTTAATGCCAAATATGTTGTTATTAATACAAAAATACACATAAGTGTATTTTCAGTAAACACGTATGTCAGGAAGCACTAAATGGCTTTAAGAACTTGTCAATATATGTGTTACTGTGCACCACAATCTGTTTTTATAATTACCAAAAACAATATTTCTCTTTGAAAAGCATCAACTACATAGTTTTGAAGTTATTAACAAATCTTTTCTCTCCGTGTACCAGCTGTGCTGTTCAATTGATCGAATTTTCCGGGCTTAAAACTTTGACCGATTTGAGATGCCATAGACAAACGAATCATATTAATATAAAAACGTTTTCCTTTGCATTTCTTTGATTTAATATACTCTTTTAAAAATACTTATTTTGGACATTTGTTTTAGAGCGTAGCGTTACAAACTACTTTTCATGACTCGCTGCCAACTTTACTAAAAGCACACCAGTCAGTTATACGTTCAAATATCTGCAAATACTGACACGATATTTTCATAGGCATTTCACTTAAAGTTAACATTATCAGCTCTAACTAACTTACTGGCATGAGAGAAGCTATGCCTGGCGTACACTTTGCAGTACAGGTCTGTGTGTATCGCGAAGTGTCTATGACATCTACTACACCATCTACTTTAGATAATGGTGGTTCAGAGTTTTACATNGCCAGTGGCACCGCAAGCGGAAGGAGGAGCAACCGCGAGGGCAGCGCTCGAGCGTACTTGGCGTTTCCAGAACATTCTAGAGATATGCACGCAAATAACATACGGCCAGCTGTACAGAACTGACCAAAGAGTATAAACTCACCACATGTTCCAGTGCAATAGAGAGCAGAGAAAAGCTATCAAAATAACTAACAAGCGCGCAGACACACCACTCAGTCCATGACCCGGGTTTTCTCGAACGCGAGTTCAGTGTATTGTCGCTGTATCACCTCTCTCGGTGTTGGGGCTTTTGACTTGAGCATGAGTATGCCACAGGCATAACAAGTAATACATCGCCGATTTATTACGACTATCCATCATGAATTTGTTCATACCGTGATGCAAGGAAAGTAACACCTATAAATATGGCTGCGTGGTCAACCTTAAGAAAAAGCAGCCTACTTGAGCGCGCACACGCAGATATCCAGTTGTAGATTTTAAGCCACTGCGAAATATTTGGTTGTTGATGCCATTATTTATTATTGATGTTGCCGTCTACTCTATATTATGTTTTTAATGCCAAATATGTTGTTATTAATACAAAAATACACATAAGTGTATTTTCAGTAAACACGTATGTCAGGAAGCACTAAATGGCTTTAAGAACTTGTCAATATATGTGTTACTGTGCACCACAATCTGTTTTTATAATTACCAAAAACAATATTTCTCTTTGAAAAGCATCAACTACATAGTTTTGAAGTTATTAACAAATCTTTTCTCTCCGTGTACCAGCTGTGCTGTTCAATTGATCGAATTTTCCGGGCTTAAAACTTTGACCGATTTGAGATGCCATAGACAAACGAATCATATTAATATAAAAACGTTTTCCTTTGCATTTCTTTGATTTAATATACTCTTTTAAAAATACTTATTTTGGACATTTGTTTTAGAGCGTAGCGTTACAAACTACTTTTCATGACTCGCTGCCAACTTTACTAAAAGCACACCAGTCAGTTATAAGTTCAAATATCTGCAAATACTGACACGATATTTTCATAGGCATTTCACTTAAAGTTAACATTATCAGCTCTAACTAACTTACTGGCATGAGAGAAGCTATGCCTGGCGTACACTTTGCAGTACAGATCTGTGTGTATCGCGAAGTGTCTATGACATCTACTACACCATCTACTTTAGATAATGGTGGTTCAGAGTTATACATNTCTGTGTGTATCGCGAAGTGTCTATGACATCTACTACACCATCTACTTTAGATAATGGTGGTTCAGAGTTATACATGTGAAGGACTGCCATTTAATAATATCTTGGACATAAATGGCAACTTGAATTACAATGTTTATAGGAGGCAGTAAATAACTAGAAGCCAGTCTGGGAAAACAAGAAAGATCATCTGTATTCATCGTTGTAAAGAAAAACCTTCGTATAAGAAAACCTTTCGATAAGGCCGGCTAAATTTTTCTGTATTTATTTGTGACCATAAAACTGCGATTCTTAATTCTATTGAGACAAGTTAGTTGTAATGAGTCACAGGTGTGGGACAAAGAATGCCTTCTCATTACAATGCCTTACACGTATTAAACTATTTTCTACGTATAAATCACGTTATTGCCACTTTATAGGCAGCACAGTAGCTTCTCATTGCTGACGTGAAATCTTTGTGTTACGATGCTGAACCTCGAAGAAGTAACACGGGGATCTAATGGTTGGTTTAGTGTGGCATACTAGAAGGGAAAGTGTGTCAAAATGGAAGATTTAAGATTAAAGTGTAGAAGTACTTTAAATGTGATTCTGTAAGGCGAAGTGGATAGACCTATGATATTCTGTATGGTGTTTAATTATTATTAAGTATTTTTACGAAAAAAATCTCCCATTTAATATCTTCAGGTACTTTAAACAGAAGATAGAGACTATTCTGATTGAATATTTAATTTCCGAGTCTAAAACTTCTCAAATTACATGAAACTCTTCCACGGCAAATTAATTTTTTAGTTTATTCCGAATCATAAAAACTAATCGGAAGTGCTGGTTTCTATGCTTCTCTCTTGTTGTAGTGCGGTCTACTTGGATTAACTCTTGCAGTAAAATGTCCAGATAACTGTCGGCCGCTTAGTGGATCACTGAGTTTTTGTAGAGAAAGTACACAAATATACATAATAGAGTAATTAGTTTCTAATTTACTGTTCGAAGCANATCACTGAGTTTTTGTAGAGAAAGTACACAAATATACATAATAGAGTAATTAGTTTCTAATTTACTGTTCGAAGCACTGGTCTTTATAAAATCACAGTTTAAAAAATGGCCCAACTTATTATTATATATGGCGGAATAAATTCCGAGTTCAAATCTACAACATAAAATAAGAATTATCGCTGTCTGAAAACTATCCAACAATTAAGTTATCAGAAGAAGCGAAACGCGACCGAAAAGGCACACGTCCTCTTCACTGCCACTGGCCAGCTGTCAATTGTAGGCGCTCTTCCTGGCAGCTTATATGTAGAAAAATAGCCTAAATAAGCGTAAAAATTAACCCGAGGAAACTGGATGGTTCGGCTGACAATTTCAAAATTGGATATTACTTTACTTAAATGCAACCATAGCAATTAAAAATGAGTGAATCACGCAAAGTCCAGTGAATAAACCAAATAAAAAAGAATGGAATAACATACAAATTGATTATTTTGTTCGTTTAAATGGATCGTGTACATTCCAAACCTAGGTCAAAAATGACTGAGACAGTCGAGGAGACAGTACACCACAAACAAATGACAAACACAGAATAAGACGATGAAGAACAAGGAAGCAACAGGGATCCCAGAAATCATCAAAATACTGACAAAAGATAAATGCAAAAACATTACTGATCAAGAAACAAACACATCAGAGAACAAGTACAGTGGGAACCAATGAGAATGGTGTATCATCTTAAAAGGAACAAAGATTTTAAATTTAAAAAAAATTAACGTAAAGACTGCAAACGGCGGGCAAAGTCAATAAATCAGAACAAACAGTGGCAACAATAAATGGGTCTTGGACGTTAGTAAAAGAAGCATTAATACAGATAGGTAAATAATTAAAAATCTTTCAAAAACAGTTGACCAAAACGTCACACAAAAACTCAAACTTAGTTAGGTTATGTTGTCACTTGTACACTCTAAAGCCCGAATCAATTATGTCAGTCAGTGAAATACCATTCTCTTAAAGTCAGTTGCCAATCTGCTACCGAACCGACTGGTGAATCACGCAAATGAACTGGGAACCAGTGACTTATGGTAGTGGAAGTCTTGATATTCATTGGTAATCGCAATAAACCAGTCAAATTCAGCCACCATAAAAATCGGTTATCTGGCAGTGATCACCATTGGAGACATTTTCACTGGTTTTAATTTATTTGGCTCCATTTTCATTATTGCAGTAACAGAGTGAATCTAATTTTTTCCTTTTCTTTTCTGTCTTTAAGTTTTCTTGATTATTGCCCAAGCTTTGTATATTTATTGCTGTTGTTGTTGTTGTTATTGTTGTTTGGTCTAATATTTTGACTACTTACGCCACTGTGTAGTCGTTACTTTCCTGATTAGTTCCCGCTGTGCTATTTATCTTCTGTGTTGGTTTTCTGTTCAGTAATCTTTCTGAATTTTTTTTGTCTGATTCGTCATTGTCTGTTGTCAATATTCTGTTACTTCTTAGCTATTAGCAGTTTTTTTTTTTACTTACGTTTGGCAATGGATACAGTCAATTTAAACGATCAAAATAATCTAGATATACCATAGCCACCAAACTTCAAGGATAAAACATACGAACTGATCTGAGTTTGGGCACGTCCAGTAGTGCGTGACCCACTTTTGCCCAATCGGTTTACAGTTTTTGACGAGAGCCGTATCCCCGGTCTGTATCATATTTAGAGACGAGCAGAGCGCAATTCGACGACGCGATGGCGTGATATCATACACTCAAGAAATACGGTTTGGATCCATAAATAATATGGACTATTTACTTTTGTATATGTGTTTATGTAAATATATATTTATTTTTGTGCGCATATATAATACATGTGTACTATCTTTCATAGTTTAATAGCAATGAGATATAATTATTCCTATAATTATTTAAGTGGACTGTATACATTGCCGAAAATAAGTCGAAGAACTAAACAAAGAAACTATTAAACAAAACAAATATCGGAAAAATGAACAAAAAAAACTCGGAACCAAAGAAGGTGACTTATCAAGTTCACGTATGAGGCTGAAAGTAATCATCCGTCCTCTTTTTCGATATACATACTTATATGCAAAAAAAAATAATACAATCAGCATCACTGTTTATTGGAAACCAATTCACTGACGCTGGTATTTGCAGAAAACACTTACCAAATTTGGGTTAGAAAATTAGCACATTTATTTTTAAGTATTTATCGACATTAATTTTTGAAATATTGAAACTCGTTCAGAGTTTGGTGGCATTTCCAGGTTTAGAGTTACTAATACAAACTCGCACTAATTTAAACTCTGGCTTTATCCAGGATTCCATCCCGAACTGAGATATATGCTGATCAGGATGGGAAGCTCTCTACGCTAATAGTTTGGCAACTAAAAATTTTCGCCGCCAGG
Organism: Clitarchus hookeri; assembly: GCA_002778355.1. NCBI lineage: Eukaryota > Metazoa > Arthropoda > Insecta > Phasmatodea > Phasmatidae > Clitarchus > Clitarchus hookeri. Next base: position 6,929 of record NQII01001795.1, read on the forward strand.
TAGCAGTGGTGTTGCACATGCACCGAAATTTCTNGTTACTAATACAAACTCGCACTAATTTAAACTCTGGCTTTATCCAGGATTCCATCCCGAACTGAGATATATGCTGCTCAGGATGGGAAGCTCTACGCTAATAGTTTGGCAACTAAAAATTTTCGCCGCCAGGTAGCAGTGGTGTTGCACATGCACCGAAATTTCTNCTCTACGCTAATAGTTTGGCAACTAAAAATTTTCGCCGCCAGGTAGCAGTGGTGTTGCACATGCACCGAAATTTCTTAGCTTTGTATGTAAACAAATCGGTTAATTGCAGTTATCATAAAATAAGTAAAACTTTCAAATCTTCTAGATTGTATTATGTGGTAACCTAGGTAAATAATAAATTTGTTCTTCGCATTAGAAATATGTTTACATGTAGCGTAATTTTCAATCGAAAATCGGGATTAAGCAAAATGTGGCATTATACAATTACTTCAATTAAATGTGTCAACACAATCAAAAAATTCCTTTCAATGACAGCTGTATTTAATTCGCTTTTAAATTTGCAACTTTTTTTTCATTAAAATATGGATTTTTAGAAAGCTGAATACAAAAATATTTTTTTTTACGGTTTACTATTGTAAACAGCATTGGAAGGCGTGAATAATTGTTGCGAAATTAAGTTTTTACTTCATATTTTTGCTGAGGTAAGTATATATCACAATTAAAGCGAAACACCAACATTCACACACAAAATATAGGTTTTCTCCATTTACCGCCTCGGCTTTCAACACCTCGATGTTCAAAAGCCGCCCAAATCACTTCACTTCACTCCATTTACCGCCAGCTTACTTGTGACCTCTATGGAACACCAGCGCTTTTTGACGTGGACATTTTCCCTATGCCAAACTCTCACATGAGAAATATTATTTTGTTCCTAGCCTGAGTAGAATAAATCTTTTATGAACTGTCCTGAGTTGTTAGTCAACACGCAACCAACTGTGACATGGAGGTCGGCATCACTCGGTTATTGAAGCAAGCATATAAGAGTGGCATATATGTTGTATACATAATAATACTGCTAACCACACATATAATTCGAACAAAGAGTCAAAATTGCTGATTAATCTTGCATTTTCCATTATCATATTGGATTGTACAGGCATATATGTATGCATAATGTATACGATTTAACATTGTTCAATATAATAACTGAATTCGAAGAACTATATCTTCGTAATCGTCTCTTCAAGACTTAGTCTATGATTCCGCAGGCCAGCTTAATGTGACCTGATCTCCAGCTTTTTGTTACTCGACCTTTTCCTTCCCCCTAGCCTGATTCACTCAGCAGGAGGTGGGCACTCCTTGGCCAACTCCCCACTCTCACGCTGTACCCTACCACTATCTTACTCTGGAATTCTGTTTCCTTTTGGACCATTTTGTTTCTGAGCTTGATTTATGTCCAAGGCGCCAGGCAAGATAGCAAGTGAATGTGTGCGCTGCAGTGTAAAAAAAACCTGCGAGTACTTGACTTCGGAGCCGATACGGTTGTAAAACGAACGTCAAGTAGATGTATCGAAACATTTTGATTCATGTGTCTCCACATATTCTTTTATTGGTGCACACATATATCTTATTCGCATAAATATTCGTGCCTTTAGAGATGGGAAATAAAATAAGTAGCACTGAAGTATCTAGGGGTCGAGCGTCGTTCGATTAAAATTATGAACCTATGTCTCAAAGTTGCATTAAAAGTGTTATGTAAACATTTGTGGAGCATGGTGTCTGAGTATGTGGAAGGCATGCAATATGAGTTGAAATGATTTGAAAGTGGAGCCTTAGGATCATAGTTGAACTACCTACAATAACTATTTTCTTTCCTCGCATCAAGTATATTTCTACTTGTATGTTAAGTGGCATATGTACATAAATGCACATTTCAAAAATTTTACTTGAAAAATAGTCAAGGGAAAGAATAGATAAACACTATTAGAAATTACTTTCGCCTATAANCAAAAATTTTACTTGAAAAATAGTCAAGGGAAAGAATAGATAAACACTATTAGAAATTACTTTCGCCTATAATTCGTTTAAATAAATTGGAAGGAAAAATGCCGGCTTATGGAGCAACATAATAAAATCTACTAATAAATATGCTTGCTATTTTATTATGTCGGGGGTAGCTAATCTAACTAAGAAAACATATTGCAGGATACAGTATTTGGTTTGTATGTTCAGTCTCGGAATTAGAATAAGCATAGTTTTAAGTGTGCGCAAAATGAGAGGAGATGAGAAGTGTAAAAAAAAAAAAACCTTTTTCAATTATTAGTTTTGAGTTACCTACGTACTATTACTTCGAAGCTTTCGGCAGATTTTTAAGGCCCGAAGGCCAGCACACCCTTTATCCTCCCGCACTGCGACTGTACTCGGATGAGTAAGACAGTGCACTGCACTTTCTCCTCTTGTCTCTTCGGGCCATTCACTTTTCTTAGTGCCTTTACTCGGTATTCTACCGGTTTTCTCATTTTAAAAACCTGTCCTCCTCGCCAATCTGGGATATTCCGACTTACTTTTTTGTAAAGCCTTTACCTGAATACCAGAAATTTGTTCTCTTTGCCACTTATCGAAATCTTCAAACCTTCTTCCAATTTGAGTGGTAAACTCGTTCCAGATCTTGTGAACATTATTTGTCATTATATTTCCCATGTCCAAGTGAATGCCCTTTTCTTGCACAGTATCCTAGAGCCATTTCCTGATGTCTTTTGTTTTAAGGCAATCCATGATGACATGTTTAACATTGCCATTCACTCCACAGACATCACACAGCGGAGATTGCACCAGTCGAAAGCTGTGAAGCTTAGCTTTGAAATTCCCATGGCCAGTGTACAACTGCATACTAAAATGGTTTATTCTAATCGATTTGCAGTTATTTATAGTTCTTATGTCAGGGATAATTTCATATATATGTCATCCCTTATCTGATGTATCCCATCTTTCTTGCCGCTGGCCCATGATTTCATGCATTATTACAGTTTTGTCTTCCTTTGTTAGCCTTGCGACTCGAGCTCTCTCCACCATAAGTCCCCTATACTTGACCAGCAGGTCAATTGGAAGTACACCAACCAATACAGGGAGCGACTTAATAGGGACGGTTTTATATGCCCTTGCAACGGTCAGCAGTGCTGCCCTCTGAGCACTTATGAGCTTCCTCTTATGCCAGCTCNGACGGTTTTATATGCCCTTGCAACGGTCAGCAGTGCTGCCCTCTGAGCACTTATGAGCTTCCTCTTATGCCAGCTCAGTTCGGCTCTGTGGAACCACATCAACGATCCGTAAGTAACAATTGCCTCAAAAACTGCTCGGTAGATCATTCTGAGCATTGTATAGCTCAGGCCCCAACTAGTATTGTCAATTATCTTCAGTTTCTGGAAGACCACTACGGCCTTCCTAGAGACATATTCTATATGCTTGAAGAAGTTCATTTTGTCATCCATGATGACTCCCAGGTACTTGAATTCGTGCACATTCCCAACTGGGTTCCCCCCGAAGCGCACCATCGGCGGTCTCTTGAATTTTCCTTTTAACAACATATTCTTAGTTTTTTCAGTGGAAAATTTCAATTTTGCTGTTTTAGCTGACTTCCATATTTTCTCCATTATTTCTGCGCGCTTGTTCTCCAACACACTTCTTGAATTGCCAGAAATTAAGACCAACCCGTCATCCGCGTAACCAAAAACAGTGCACCCCTGTGGGAGGCCCAGCTCCAAAAACTCATCGAATAAGACGTTCCACAGGATCGGTCCTAGGACCGAACCTTGCGGGCATCCCTTCGTGAGGCGTTTCTTTACCTGTATTGTTTTTACAGAGTACAGGCTCCATCTATTATNAGCCGCCCAAATCACTTCACTTCACTCCATTTACTGCCAGCTTACTTGTGACCTCTATGGAACACCAGCGCTTTTTGACGTGGACATTTTCCCTATGCCAAACTCTCACATGAGAAATATTATTTTGTTCCTAGCCTGAGTAGAACAAATCTTTTATGAACTGTCCTGAGTTGTTAGTCAACACGCAACCAACTGTGACATGGAGGTCGGCATCACTCGGTTATTGAAGCAAGCATATAAGAGTGGCATATATGTTGTATACATAATAATACTGCTAACCACACATATAATTCGAACAAAGAGTCAAAATTGCTGATTAATCTTGCATTTGCCATTATCATATTGGATTGTACAGGCATATATGTATGCATAATGTATACGATTTAACATTGTTCAATATAATAACTGAATTCGAAGAACTATATCTTCGTAATCGTCTCTTCAAGACTTAGTCTAAGATTCCGCAGGCCAGCTTAATGTGACCTGATCTCCAGCTTTTTGTTACTCGACCTTTTCCTTCCCCCTAGCCTGATTCACTCAGCAGGAGGTGGGCACTCCTTGGCCAACTCCCCACTCTCACGCTGTACCCTACCGCTATCTTACTCTGGAATTCTGTTTCCTTTTGGACCATTTGGTTTCTGAGCTTGATTTATGTCCAAGGCGCCAGGCAAGATAGCAAGTGAATGTGTGCGCTGCAGTGTAAAAAAAACCTGCGAGTACTTGACTTCGGAGCCGATACGGTTGTAAAACGAACGTCAAGTAGAAATATCGAAACATTTTTATTCATGTGTCTTCACAGATTCTTTTATTGGTGCACACATATATCTTATTCGCATAAATATTCGTGCCTTTAGAGATGGGAAATAAAATAAGTAGCACTGAAGTATCTAGGGGTCGAGCGTCGTTCGATTAAAATTATGAACCTATGTCTCAAAGTTGCATTAAAAGTGTTATGTAAACATTTGTGGAGCATGGTGTCTGAGTATGTGGAAGGCATGCAATATGAGTTGAAATGATTTGAAGGTGGAGCCTTAGGATCATAGTTGAACTACCTACAATAACTATTTTCTTTCCTCGCATCAAGTATATTTCTACTTGTATGTTAAGTGGCATATGTACGTAAATGCATATTTCAAAAATTTTACTTGAAAAATAGTCAAGGGAAAGAATAGATAAACACTATTAGAAATTACTTTCGCCTATAATTCATTTAAATCAATCCATAGAAAAAAAAAAGAAAAGAAATATTCAGAATGTAACTCTCTTACAGCTGAGAATTTTAAGGAAAAATGCCGGCTTATGGAGCAACATAATAAAATCTACTAATAAATATGCTTGCTATTTTATTATGTCAGGGGTAGCTAATCTAACTAAGAAAACATATTGCAGGATACAGTATTTGGTTTGTATGTTCGGTCTCGGAATTAGAATAAGCATAGATTTAAGTGTGCGCAAAATGACAGGAGATGAGAAGTGTAAAAAAAAAAAAAATCCTTTTCAATTATTAGTTTCGAGTTACCTACGTACTATTACTTCGAAGCTTTCGACAGGTTTTTAAAGCCCGAAGGCCAGCACACCCTCCATCCTCCCGCACTGCGACTGTACTCGGATGAGTAAGACAGTGCACTGCACTTTCTCCTCTTGTCTCTTCGGGCCATTCACTTTTCTTAGTGCCTTTACTCGGTATTCTACCGGTTTTCTCATTTTAAAAACCTGTCCTCCTCGCCAATCTGGGATATTCCGACTTACTTTTTTGTAAAGCCTTTACCTGAATACCAGAAATTTGTTCTCTTTGCCACTTATCGAAATCTTCAAACCTTCTTCCAATTTGAGTGGTAAACTCGTTCCAGATCTTGTGAACATTATTTGTCATTATATTTCCCATGTCCAAGTGAATGCCCTTTTCTTGCACAGTATCCTAGAGCCATTTCCTGATGTCTTTTGTTTTAAGGCAATCCATGATGACATGTTTAACATTGCCATTCACTCCACAGACATCACACAGCGGAGATTGCACCAGTCGAAAGCTGTGAAGCTTAGCTTTGAAATTCCCATGGCCAGTGTACAACTGCATACTAAAATGGTTTATTCTAATCGATTTGCAGTTATTTATAGTTCTTATGTCAGGGATAATTTCATATATATGTCATCCCTTATCTGATGTATCCCATCTTTCTTGCCGCTGGCCCATGATTTCATGCATTATTACAGTTTTGTCTTCCTTTGTTAGCCTTGCGACTCGAGCTCTCTCCACCATAAGTCCCCTATACTTGACCAGCAGGTCAATTGGAAGTACACCAACCAATACAGGGAGCGACTTAATAGGGACGGTTTTATATGCCCTTGCAACGGTCAGCAGTGCTGCCCTCTGAGCACTTATGAGCTTCCTCTTATGCCAGCTTAGTTCGGCTCTGTGGAACCACATCAACGATCCGTAAGTAACAATTGCCTCAAAAACTGCTCGGTAGATCATTCTGAGCATTGTATAGCTCAGGCCCCAACTAGTATTGTCAATTATCTTCAGTTTCTGGAAGACCACTACGGCCTTCCTAGAGACATATTCTATATGCTTGAAGAAGTTCATTTTGTCATCCATGATGACTCCCAGGTACTTGAATTCGTGCACATTCCCAACTGGGTTCCCCCCGAAGCGCACCATCGGCGGTCTCTTGAATTTTCCTTTTAACAACATATTCTTAGTTTTTTCAGTGGAAAATTTCAATTTTGCTGTTTTAGCTGACTTCCATATTTTCTCCATTATTTCTGCGCGCTTGTTCTCCAACACACTTCTTGAATTGCCAGAAATTAAGACCAGCCCGTCATCCGCGTAACCAAAAACAGTGCACCCCTGTGGGAGGCCCAGCTCCAAAAACTCATCGAATAAGACGTTCCACAGGATCGGTCCTAGGACTGAACCTTGCGGGCATCCCTTCGTGAGGCGTTTCTTTACCTGTATTGTTTTTACAGAGTACAGGCTCCATCTATTATTGAAGAAATCCTGTATGACCCTATATACATTAGCAGGACATCTCTTTCTCTTAAGTCGATACATAACCTCCGGCCACCAGGCATTGTCAAAGGCTCCAGAGATATCTAGGAACACACCCATGATGTACTTTTCAGGACTCTCTCTTATGAACTTCATTACATCATGAAGAGCGAAGTCCGTTCCGGTTCCTCTCTTGAAGCCGTACTGTTTCTCAATGAGTGTGCCCTCCGCCTCCAGGGCCATAATAAGGCTTCTGTTTATAAGCTTTTCAAAGACTTTGCCTAGTACCGGAAGCAGCGTCAACGGTTGGTATGAGCTAGGGTCATCATGTTTCTTATCATTACCCTTATGCAGCACTCTCAAGCACCCAAGTTTCCAAGGGGAAGGGAACACGCCATATCTAAGACAGAAGCTTTCTACAGACCGAAATGCCATAACCTGCTCTCTGGCTTTCCTTGGTATCACTCCTATTCCTCCCCAGAATCTCCTGGCTGCTGGTGCTCCGGCTACCCGCAGGTTTCTACAGACCGACTGGCATTGCATGACTTACTGTCGATTATTCCTTTGTTATCCCATCTATTCCTTCGTAAACCCACCTAAGTCATGGTCGCATATCAGAATGAAGGCTTCCTTTGCCCTATCAAGACTCTTATGTATCCCTATCAAAGTCATATCTTCAACTTCTACACCGTACATCGACAGCAGTATAAAGATGCCTTCTTACAGATTTTTTTTACAAAATTACCATTGCTTTTATTCTTAAATGTGAGGAGCCCTTATCTTTTATTTTGAGGTATGCGAGTAGTACATTTTAAAAATGACAACAACCATACACATAACATAACTTATGACATAATACGATAACTCAGTCTGTTCAAGGTTGGCTAAAGTCCGTCGATGTAAGTTTGACGGCACTATTTTTAATGGTTCGCAAATTATCACGAACTATGCATGTTAGAGCATTTAGAGATTAACATGTTATATTGGCTTTTTAATGGCCAACTTCGATATTTATTATGTTGCTCTATCTCCGATTGTCCGAGAATGGTGGCCAACTATGATTAAAAAAGGTTTAGGACTCATGCCACATATCTACTTGCTGCAGGTCGGAAGTGTTACCTACAATCTCAATTTCATCGCTCTCTCTCAAAAGATACAAGAATGGTGGACAAGTATGCTTATAATAGGGCTTATGGATTAAGACATCATATTTGCTTGTTCATGGTTGAGGGTGTTATGTATCATCTCAGTTTTGCCACTTTAACTCCAATGGTATGAGAGTGGCAGTCAACTATGCCTATAAAGTATTTAATACTTGCTTTGGAGCATTAGCTGGATCTAAATTTTACAGTCATGTCTCAAATCGTTTGATAATCTGGCGAACTGTGCCTATTAAATAACTTATTTCTCAAGATATTATATTTGTTTGTTTGGGGTTAGGAGAAATACCTACGATCTGAATTGGACGGTCCTATCTCAAATGGCTTAAAAATGGCAGTGAACTATGCTTACGAAAAATTAAGGCATAGCAAGCCATACTTAATTGATCGCAGTCAGGGATGTTACTAAAAATTTGAATTTGACGAACCTATCTCCACTAGTTTGCAAATTATGGCTAGCCATGTCTATGAAATTGCTAATGGCTTAAAATTTTGTATTTTTCAGTCTTTGGAGTGTTACGTAAGATCTAATTTTTCTGTANCTATGAAATTGCTAATGGCTTAAAATTTTGTATTTTTCAGTCTTTGGAGTGTTACGTAAGATCTAATTTTTCTGTCTCAATCTCCTCAGGTATGGCAGTGATGACCAATTATGCTCATGAAGTGCACAGATCTTAACACAACATACTAACTCGATGTGAATTTCAAGGCCTTAATAAAACAGTTGTTGAATGATGTCAATATTTGCCCATAAGTTGTTGGGTGCTTGCGCCACACTATGTTTACTACATGCCTTTAGGTAGGATTCCTGCTAGCTCATGATGTTGTTCAGGTTTTTTTGTTCATTTGTATTTTTCATTTACACTTTTAAAATGCTGAAATGCATACAGTAGTTATAAAATGCCGATTTGGGTGCAACCCGTTTTTAAATGCTAAAGGGTTAAAAGTAACCATACATTTTCAACCCCCTTTTAAATGCTAAAGGGTTGAAAACAACCTTAAGTTTTCAACCCTCTTTTAAATGCTAAAGGGTTGAAAACAACATTAAATTTCCAACCCGCTTTTAAATGTTAAATGGTTGAAAACAACCTTAAATTTTCAACCCCCTTCAAATGCTAAAGGGTTAAAAACAACCATACATTTTCAACCTCCTTTTAAATGCTAAAGGGTTCGTGAAATATGAATTCATATCTCTATCAAGTTTTAATGATTGTTAAACCATTAAAACTCAGTTACCGCTCTGACTTCGAAAAGGTGCTGCAACATAGTCTAATTAAAAGTTCTTTTTCATTGCACTGTCTATAGAAATATTATCCATCTTTATTATCTTACAAGAAAATATTGCCAGGGACCTGTTTTTTATTATTATTACGGCCTAATTTTGACGCAAATAAAACTCCGTTTTTCGGAGAACTCCCACACCTCACCACTCGGCCAGCCTTTTTTTTTTTTAAGTGGTGAAGGAGTTTTTTTTTANCTATGAAATTGCTAATGGCTTAAAATTTTGTATTTTTCAGTCTTTGGAGTGTTACGTAAGATCTAATTTTTCTGTATCAATCTCCTCAGGTATGGCAGTGATGGCCAATTATGCTCATGAAGTGCACATATCTTGACACAACATACTAACTCGATGTGAATTTCAAGGCCTTAATAAAACAGTTGTTGAATGATGTCAATATTTGCCCATAAGTTGTTGGGTGCTTGCGCCACACTATGTTTACTACATGCCTTTAGGTAGGATTCCTGCTAGCTCATGATGTTGTTCAGGTTTTTTTGTTCATTTGTATTTTTCATTTACACTTTTAAAATGCTGAAATGCATACAGTAGTAATAAAATGCCGATTTGGGTGCAACCCGTTTTTAAATGCTAAAGGGTTAAAAGTAACCATACATTTTCAACCCCCTTTTAAATGCTAAAGGGTTGAAAACAACCTTAAGTTTTCAACCCTCTTTTAAATGCTAAAGGGTTGAAAACAACCTTAAATTTCCAACCCGCTTTTAAATGTTAAAGGGTTGAAAACAACCTTAAATTTTCAACCCCCTTCAAATGCTAAAGGGTTAAAAACAACCATACATTTTCAACCCCCTTTTAAATGCTAAAGGGTTCGTGAAATATGAATTCATATCTCTATCAAGTTTTAATGATTGTTAAACCATTAAAACTCAGTTACCGCTCTGACTTCGAAAAGGTGCTGCAACATAGTCTAATTAAAAGTTCTTTTTCATTGCACTGTCTATAGAAATATTATCCATCTTTATTATCTTACAAGAAAATATTGCCAGGGACCTGTTTTTTATTATTATTACAGCCTAATTTTGACGCAAATAAAACTCCGTTTTTCGGAGAACTCCCACACCTCACCACTCGGCCAGCCTTTTTTTTTTTTAAGTGGTGAAGGAGTTTTTTTTTAAGTTCTTGTACCCCCTCTCAGATGGTGTGGCGCCTGTCACCATATGAGATTACCCAGCTATACATCTAATACAATACTGACATCTGTAGAGAGTATTTTTGCTGGGATTTTAAGGGGTAACATATAGTTGCATCTGCTACTCCTAGATCTACTAAGAGTATAAGCATTTATTTTATTAGCTCAAATTTGGAACAACTCGGTTGATAAACATACAGTGTGGATGCGGGCGCCTTCCCACCCATACTGAAAATGTATCCGCTCAACCCGGGATTTGAACCCACGAACCTTGCGTTAAGAGTCGGACATCTAACCACTGAGCTATCTGGCAAGACGCTAGGCAAGGTTTTTCATACAAGTTACATTGCGAGTCCTGCCGAATGAATCATGTCCAGAGCGTGTATACACTGACCTCGACTTCATCCTGGTTCACATATTACGTCACAGATCGCGGCAGTCGGAGATAGTGAGTCCCTCCACGTCCAGAGCGCGGATACATCGACCACGTCCGGGTTCACAGATAGCAACAGTCGGAGCGAGCTCTTATGAGGAAAACTAATGTCTACACCGACAGAACGAGCAGTGTATTGAAGTCAGATACAGATAATGCAATTCGAAAGCATTTATCAACGAATTTTTTTAAAATGAAACTTTAATGGTTATTTTTAACCCATTAAAGTTATATGAGTACTTCTGACCTAAAATACCTTTTTCTTTAATATAAATATAACTATCTACAGTCTCATCTCCAAGACCACAGTTCTTTCTGATGAATCAAAATTTATTAACTTACATTTGTCATCCTTAATTTCAACTATTATTTCCTTTACTTGAGCTGTTTGCACGGGAAAAAACAATGGATAGGCAGGCTCGTAAAAGATTGTATCACCAAATCCAAATGTCGTCCTTGGTTTAAATATAGCAATTATGCTAGTTTCTCTGTGGTTATATTCATCATGTTTTAATATCATACCATTAGCTATATTACGGCGTATATTTATTGTTTCAAAGGGAACAAATTTTGGGATTGTATTTCCAAAATGGTACTCATTTGATTTCAGGATTTTATTTTCTGTGAAACCCAAAAGTTCTCCTATCGAACCCCATTTTCCAAACTGTAAATCAAACACACATTTTACTTNAACACAGATTTTACTTTCACCCTGTTTGTTGTCTTATCCAGCTCGAGGGATATGCTATTTTTTCTGCCCCACCCATTGGAACTACTTCAAATGGGGGAATTGTCTTTATAGTTTTTACAAGATCTTTTAAACTATATTGGCCAACTGGAATTTCAACTGATGTTTCCATACCACCCATGTTTTTAAAATAGAGCCTATTTTTCACAGGGGTAATGTTAGGCGTTAGGTATGCAGTATAGAACTGAACTAAAGCCACTGAGTGCTCCTCTATCTCTAAAGGATAATGCAGTCTTTTCTTCAACACTGATTTGTTATCTGATAGCTTGAAAACTTTACTCATTTATTACAACAAAAAAAATCTATTAAATAAATGAACAATCCAAGAAACATGAAACACATTGACTGGGATATTAAAAAAAGGATACCAGACAAAACTGTATTGACAAAACATCATGGAGAATTAATGCCTAATAATATTAGATGTTTGATAGTGGGCTCTAGTAATTGCAGAAAAACACACTTATGATTGATAATTTTATATATTCCCCAGGATGGTTGGACTTTGGTACTTTATATGTGTGTTCAAAAAATCTGAACCAACCTAAATATATAGCTTTAAAGGAAGATACAGAGGTAGCAGCAAAATCTATATCTGAACCAATAGCATACTTTTTCCCTACAAATGAAGAAATGGTTACCGTGGATGAATGTTGTAATGACTCTGTTGTGGTTTTTGATAACGTCATACTTAAAAATAAGGACAAAGTAAGAGATTTCTTCACTCGCGGTAGACACAAAGATATTGATTGTTTCTATTTAGCTCAGACATACTCAAAAGTGCCTAAACAGCTTATAAGAGAGAATGCCAATTTCCTTTGCATATTCAGACAAGATGATACAAATCTTAAACATATTCATAGCGATTTCGTTGGTGGTGATATCCCATTTGAGAAATTTAGGGAGACTTGTTCAAAATGTTGGGATAAGGAGTATGGTTTTGTAACAATATATACGACTCATAAGTTGAATAATGGTAAGTATAGTAATAAAATTAAAGACTTTTTAAACCCTTAGATTATTAGCGAATTTTTCTTTGCATTTAATGGAAGTTTTTCCATTAAAAACTCAAAGACTCTGCTCTTTTTTAAAAATGTATTTATATACCATAACTATTTCAAAAAACACAACTCTGCCTTCAGATAAACTGAATGTTTTTGGCATTTAAAAAAAATATCTTATCATCGGGCAAAATATAGAATGATTTATATATGTTAATGCTTTTCAAATTATGGTATAATTTGATCATTCCTTTATAATCCTCTGGTTTCATTATTATCTCAATTACTCTTCCACTTCTCATAAAAAGGTATTGTGTTTGATTATTACCTAGGTAAAATAATTTGTCCTTTGAACTGTATTTCCCGACTAAACGAATAATTTCAATTCTGTTGGACTGATAGTACTCTAAATTGACCGCATCATTAGGAGCAATAGGATTTCCCACATTTCTAAGCCTTTTGTTTTCAAAATCTATATTATTATCTTCTTCCAAGTAGGTAAGAAAGGCTTTATCCAAGGATCTTTTATTTCTTGTCAGTGTGGTTATAAAGTCACTGAACTGTGGGTGGGAAACAAAATCATTAGGATTGATCTTCTCAGTAGTAGTATAACCATCCCGGTGTTCTTTGATTTGATCTTCAATCCAAGTCCATCGTTTATTAATAGCAAAATACTTTTTGGAAATTTAAAATTATGTGAAAAGTGATTTAGCACAATGACACACAAATGGCCACAAATTACGTGGTGGAAATTTTGAATTCTGCTATCGTTGTAAATAATATTACCACCGAGATACACAATCAATTCCCGGGGTTGATCTCCACCAAATGAGTCGAAAAAATATTTTTTATTGGATTCTTTCCAGTAGCATACCCAGTGTGTTCCAGAGTTTTTTGAAACATCTAGGTTAACAATCCTACATTCCTTATCGAGTTGCATGTTAGGTAGCTTATCAATCATAAATACACCTCGAAAATTTTTAATGTTTAATTTTTTTACCATTTTATCAATATAAAAGTTACTGAGTGGAATTACTTCTTTTTTTTTGTTTGCATTCTTCACACCCTTACCTTGTTTTTCCACTGCTAAATTATGTCTATGTTGTTCTTCCAATTCCTGGTCTCTCTTCTTAGCATTAATTACTGATGTAGCGATAGATGAAGCACCTCCTGCCAATGCCCCTAGAGCTCCCAATGCTGCAAAAATCAAAGGTAAAAATCCACCCTTGTGAGATGTCAAACCATTTCCAGTCTTCATTTCCTTAGACATTTTCTTAAGTTGTGGAGTTGAGATTGTGATAGTCATACTTTTGCCTTCCTTCAATTTCTTGTTTTTGCGTTCCAGTTGGTCTTTCGTCAGGAAAGAATCAATATTCAAACCCTCCAGCTCCTCGCTAGAAACTTGAAATGCGATGTTTTTTACTTTCATTTATTATACCTAATATTTTTAAAATTTTATTTTAATTCCCCAGCCCAGCTTACGTTTAATATGCATCGCAGATCCAGTAACACCAGCCCACAATCTCTCATTGAGATCAGCATCTGGACTTAACAATCTTTTGAATGCCTTTTTTTCTAGTTCCTTATCAGCTACATGTCTTTCAGCTAGATCTTTATGGAGATGATAAGCTATATCATGCTCCATTGCAGCTTCATCTAATGGATTAACAGGTTTATCACCTCTCTCAAGTCTCTCTTTTAGTCTGGTACCTGGGCCTAGGAATTTATAGCCTGGTGCATGCAATTCAAAAGGTAGTTTATTTATTATATCATTGAGTAATCCCTTTCCATGATGCTCCGACTCCGAGAAAGAAGGGGGTATTGTGTTAAACATTCGTATCAGGTATGGTATACCTTTTGGATTATTCACAACAAAGTCACTAAACTTGCTGTTGAGCATATCCATTATTCCGACCTTCTCATTGTAATAGTTATCATTTCCAGCATTCTCTTCGCCATAAATAACGAGAAGCCTATCAATGAGCTTCCTAACATCATCCATCCATATATATTCTTTGGGATTGCCTGTATACATCTTTATACCTGTTCCTGTACAAGGAGAGTAACGGTTTTTCTTTATCAAATCGCACACTGGCCTAACGATAGTTTTCCATTTATCGCCCTTGCTTGATTTTGGTATTCCCGAGTTGGGGTCATTCTTTTGAAAAACTGCATTTGTATCTGTTAGGATATGACTATAGTTATGGTAGTCGGTTGCAGTATAGTCACTTTCAGATACATCCTTATGAGTTAGCAATTTCAGCAAACCATCAGTTGCAATGTATGTTCGATCTTTGACAGTAAGTCGGTCATTGTTGAATATTACTTCACTATCGCCAATATACCTTTTGCTTCCATCAGGTCTTAGTCCAAAAACATGGTCATCGCAGTTATTTAAAAATTCAGTCACATTCTCTCCAATACATGTTGTTCTATAGTTAGTTAACGGTACAAAATCGTTTTTAAAACGCTCTAATGCCTCAACGCCATCGTCATAGCATGCAACGTCATCATCATAGCATTCAACGCCATCGTCATCGGTGTCTGCTTTACCAAACAGTTTCCTCTCAAATGAAGTTTCCGTAGGCGTTCGTGGGTAGTCCAAATTCTTTACAGCAAATGGAACAAGTTCCTTTATTAGGTTCTTATTCTCGTTTGTTACGTGCTCAACTTTTTGCCCCAAGTCCTATATCGCATCTATCAAAGGCTGTTCCTGTCTTTTATTTTTATCATACTCGTCTTTATGTAGTTCCCGGAAGGCTTTAAACTTTTCAATTAGTTGTTTTCGTCTCTCTATATTCATTTTAGCTTGTTCTTCGGTAATCATTTATTATATTATTTATTAAATAAAATGAATATTGATAACTTAAAGGTATACTGTCTCAAGTGTAGGAAGCATACACTAAGTGATAAGGTTTCATATGAACTTACAAAGAATGCAAGAATAAAATGTGTTTGTAGATGTTGTGGTGCCAATAAGCCAATGTTCACTGGTAGGAGCATAAAAGACGATATTGCAAACGAAATTCATAAACCAATGCGAAAAAATTTCCCCAGGAAGGCTGTTCTATCTTTCGGCATCGACGATCTCTGGCAGGCTGACTTGGTTGATATGGACTCTGGGTCATTAAAATTTATACACAGTCTTAATAAGGGGTTTAAGTATATGCTGACTGTGATTTATGTTTTTTCCAAGTATGCATGGACAATATCTGTCAAAGATAAAACAGGTGAAAAGGTTACTTTAGCATTAAAAAATATTTTGAATGGCCGCAGTCCTATGCATTTACAAACAGACGAAGGGAAGGAATTTTACAATAAATCATTTAAGACGTTAATGGTCAACAACAACATAACACACTACTCAACATATAGCGGAAAGAAAGCCAGTGTCGTAGAAAGATTTAATAGAACATCGAAGGAGAAAATGTGGAAGATATTTACTGTGCAGGGAAGCTATAAATGGGTGGATATATTGCCTAAATTAATAAGTGAATACAATAACACTGTCTACGAGCACATCAGGATGAAACCTGCCAATGTAAGCGCTAAGAATGAAAGGTCTATTCTAATGAACATGAACAGCAGAGAAAGAAAAATGGCTAAAACACGGTTTGCTATAGGAGATAAAGTTCGTATAAGTAAAAGTAAAGGCCTGTTTGAAAAGGGGTATACACCAAACTGGTCCACTGAAGTATTTAAGGTATGTGAAGTATTGTACACGCACCCCATAACATACAGAATAAAAGATTTGAAAAGTGAGTCCATCAAGGGTATATTTTATGAACCAGAGCTGCTTAAGACCCAGTATGATCAAGACTACTTAGTAGAGAAAGTTTTACAAAGGAAAGGAAATAAGCTGCTTGTTAAATGGTTGGGTTTTGATAGTAGTCATAATTCTTGGGTTGATAAGGGAAGTGTAGTTGTTTAAAAAAACTAAATTTTTTTTCTATATAATAAATGAGTATACAAAAAATTGAAAGCTATGAACGTCAGTCGTTTCCACCAAACGACCAGACAAAAAACAATTTAAATGAATACAACAAGCGCATTGAGTTTGATATTCCTGTTGGCGATGCATTTACACATCCGAATGAGGCTTATGTGTACCAACAGTATAAGCTAACTAAAAGAGATACAAATGCGGGTTATGAAAAAACTTCAACTATTGACCTTTGTGAGAATTTCTTCCCATTCCAGTTCTCAAGAGTAGCGATCTATAAGCATGGCAATATAATTGAAAGTATTGACAATCCTGGCATCACATCGACTATGATGCATGCATTACTTAGCTCAGAATCAGAATCATCGTACTTGCAACTAGCAGGGGTAGAAAAAGGCAAATATTTTAAGGCAGATGGATATAATGAACTTGTCTATCCATTAAGATATTTGTTTGGGTTTATGAGGGATTGTAATGAAATATTCTGGAAAGGCGGGTACAAGATTACATTCATTCGAAATTCTCATGATGATGTTTCTATTTACAGAAGGCCTAAAACACAAACAGGAGCTGCTGATATTATTCCAGATGCTGGTAAAATTGTTATTGAGAAAATGGAAATCCTGTGGCCAATTGTTGAATACGAGCCTAATTATGGAGACGATATTAAAGCAAAACTATACAAACAACACAAAATTCCCATTGGTTTCAATTATTGGCAATGTCTTGAAAAACCTGTACCTACTGGTGCAAACTCATTCCAGTATGATATTAAGGATCAGTTCAATTCAATCCAATTAGATATGCCTGACTTTGTCATTGTTGGCTTTCAGCTAAATAGAAAAGAAAATGCTGATCAAGACAAACATGGTTCAATTTTTGACCATAGTCATGTTAAAAATATTTCTATTAAGAATGGAAGGAATGAAGTGTTCCCTAAAGAGAATTGGAACCTGGATATCGAGGATAAAATTTTCGATAAGATGTACATTGCCTACAATGATTTTAGAAATTCAAAGACCAAGCTAGATACTCCTTACCGTAACAATGAACTATATTATAACCCCGATGCATTTGTTTCTAGGAGACCATTGTATATTATTGATTGTTCTTACAGAAAAACCTCTATTGTAAAGGATCGAACTAATCTGAAACTTACAGTTGATTTTAATAAGCCAATCGAAGATACAACTATATGCAATGTGGTGCTAATAAGCCAAAGAAACCTAATTTATGATGTTAAAAGTGAAAGAATCACTGAAGCTAACTAGTGTCCTAAAAATGTGTGGTTATTAATTTTGAATGGGTCATTTCCCATTAAAAACCTTTATTTTAAAGATTCAATAGTTAAAAAACAAAATATGACACCTATAATAATTTTTTTTCTAAATACTGTTATTTTAACATTAATATTTGGCACCTTTTTTCTAAACACCTTAAAGACATTTTTTAAATGGTTTACTTCCCATTAAAAATATAATAATATTTAAGTAAAATTTAATGTACGGAGACTGTCTCCATTTGCAGCACTAGCTTTTTGAACTGATTAAGAATATCTGAATATGACGATGGTAATGTAGGACACTTTACATTGAACATTGAAAGATCAAATCCGGCAGCTCTGTTCAACATGTTCGTAAACTCGCTGAATTCATAGTAGGTTGTGTTCTNAACACTTTACATCGAACATTGAAAGATCAAATCCGGCAGCTCTGTTAAACATGTTCGTAAACTCGCTGAATTCATAGTAGGTTGTGTTCTTGAAGAAGTATAAAAATCCATTGGTGTATCTAAAGGCAGAGTCTAACCCCGCTGGCAAGCCTGGAAATTTCTTTGAAATTAAGCCGAAATATTTAGCCCTGAATAAGCACTCATCCAGTTCCATAAAATACATTTCATCGTAAAATACAAAAGTGCGGCCAGAGTAGGTGTTTACAACTGCTTTAATTTTGGAATTTTGAGACAACCCCAATTCATTAATAACCTTTGGATAACCAGACACGAATTGCAGACTAGGATATTCAAATATATATACATTTGACTCGATAAACATTACAATTTCTCCTGAAGGCCTCTGATAAATCGAGGTAAAGCCTTCAAAATTAGAAGGTAAGAACAACAGCCAGTCATTGATAAGCTGTGGTTTACTAACTATTTTATCTACTATGTCATAAGTCCAAACATACTTTCTGTAAAAAAATATACATCACTTGGTTAACTATCAAAAA
>NQII01001795.1:26676-92002 GCA_002778355.1 Clitarchus hookeri
GTTTAGATCAATATAGGACTTGAGCCAGTCTGATTGGTCAAACTCCAGAACTCTATGGATCTTCTTCAACTTCATTCCGAGGGACAGATATTGCTTAAGATTGACGTAGTGCAGTACATATATTTCTTTGTCATGTAGGGTAGTTAATAATTTAGGCATTTTAGAACCTTCAGGTACTCTGTTCTCTGGAGCCAGTGGTAGATCTTTGTGGAGGTCGTGTAGTTCATGTGGATACTCCAAATAAACTTCCATTATATTGCCTTTTGTGGCATCATCTCGAATTTTTGTCACATCTATTTTTGTATTTCTCCACTTAAACCCACCGTAAGGTAAATACTGACTCATAGCCCATCCATATAAGTTATTGGCATCCATGTTTGCCAGATAAAAGGCTTCACTTTTAGCATCATAATCATTCATGTATTTATTATTTGCTTTACCATACCTCTTGCAACATTGTGATATTCCACCACGAATACCTTTTTCAATCATAAAAATCATGTTGTAATCCGTTAGTAGTTCTAGTTCTGTTTTAGTATGTTTGAGCATTGCATCCCACGCTAGCCCTGGTGCTGTGAAATATCATGCAGGATCTAGCTTATATGTTTTGAGACATACATCTCTAAAGTTTTCTATAATATCAGCCAATATNATTTTCTATCATATCAGCCAATATCAATACATCTGTTTTGTTATACAACTGAGTATACTCTCCTAAGGAATTTATGTTGAAAGATTCCCACACCTTTATTGCAAACTCGTAGTCCTCATCTGAAATATCACATTTGTTGAGTTTGTTGTAAAATGCATTCTTATTAGGCAGTGTTGTCTCACTAAATTTTNATATTAGGTAGTGATGCCTCAAAAAACTTTTCAACACTATCCATGTAGTCATAGGGATAAACACCTTTTTTGTAACAAGATCTAGAAGTTCATTGGAAAAATGGTTGACAAAAAGGCTTTGCGTAGACACATTTGACGGTTGTAATATGTACAGTCAGAACTCAAAGATAAGTTGAAATTTGTAATAGGGTTTTTATAGATACAGTGTACGAACATAAAATGTTTTTATAATCATCATTTGGAAATATGTGTATGGCACCCTTTAAACATATAATTTTTAATGAGCTGCCATAGTACATCTTGTTTGCAAAATTTAGTAGGAATCTGTCTATTGTTTCCCGAATTATGACATTAAAACTTATTTTTCGTGTGGCTCTGTCTCACAAAATGGCGAAGAAAGGTGTTTTTTTTATGTAGGTACGTTTGTTTTTTTATAATATATTCTGCCAGGATAAAAAGTTTATTTGAAATTAGTCAAATATTTACATGGCCGCCACTTTGAAAATAAGTTTTTGACTTACTTGAAACACACCATTTTACATGACCTGCCATAGTACTATGTGTTTGCCAAATTTTGTAGGATTCGGTTGATTGTTTAGTGAGATATGAAATAAAAACTTTATGTTTCTATGTGGCGCTATCTTACAAAATGCCGGGCAAAAGACGCTGTGTAATGGCATTTTTGATACTTGTAATAGATATTTCCAGCATGCCAAGTTTTTTCGTAATTGGCCAAACAATATAATAGATACGCCTATAGCAAATTAACCTAAAATATTTATATATATTACAGCAATTTTGAAAATAAATGCCTTATCCATTTATATTGAACAGATTTACATTACCTAATATAAAATCACTTACATTCCAACTTTGTGGTAATCTGTTGAGTAGTTTCCGAAATATAACATATAAGTTTAATATTTTTTAANATCACTTACATTCCAACTTTGTGGTAATCTGTTGAGTAGTTTCCGAAATATAACATATAAGTTTAATATTTTTTAATGGATTTACCAATATCAATATCCCTTTCTAAATTCAATGCTTACATCATGAACTATTAGAATACCGTTTTTAATAGGTTAAATGGTTGCTGAGATATGACAGCGCCCACAATTTTAATAATCACCGTTTTGAAAATAAACACCCGGCGTATTCGAAAACTATAAAAGTCGGGCGTCTTTGCTAAGTATTACACATGTACCGTGTTTGCTAAAATTCTGTTCACGGGTTCAAAAGTTTTTAGGGGGACTCACACATAGACACACATACAGACATACCAACGCACACTTATACACAGACAGGAAAATGATCTCATAAGCCTATCTTTACTTCGAAAAGTAAACTAAAATGGTGGACAAAATAGGCATTGTATTGGCATATTTGACGCTTTTAATAGATAATTTCAGCATACTAAGTTTGGTCGGAATTAGTTCAACAGTATGAGCAAATTAACCTAAATTATTCCTAAAAATATCCATCATTTTGAAAATAAGCACCCGGCGTAGCTGGAAACTATAAAAGTTTGATGTCCTTACTAAGAACTACATATGTTCCAAGTTTGGTGAAATTTGGTTCACAAGTTCAGAAGTTTTTAAAGGGAGAGGGGGACACACACAGCCACACACACATGTACAGACCTAGAGACAGAAAGTGATCTCGTTAGCCTATTTTTCTTTCGAAATATGGGCTAAAATATTGAAAAAAAAATTTACATAACACTTTTATAAACTCGAATTAAATTCCGGCACGTGATTCGTTACTTTTTGTGGATTTTTTGAACAGAAATAGCATCATGATGACTTCGATCTGTATTTTTCGAACTTTAAGTATCTGTTATGGAGATACTAAAAATAATTTTCCATCTGTGCTTCAAGAAATAAAAATANTATTTTTCGAACTTTAAGTATCTGTTATGGAGATACTAAAAATAATTTTCCATCTGTGCTTCAAGAAATAAAAATAGAACTTTAAAACATACCATTAAACAACCGGTTATTGATGCTATTTCTTAATAAAACTTTTAATACGAAACCCGAAATCTGACTTATGACGAAAATTTAGTAAATACGACTTGCTATTTTTATTTAANATTTTTCGAACTTTAAGTATCTGTTATGGAGATACTAAAAATAATTTTCCATCTGTGCTTCAAGAAATAAAAATATAACTTTAAAACATGCCATTAAACAACCGAATGAGCTAAAACTTTTAATACGAAACCCGAAATCTGACTTATGACGAAAATTTAGTAAATACGACTTGCTATTTTTATTTAANTAAAACTTTTAATACGAAACCCGAAATCTGACTTATGACGAAAATTTAGTAAATACGACTTGCTATTTTTATTTAAAATATTTTAACTTCTTTCGTATATAAATTTATTATAAATTTTAGCACCTTCGTTAGATTTAAACAGAATAATAGGTTTTATATTAAATACTATATTTTTTCAAAATATTTTTTGATTAAAAAAACTTTTCCTGTATTTTGGGAGGTGATTAGGAATATAAAGTTATAGTCGGAATGTAATTTTACAGTTCAATTTCAAAAGTCAAGGTCAAAATATCTGGTAATGGCTGCCGTCCAACCGAAATAAGGAAGAATGAGATACTTTCTACTCCTCGGCCTTAAACCTGAGCCCCAGAATCGCTCAGATGCTTCTATTTTCAGATTGACATAGTAAATAAAAACAGCTGAACGCCATTCAAAGTGAAGATTATAATTAAAATAGTTTGGTGTGAAGTGTTCTGTACACAAGGAAATGACAGCCAGTAATTTTCTTCCAGAAGTTTAAAGTTTAAAATGTCGCGTGTTCCACAGGTAATGAGGCGGCATTTTTTCTTCAGTTTGCCTTGCGGCATCTGTTTTGAAGTACAGCTGTGACTGCCGAAAGTGGATCTTGAACGACCGTCAACGCATGTCGGTGGAATACTCGGGACTACGACACGGGCCCTTGCGCCATCGGATATCACCGTAATAATTTTTCAGCGTTTGGAAGAATCACCCTGGGCATATACACTTCTTTTTTCTCCTTCTCGGAGGCCGCCTTGGGATCATTTTCTTCTTCAGTTGACTTGCCTAACTCGTCTGGCTGCTCCTATTAATCTAAACGGCTAATGGTAATTTCAGCAGGCGACTCTATATACACTGCGTCTCTACTCTGTTACAACCAGTAGGTAGTGCGCCGGGGGAAACATTACCCCACATCCCCTTATATTGTAATTTCATGAATTTTTAATGAGAATATTTAACATAACATGTTTGTTCATGTCGCATGGAATTGTTATTGTGGATGATCACCCGCTTCATCCAAAATACCTTTTTTTCNCATAACATGTTTGTTCATGTCGCATGGAATTGTTATTGTGGATGATCACCCGCTTCATCCAAAATACCTTTTTTTCTACTAATTACATGCAGCATGATGATGACTAGTAGAAAATGCTTTGAAAGTCGCGTAACGTTGCCGCCANTTTTTTTCTACTAATTACATGCAGCATGATGATGACTAGTAGAAAATGCTTTGAAAGTCGCGTAACGTTGCCGCCATACACCGGCCTTGAGTAAACGGTCCGGTACTGATGTCCGGGAACGCCATGACCATTTAAAAATAGACGTATATTTGTTGAATGATGAGGCTGCCATTGCATTCCAAGCCATAGCTTAAGCGAAAACTTCATTTAGTGCCTTTCCCATGCTCTGAACCCTGTAATTAAAATATCGTGATGAACGAAACGAGCTGGACCCATGTGAGTACGATTTAATTGCACTGATGCGCTAATAATAGCAATAATTAAGAATAATAATAACAGGATATTGGGTTAGTGCTCGTTAAAAGAAGAAGAAGAGGTTCTTTGATGTGGTATAACCTTCCAGGCCAGCGATTTTTGGAGCGAAGTTTCTCGTATGATAAGTGTAGTCGATATTGCCTTGTGTAAGTTATTTTTGAGTGTTTGCGTTTCCCGACCAATATACTATTCCGCCGTATGTTCTCGTATTTTCATCTTAAGCGTTTTTCATGCTTATCAGTTACGACAGATCGGTTTCTCAGTTATCATGGCAGGTGACTCCGCCGATAGCCTGTTTCGTTCCATTATTGTTGACCTCGTCTTGGGCAGTAATACACAGATGCTTTTAGCGTAACTTATTCCAAATGTCACCACTTAGGTGGGGACGTGTTTACGACACATCTCCAACCTTGTATTCAAGTTCGGAGCGCATTCACTTTAATGGACTGGCAGATATCTTATCGTCGCTGGCAACAAGTCACACTAGTTATTAAGCTTCTGCAACCAATCTCGCAACCTCGTGATGTCGCAAAAACGAACTCCAGTGGATTTGCTTGTGCCATCACATGGACACTTCCGCGTAAATATTTCGATGGGCCAGTGACAATATCACGAGATATAAACCGTGGTCGCTCACAGTTTTCCACGAATCGTTCTGGAAAACTATTGACAGTCGCAAAGCTCTGGCGTTAACTGCGTCACTGACACATGCAAGAAACAACTTCCAGCTCACTATGGAAACAAAATCCAAAACAAACCACATGCATCGTACAATTTTACTGCAGTCATTAAAGCGGGGTCATAAAATATATCTGAGTTGGAGCTTATATAAATGCAGGATTTCAAAATGACCACATCTCGGAAATATTCACCAAAATTTATTTTTTTGGGACAAGTGACAGGTNATAAATGCAGGATTTCAAAATGACCACATCTCGGAAATATTCACCAAAATTTATTTTTTTGGGACAAGTGACAGGGATTTATATCATGTAACTTTTTTTTCAGTTGTGTACGGCGAATCTTTTTGTGTTCATAGCCCATGATTTTTAACTTATTCTCTATGATATTTTCTTTCTGCCCGAGGCACCTCGCCTGGACTAAATCAATAAGTCTCCTTTAATTTTGCTTTTGAATTACACTGAAGGGCCAAAAAAACTGGTATATGCATGCGTATGCAAATAACAGAAGTATGAAAACAATCAGAGTAACGCGATGCGGTCGNATAAATGCAGGATTTCAAAATGACCACATCTCGGAAATATTCACCAAAATTTATTTTTTTGGGACAAGTGACAGGTATTTATATCATGTAACTTTTTTTTCAGTTGTGTACGGCGAATCTTTTTGTGTTCATAGCCCATGATTTTTAACTTATTCTCTATGATATTTTCTTTCTGCCTGAGGCACCTCGCCTGGACTAAATCAATAAGTCTCCTTTAATTTTGCTTTTGAATTACACTGAAGAGCCAAAAAAACTGGTATATGCATGCGTATGCAAATAACAGAAGTATGAAAACAATCAGAGTAACGCGATGCGGTCGNGCCAAAAAAACTGGTATATGCATGCGTATGCAAATAACAGAAGTATGAAAACAATCAGAGTAACGCGATGCGGTCGGCAGCGCCTACTTAAGACAAAAAGGGTGACGTGTGACGCATTAGGACTATTAGAGCGGCGCTGTCCCACAACCCCCACCCCGCCAGCATAACCAGTGTAGGGACTTAGAGAGACAAGTGGCAATTCCAGTCACAGCAGGGAAAGGTCAAGCCGAGAAAGATGCGCATGCCGACTATAACACGTGTCGCTGATGCGTAGCCTTCCCACCCCCTCCCACCCACCTTCACCACCTACGCCTCTAGCAAGCCAGTGAGATCTGTTGAGCAGCGATATATCACGAGAGTCAGGTGTATTTCGTCGGAAATCAGAAAATATGCTAACAAGCTGGAAAGGGGTGCAGGGAACACCCTTCCCCCCTTAGCTAACCACGGAACAATGTGGACACACACCGCAGAGAAGCAGCAGAAGAATAAGCTGAGATGGTAAATTCAAGGGGCAAGGTGCCACCTTTCCCTTCCAACCTTCAGGAACAATGGTACGTTTTTGAAGTGCTGCATTGTTCTGCTTCCTACCACCTCACCCCCTCCCCCAACAAGGCAACCCGTGCCGACAATTAGGAAGGAAAGCTAGGGAGCATATAAGCCTCTTTGTGGGAAGGTGGGAACAGTAAATTATTACCGTGCAGGGAGGTTAGATCAGTAGTCAGTAGACCATCGAGCAGTCAGTTGAATATCGCCGCGCAGAGAGAGGTCAGNGACCCTTGGCCACGTCAGTACATCAGTAGAACAGCAGTCCAGTGAGACGGCACCAAATGCGGGCCTTTTCCAAGGCCGCCTATATCGCCAGAGCTCATCCACAGCTGACATCATACTAGCAGAGTTAATTATCATGTCGCCATCCAGAGAAGGCCCCCCCTCCACCACGAAGTCGTCCGCAGTTAATACGAGTAGCCAAAATTCTCATGGTGTGGAGCCTTCACAAAGACATACAACAAAAACTTAAACTCGAGACAATATAATTATCCAGTTAAATAAACACCAAAAGACTACATTATTGAAATACCCCCAACCTTCAGGTACCTATAGTCTGTGCCTGGAGGAATTAACTCCGACCCTATAAGCCACCCTATATTCCACAGGTGGGGAATAGCGTCAAGTTAAATTGGCTTCCCCGACGTGGCGCCTAGAAAAGTCCGCGTCAGTTAAATTGGCTTCCCAACTGTGGGGCATCAAGTTAAATTGGCGCACTNTTGTTTTTGTTAAACTCGAGACAATATAATTATCCAGTTAAATGAACACCAAAAGACTACATTATTGAAATACCCCCAACCTTCAGGTACCTATAGTCTGTGCCTGGAGGAATTAACTCCGACCCTATAAGCCACCCTATATTCCACAGGTGGGGAATAGCGTCAAGTTAAATTGGCTTCCCTGACGTGGCGCCTAGAAAAGTCCGCGTCAGTTAAATTGGCTTCCCAACTGTGGGGCATCAAGTTAAATTGGCGCACTGATGAGTGGCGTAGCGTCAAGCATCTGGAAAAGTTGCTAGATCGGTTGCTGCTGCTACAATGGCAGNTGATGAGTGGCGTAGCGTCAAGCATCTGGAAAAGTTGCTAGATCGGTTGCTGCTGCTACAATGGCAGGTTACAATGATTTAAGTGAGTTTGAACATGGCGTTATAGTCGGCGCACGAGACATGGGACATAGCATCTCCGAGATAGCAAAATTTTTTGGATTTTCACATGCGACCATTTCACTAGTGTACCGTTAATAGCGGGAATTAGGGAAAAAAAACATCTTCAACATCGCTGCAGCCGGAAAACGATCGTGAAAGAATAGGACAAACGACGACTAACGAGAATCATTAAACGTGACAGACGTGTAACCCTTTCTCAAATTGGCGCAGATTGAATTTGTGGTCTGCCCTGCAGGATTCATGGTGTGAATTGCCTCCTGCATACCTTCAGACATTAGTCGAGTTCATGCCACGTCGTCTTGCGGCACTTATGCGTGCTCGGGGGGCCCTACACGATATTAGGTAGGTGTACCAGTTTTTTTGGCCCTTCAGTGTACAAGGCAACTAACACTAATTCGTCGTCCAGTTGAAAACTTCGAAATCAGTTGTTTAGCGTTCGAGATGTAAGATATACATTGCAACGTTGCTGATGGGATAGTCTTCTTTTTTTTAACGTTATGTAGCAGCAAAGAGAATGTCCCGTGATTGTGAGGTTTACCTAGAGTGCTCTTTTTTCCACTTCATTTTCACTCGGCCGCTGCTCCATCCTCATCTCGCCTCATAATTTGTTACGGCTGGCTGGATCGACAGGTCTGTATTTCAGGCAAGGTAGCCGGCTCTACTCGGTACCAAACTTCTCACATACATGGTAACTGCCTGTGACAGGACCGCCAGGGAGGTTTTCCATATAGTAGCTAAGAGGATAACCTCGTAGTTTCACGCTAGCGTGTTGCACGGGTGATGCTACTATGAATCCTGGTTATTATATTTGGGGCAGGGGGTAGCTTTTCAGGTGTAAGTTTAGGTCAAGTTCAGTGTGGAAACAATACCTCTTCCCAGTTAGCAAAACAGAGTCTTAGAAGTGACGGCATTCATTATATCAATTAACTTATATTACAATTAGTAAAAGATCAAAAAATCTTAAGGACCGAAAAGAAAACCAGCAGTTCGTCAAAAATATTTATCATATGTAGTGTAGATAAGTTGAATTGTTGAAATTCATTGTCGGAAATGACCTAAGGCGTTGCCATTTATTTAATTCGAAGTAATCCTTGGTAAACACTAATTTAAAAAATTACGCGTATTTTTTANCCTAAGGCGTTGCCATTTATTTAATTCGAAGTAATCCTTGGTAAACACTAATTTAAAAAATTACGCGTATTTTTTAAAATTATTATTTTGCCAAACTAGTTTCCACATTACTGAACAGCATTCTGTTTCACATAATTTGCTAATTAAATGTAAAATAAAATACCTATTTTTAGGGTTATTGATTTCGAAGTTGACGTTTGAAAAAATTGTGATATTAAGTTCTTCTTTCTGCAATTGAAAAAAANTTTAGGGTTATTGATTTCGAAGTTGACGTTTGAAAAAATTGTGATATTAAGTTCTTCTTTCTGCAATTGAAAAAAAAAATCGTCATACGTGTGTGTGTGTTGAGCTAGTTGAATAAATTATAATTTTGGATATTTTCATTTTGCTTACAAGGAGTACAGAGTACGCTTATCTTCATTTCCGGCAAAATAGCTTTTTGCAATCAGTATTATTCCAGGATTATAATCGTACCATGGTAATTGTAGGGAAAACTATAGTGCATACTATAAATTGTTAGGGGAAGTATTTACAATTAAATGCTGCTGACATTACTATTTTATTTTCTTCATTCAAAAGATGATTGGGTGAACTGATTGACATGACATGTAATTAATAATACAAAAGTAAATTATTTTCAGTCATGCATGACGTGCTTCGGAGATATCACAAGTTGCAATTGAGAACTGCTTTTCTTCAGTATACAAAGATTTTTGAATGACTTTTGGTGCAGTTCACCAAGTAATGTAGCGCATTAACTTTATTTGTTAATCGAGCTCGTTTAACTTGGGGTATCTATACGCCTAAACAATTTTTTATGGGTGGGGTAGTAATTTTTTTCCAATGTCTGAAGTTTATTATGTGAACACACACCACAGATCAAACTAGCAGATGGAAAATGACGGTTCTAATTAAGTGGACCATTTAATTTTGAAATTAACTTTATCGCAAGATCTGTCTGCAAAAATTTTGCTACTTCCCTGATGATGAATTTGAACGTGTAAGAACTACTACCGAAGGCTGTTAAGTTTAGTTTCTGTCCGGAGAAAAAGGAGAAGACAAATTACGAAGCGTGTAGCCTGAAAGAAGTTACTCGGAGAACAAGAAAATTACAGCTACATGCATATTCGAGGGGAGGAGGTAGCCAGTAATGGCGGAGGTATGCTGTTACTTTTATCACTCGTTATTGGCCGTACACTGCCGGCGGCTCAGTACGCTCCAGCTCAACTGCGACTGTAAAACGTGATTGGTTCTTGCCATGTCCGTGCGTTGCTGGTAGCCTCGAGCCCGCTAAGAGAGAGTGGCCGACGCTAGGAAGAATGTCGCAGAGAAGTGGCCGCTGCGTAAGGAAAATGGAAGCCTAGTGCAGCGTTTCTATCCATGTTTAATTTTTTTTCTTATATTTTTCGATCCATTTTTTTTCCCGTTAAATTATTTTTTTATCAATGCTCCCTTTGAACGGAGTGCTTAATGTTGCCGTGCAAGTAGTGTTACCGCGAGAAGACGTTAAAATAAAAATAAATATTTTTAATTGCAAAGTTTTAATGATGATTTATTAAAAACACATCTTTATCAATACGTCTTCAAGCCATTTTATAGTTTTCAGTCCGCAGTATGCGGATAGAGTCATTCTGATATTGGAAAACATCTTAAACGGTGCATAGGGTGCCTGAATGCTTAGGAAAAATACAGTGCGACGTGGGGTGAAGGAGGCTATGGCAGTATAATAACCGAGTCTACTGGCTGCATAATGCTTATCGCTGCCCTTTGTTTGAGGACAGATGCAAAGGTTGACCAGCTTTCACTTATGCTGAGCGGAGAATAACAGCGCGAATGATGGTAAATAACAAATTGAAAATGACGCATTTATGTGATACGCTTGTGTAGTTTCTCGAACTGTGACAGTATAAAGTCGCATCCAAAATTTTATCACAGTTCGCGTATATGATTCTCTCTGCAACTTTCTCAGTCGAAGGAAGAGTTGCCGATGAAACCACTTCGTTTAACAGCTACAAAAATACACCTGTGTGTGTCGGTATGGTACGGAGCATTAGTTAACATGAGTATACGATATGCTAGATACGTTATGTGCTTCATAACGCACGGCCCCAATATCATACTACCTTACTTTTAAGACTGTGAAAGTTGAAAGTCAACCATTACCATAACGAAGAATTAATTTACGTTCATCACATGATCGAAGTTGCCTACCTATTATATTATTTGAAAAATTTCAGTGAGTTGAAGTTATTATTAGTAATGGTAGGTAAATAAAACTATTCCTTTTTTGAAATGTGGCATTTTCCTCCTCCTTTCTCCGCAACGAGATCGGCAAAATTNTAGGTAAATAAAACTATTCCTTTTTTGAAATGTGGCATTTTCCTCCTCCTTTCTCCGCAACGAGATCGGCAAAATGAGAGGAAACCCCAATGTAATATGTTAATGGTAACTTAAAAAATCTGGAATAAAATGTATTACCATACTTAGTAGGTTTTCTGAGTTTTAGTAAACTTGGCAAAAGACACTTATTTTGAAATTTATTATGATCTTTTGGGGAGAGGACAGTGCGTGAGCTTGTGAGTTCTGAGTTTATCAAACAACGAAATGCAAAGGCGCTGAAATAGTCGTGATTGTTTACGAAAAAAAGGAAAACTCTATGTATGACAAGTTGCTTCTATGCTTTTACCGTAAACGCTTCATGGAAATATGTGCAATTAATTTATAAGTAGTAGGATTTTGAGAGATATAGCNCTATGCTTTTACCGTAAACGCTTCATGGAAATATGTGCAATTAATTTATAAGTAGTAGGATTTTGAGAGATATAGCATAAAACTCAGGAGACGAATCGAAGCCAGGAGCCACCAGCCAGTTCGGTTGACGTCATAAGCGGAGGTAGAGCGCGGCGGTCGGCTCAACGACTGACTCTACCCAATACTGACTCCACCTAAGACTGACTCTGCCCAAACTGGCTCCACCCAATACTAGCTCAACCCAAGACAGGTTTCAACCAAAATTGATTCCACCCTAGAAAGACTCCTGCCGAGACCTACTCCTACCAAACTGTCTAGAACAATGAACAATACCAACTAGCAAGACCAATCATCCATATAAATCATCCATGCAAACAGACGATGACGACTAATCTCGAAACAAGTCGCATAATAAACATTCTCATTCCCAACCTCTTCATGCAAAAGTTCGTGAAACCTCGCAAAAACTTAGCAAAAAATCCATTAAATAACTTATTCACCTCAAACATGCCGCGAATCGAGTAGTGAGTAACGGAAAGTATGAGAAGTGCTTCGCAAGCCATGTTGCGAACCAATGAGCGAGGTACATAACATCCCTTAATATGTGTCGCGAACAATGCCGCGAACTGTGATGGAGACTACAAAATATTCATCAAAGAATTGCATAGATCATGTCACTAACCATGATACGAGCTACAAAAAGTGTCTCAAATCATGACACGAGCCATGTCATGAAGCCACGTGTCACGAGTTTCGGTTGGCATATGGGTGAACAAATTCTCGTCCACAAAAAAAAAAAAACATGAGACCTCAGCTTCTGTCTCCGACGAAGATGAAGTGGAGGTATCGCCTTTATCTTAGCCTACCGGATAACCGACTATCGTTACACATTTATTTATGATGTGGCTCGCGTTTTGCTTAGAGACACTTTTCGTAGCTAGCATCTCGGCTAGTGGCATGGTCCGTTACATTATTTGAGGGATATTTCGTAGTTTTCATCATGGTTCCCGGTATTGTTCGTGACATACTTTAAGGGATGTTAGGTAACACGCCCATTGGTTCACGACATGGCTCGAGAAGCACTTATCATAATTTCCGTTACTCACTACTCGATTCGCGGCATGATCGGGGCGAGTGAGTTGTTTTACGGATATTTTTGCGAAGTTTTTGCGAGGTTTCACAAAGTTTTGTTTGAAGAGGTTAGGAATGAGAATAGGTATTATGCGATTTCTTTCGAGATTGGTCATCATCGTCTGTTGGTATAGGTGAGTGGTATGGTCAGTTGGTCTTGTCCATAGTTCTAGCCAATTTTGCACTAATTGGTCTCAGTAGGAGCAAGTCTTGGGTGGAGTCAGTCTCGGGCACAACCAGTCTTGAGCAGAGTAAGTCTTGGGATGAGTGCTTCTTGGGGGGAGTTATATACTGGATGGTGCCATTCTTCGTCGGTGTCATTCTTGGTTGGTGTCACATCTTGGGTGTTGTTGTTCTCGGGTAGTGTCATTATTGGGTGGTGTCATTCTTTGGTGGAGTCAGTCTTGGGTAGTTTCAGTCTTGGGTGTAATCAGTCTTGGATGGAGTAAGTCTTGGATGGAGTCTGTTTTGGGTGGAGTCAGCCCTAGGAGTAATCAGTCGTTGGCTAGTATTGTTGGTCGGTATGGTTGGTTGGTATGGTTTGTCAATAAGGTCCCTTTGGTATTTCCAGCTAGTAATGGTTAGTCTTATGGTCTGTGTCAATCACAAGGGATGGCGAGAGGCTGCTGGAGGTAGAGTAAATGTAAATTATACATAATGGTGCGGTGGATGGGGTTGAACTATAGTGAGTAATTGAAACTGGCTGAATTAATTGTAGTGTGAGGAGGAGGTGCATAGAATTGCGATAGTTGCGGATGGGAGTAGAACTTTAGCGAGTAATCATATTAAGTATAGCAACTGTTTGGTGAGGGTAGAGCTGAACAGACTAATCAGTCCAACTATAGTTAGTAAATGGAGTGGTGGAAATTTGCTGGAGTGAGAGAAAGCGGTTGTGTGTAGGCGGACTGAGTGGGGTAGAGAGTCATGTGGTTGGTTGATGGCGAGGGTGGATGGTGAGGAGGACGAATATGGTGAGTAAATGGTGATGGTATTAAGCTATAGGAGTTAATGGCGAAGGGGTGGCGAGTCGAGTGGTGGATTGCTGCCATGTCTGGATTTTGTGGGGGTCAAGCTGTGGTGAGTAAATTGTGAGGGAAGTGGAGCGAATGAGAGGTTTGATGATGGTGTGTGTTGACGGGGAGGGGAGAGGGTATGTGTTATGTAAAGTCAGTAAGGATCTTTGGGGGTCGCAGATCGATCGGCAATATAGTGAAGTGAAGAAATTTGGGCGGCTCTTAACATCGAAGTCTTGAGAGCCGTTGAGGGTGAAGCGAGGTGAGTATGGAGCAGAGCTGGAATGTAAGGGCGGAGAAACAGTAGATCCCTGAGAAAACCCGCTGACCAGCCGCATCGTCTGGCACTATTCCCACATGTGAAAATCCGGGGTGGGGGTTCCATCGCCTGCTGATCATCGTACCAGGGAGAGGCTTTGCTCCGCCATCTTTACGATAATCGAATCCTCAGCTTCACACACATTCAACTTGGTTTTTCGCATTAGTTATGTAACTTTCTCTCAATATTTTTTACAGTGTTTTATTCTTTGGCGATTTATTCTCGATCTTTTATGTTTAAAGTAACTGAGATAATGTCAAGATTATCCACATCCAGCATGGCTGTCGTGGCCAGTAGTGTAATTTGTTTCTAGATTGTTGTGTGTTTATAGATTTTTTCCAACTTTTCTAAATTTTTCGAGTTCAAGGTCACTGGGGTCGTGGTCAAGGACACCAACATCCATCATTGGTTTCTGAGTCAGTAGCGTAATATATTCCTAGATTTTTATAATTTTGTCACATTTTCAACGATTTTATTTTAAATTTTCGAGTTTAAGGTTATTGCGGTTAAGGTCACCAACATCCAACATCGAGGTTGGGGTGTCAGTAATGTAAACAAACATGGCTACTGGCCCACATTATATGCTGGGCCTGGTTTGGAGCATTTAGTCTGCCTTTGTGCTATGAAGAATATATGGTTCATTGGATTAATATCGAAATAATATCAGGTTTATTTCGGTATTTGTTTCCTTTTTTTTATAAATGTTTAATTTTGATATTTTCTGGGGTGGGATGACTGTGAGAACGGAGGTGTGGGAGATTGGAAGTGAGGGAGGGGGTGTTGATGGTCGTGGTTGGGGAGGGGGCCATGACCATTGATACGCTGGACCTGGCTTGGAGCCTCGAATCAGNTGCCTTTGTGCTATGAAGAATATATGGCTCATTGGATTAATATCGAAATAATATCAGGTTTATTTCGGTATTTGTTCCCTTTTTTTTATAAATGTTTAATTTTGATATTTTCCGGGGTGGGATGACTGTGAGAACGGAGGTGTGGGAGATTGGAAGTGAGGGAGGGGGTGTTGATGGTCGTGGTTGGGGAGGGGGCCATGACCATTGATACGCTGGACCTGGCTTGGAGCCTCGAATCAGGTTTTACTTCTCTGAGGACATGCATCTCATTCCACTAGGAACCTCGAATCCACTTGCTACTGAAAGGATTTTTTGGCTCTCGCATCGAGGGGCTTCGTATCCTCTTTGCTCATTTAATAAGAAAATCGGAACATTTTTCAATTTAAAAAAAAATTGAGGGAAAAGGCTGTTTTGGGTAAAATTAATCATTTCTGAGGTGATTTTGGGGTAAAATAGGTCATCTTGTCGATAAAATGGCTGCCCCAGGCCACCGACCGCGACTTCCTCTTGCAACGTCATTCGAGTTGGCTATTGGCTCTTGGCTCCCACTCCCGACTCCTGTGCCAGATCTCTTTAAATCCTACTACTTTTATAATTTTTTTATAATATCATAGGGACAGTGGATGTTGGACTATGCGCAGTTGCGTCGGCCTCGTGGTTGCGAGTATCTGCAATGCTTGTACAAACACACAAATAAGGCACAAACTTCGCCAGAATTTCCCATAAGACATGCAGAAACTGATATATAAACACAGAGACTGTGATCCAAAAATAAATATAGTGGTAGTTGGATGGTGGGGGCCTCCTGCCTCGCTTTTTGTAGAACGCGCTTCTTTCGATCCCATGACAGAGTGCGCGAACTGCCCCACCTGTCGAAAGAACTTGTACACACTTACTCCCCGCACCAGTATCACTACGTCTACAAGGACCTCACTCCATGAACTACAGTAGGCCACAGTGTATACAAGTGCACAGCGACGAAATGGCGTGGTGATTACTTTGATATGGGAAAACCCGCTCTCTGATTGGCTGCGCGAGGCTCTTGGAACGGGTCTTGTGTCTGACTGGCTAGTGTCGCGGAAGGTTCTCCATTGGTTGTGCTGCTGTCGGCTGGCGAGTGGATTATCAGGCGCTGATTTGCGAATGGCTTTCCAACATTCTGCTGAGCAGTGACGCCATTTTTATAGCATGTGCGTCTGGAGTTCGCGGTGTAAGTGTCTGTTTCACCTCTGTATTACTTAGTACTCTGTTGCAGGACGCTAAAATCGCCGACTGGCTGTTGTACACCTTGCGTTTTACAAGCAGCGCCATGTTGGCAGGCGAAACCTCACCTACACGGAGGCCTTGCAAGAATAAGGCGTTTGCGGTAGTGCAGGCGATTCAATGAAATATTACTTACTGTAAACAAACAGTTATGGAAACAAATTTTCGTGTTTTGTCAATTGTTGTGAGTTAGGGTAAACAGTACAAACACATGCCACATAAAACAGACGTCGCATACTATTCTCCCATTGCAATGATACTCAGGAAATCCATTAAGTACCGTGCATAACCTTTTTTTACCACGACTTTCAAAGCTACCATTAGCATATTTTAGCACATTCGAATGTTTTTTCTCATTTTGCCGGCATGGTTGTTGGGAAGGGGGAAGAAAACGTCAGATTTTATTAAGGGAATCATTTTATGTAAAAAATACGAAATCCAACCTGTTAAAATATTTCATGAAATGAAAAAATTCGAATATGAAAACGGAAAAATAATATCGCACATTTCATTAAAGAGTTTTTAAAAAAGTAACAAATTACAAGTTTCATGTTCGTATCGAATTCAAATTCAAAATTGTGAGCAACCGTGCTTATCAAACGAGTTTGGTCAAAATGACCAATACATTTCACCGTGTCATAAAATGAGTCCCATTGTTCTGATTGTGAGTTGTATATTGGCAGTATGCAAGCGAAATCGCTATCAACTACTGTATGTTATATTTCTTAGGGAATATCACTACACTTCGCTTTGTATAGAGTCGGTAGTTTTGCTTACTCACCAAGCACACTGAATTTAGTGACATATACAACAGTTCAACAATAGCGATAAACTATGTTTATAAAAGGGTTTAGATCCTAAAGTGACATGTCGGCTCGATCACGGTTGTTTATGTTGCCCTAAAACGGTTTTTTCTTACACTATTTTCAATGATTACAAAGTGGCACTTAACTATCTTATGAATGGGTTTTAGTGCCCAATGCTGCCTATTAATTTATTTGGGCTTGTACTGCCTTNTATGTTTATAAAAGGGTTTAGATCCTAAAGTGACATGCACCCTCTCAGATTCCTATAATTTTGCCACTTTAGATACATGATAGTGTTTCAGCGAACTTACATCTTGCAGCCTGGAGATGAAGTTGTTTAAATTTGAGCAGGTTACTTTAATTATTCTGCCCCCTGTGTAATTATCAGGAACAATTTTCAGCCCAGCATGTAATACAAAATGGCATCTAGAAACAAGACCGCACCTCACGAAAGCAGGTAACGCCTATCTTTGGAACATAATAAACCTTCCAGAGAAGCAAGTTGAGGTGCAAAGTCCTTTATGGCACATCAGTAATGTGTTTTCTTTAGCGTGACAAAATGGTTGTTTGAGCAAAGATTTTTTGGTATAGTCTTTTTTTTAACTTTTGTTAAAATGGTAAGAAAAATTAATCATGCAGAAAATTTTCAATTTTAGGGGGAGTCGGGTGGATTTCAAAGCAAATTCTCGGGATTTTAATGTTTTTCGAGGAAATATTGAAACTTTTTTTGACGGTAACGACAATTNACATAATAAATCTTCCAGAGAAGCAAGTTGAGGTGCAAAGTCCTTTATGGCACATCAGTAATGTGTTTTCTTTAGTGTGACAAAATGGTTGTTTGAGCAAAGCTTTTTTGGTATAGTCTTTTTTTAACTTTTGTTAAAATGGTAAGAAAAATTAATCATGCAGAAAATTTTCAATTTTAGGGGGAGTCGGGTAGATTTCAAAGCAAATTCTCGGGATTTTAATGTTTTTCGAGGAAATATTGAAACTTTTTTTGACGGTAACGACAATTNGATTTCAAAGCAAATTCTCGGGATTTTAATGTTTTTCGAGGAAATATTGAAACTTTTTTTGACGGTAACGACAATTAATGACCAAGTTCAAGGTCATTCACATCCAACATGGCTGGTGCTTAAATGGAACAACAGAGCCTTAAGTTTCTTACTATAACGACAAAGTACAATGGGGGATGGCGGTGTTTCCTGTGCTTAGTGCTTGTCCTCGGAGAAACAATTCATTATTACTTACTAGCTTTTGCCCGCGACTTTATCCACGTGGAATTAGTTTTTTCGTTACAATATTTTTTTAAATAGTAAGTATGTATTTAAAATAGAATATATATTTTGAATTATAAAGTTGAATGAAATGAAGTCCAAAAATAATATAATTGTGGCTCTTAAGTTTCCAGTTGTTATTAGTAATCGGCCGNAAAGTTGAATGAAATGAAGTCCAAAAATAATATAATTGTGGCTCTTAAGTTTCCAGTTGTTATTAGTAATCGGCCGTGTCAACATGTAAGTTACGCTTTCTACAATACTCCTTTGTGAACATTGTTATTTATGATTTTAGAGGGTGGCAACACAATTACCAGGGTTAGAGGTGAGCTTACACGCGAGCACGCCACATAAAACTGACTGTGAGAGAAATAGTCATTGCGAAGCATACTTNAAAGTTGAATGAAATGAAGTCCAAAAATAATATAATTGTGGCTCTTAAGTTTCCAGTTGTTATTAGTAATCGGCCTTGTCAACATGTAAGTTACGCTTTCTACAATACTCCTTTGTGAACGTTGTTATTTATGATTTTAGAGGGTGGCAACACAATTACCATGNTGTTATTTATGATTTTAGAGGGTGGCAACACAATTACCATGGTTAGAGGTGAGCTTACACGCGAGCACGCCACATAAAACTGACTGTGAGAGAAATAGTCATTGCGAAGCATACTTTGAGAGGAACCTGCAGTATATTGAATTCAAAAGGGTGATCATGAGGGGGGGGGGGGATGAATGGAATACACAGCAGAACCTCTGTTTCTCCCTGAGCCGATAAATTCAAAGTAGTGGCCTCGACTACATTGCGATGTAGAGCTTTGACTTGCAGCCTAGTGCTAATACAGAGTCGGTCTTTGGTGGCATCAAATGATCATGTCATATTTTTTCTCCATGCAAACTATGAACCCCTATTTCACCCTCTGTAGGAGTTGAATTTTTGAGAAATCCTTCCTTAGTGGCTGCCTACATTATATACCAAAACCTCCCTCTAATATCACGTTTATATGACCAGTAGGATTTTTTTTTATCAATACTACAACATTTTAAATTACAATGCCATATGCAGGGAGAATATTTCACCGTCAAATAGTTTTTGATATCATCATAGCATTTCAGATTATGATCTCAAGTATCGCATATTTAACACAAGAAAATGGAAATTATATCACGTATATTTACTTGTTACTCGATTTAATGACAACTAAACAGTTATTCCAAGTTATGTTTTAAATATTCCTGCGATACATTTTATATACTTTTCAGATATGCTGAAATCAGTAAATAGATATGCAACTCGAAAACGATCGACATTCGTGTGAAATATACATGAAAACTATCATGAAAATTGCTGTAGGCTCTTTATATATACTATATTTATAATTATTTTTCACAATCTTTTAAAACGTGCATAAATACAGCGAATCAGTATTTTCATCAAACGCAAAACAGATTTTCCAGATCCCGCGTTATCTGTCGTTTATTTTGTGGCGATATACTTAAATTTAGTTTACCATAAAACTAATTTCTATTGATTACAAAATAAATGAGATATTTCAACCAGTAAGAAGTAAATTTTGTTTCTATGAAATCGTTTTAATCATCACAATTTCCTTGGTAGGGTACACCTATATAAGAAGCTGTTCAATAAAGATTAATATTTCTTTTCATTCTTGGAATAAGTTCAACAAAGCACCTGTGANTAGAGCTTTGACTTGCAGCCTAGTGCTAATACAGAGTCGGTCTTTGGTGGCATCAAATGATCATGTCATATTTTTCCTCCATGCAAACTATGAACCCCTATTTCACCCTCTGTAGGAGTTGAATTTTTGAGAAATCCTTCCTTAGTGGCTGCCTACATTACATACCAAAACCTCCCTCTAATATCACGTTTATATGACTAGTAGGAGTTTTTTTTTATCAATACTACAACATTTTAAATTACAATGCCATATGCAGGGAGAATATTTCATCGTCAAATAGTTTTTGATATCATCATAGCATTTCAGATTATTANCCGTCAAATAGTTTTTGATATCATCATAGCATTTCAGATTATGATCTCAAGTATCGCATATTTAACACAAGAAAATGGAAATTATATCACGTATATTTACTTGTTACTCGATTTAATGACAACTAAACAGTTATTCCAAGTTATGTTTTAAATATTCCTGCGATACATTTTATATACTTTTCAGATATGCTGAAATCAGTAAATAGATATGCAACTCGAAAACGATCGACATTTGTGTGAAATATACATGAAAACTATCATGAAAATTGCTGTAGGCTCTTTATATATACTATATTTATAATTATTTTTCACAATCTTTTAAAACGTGCATAAATACAGCGAATCAGTATTTTCATCAAACGCAAAACAGATTTTCCAGATCCCGCGTTATCTGTCGTTTATTTTGTGGCGATATACTTAAATTTAGTTTACCATAAAACTAATTTCTATTGATTACAAAATAAATGAGATATTTCAACCAGTAAGAAGTAAATTTTGTTTCTATGAAATCTTTTTAATCATCACAATTTCCTTGGTAGGGTACACCTATATAAGAAGCTGTTCAATAAAGATTAATATTTCTTTTCATTCTTGGAATAAGTTCAACAAAGCACCTGTGACGTCTCTGTTTGAATACCCTAAAGGCTGCCAAGAGGACGTAGTAGATGTAAAGTGTCAAAATAAACGGCACCAGGCCGAATGTTCTTATTCTTGCGAGTGCGAGTCTGTCTTATATTTAAAACGTTATGTGTTCATTCCCGGTCGACTGTACTTGGGTGGTTTCGCCAAGTGGTTATATTCCCCATTTCAAGCAAATACTGGTGGAGTTCTGCCCATTAGATGGGAATCCTGTTTAGTTCACGTGTGAGAAAGGGAATTAACCAGCACAGTTACCTACTCCACGGTCGTGGGCGCGTTGCTNAATCCTGTTTAGTTCACGTGTGAGAAAGGGAATTAACCAGCACAGTTACCTACTCCACGGTCGTGGGCGCGTTGCCAAATAATGATATTTGACCGGTACTGTACAGCAAGGAATCACTACTCAGTCTAATTCCTTGTGGCTAATATGATATGTTACATTTCCTACACCTCGTTGACATTGATAGTTAATACCAACATCATCGAGCACGCAGTTCACTGGTTGCAACAGAACACAAGTCCAACACATACCAAAACTTTGGGGGACTGTAACATTTAAATNCACTGGTTGCAACAGAACACAAGTACAACACATACCAAAACTTTGGGGGACTGTAACATTTAAATTAAGAAATTAATGTGTGAACGAACCGTTTACGATTAATGTAGTTAAACGTCACCAGTCTTCAAAAATCGACCCTGTAGTACGCTAACCACTCTACGACAATAGAATACTTAAGACTACAAAAGTGTAACAGTCGCATATACAGTAAACTCCAGCTCCACACGCCAGCAAAAATGCTTCACTTGCTAGCAAAATGTCGGGACGCCGTTCACCAATCAGTGCATGGTAATTTACTTGCCAGTCGATAGTACAGCCAATACGGTATATTTTGCAACACGCAATATCCAGAGAGGCCGTGGTGGTGTAGTGGCCTCCCACCTAGGCGAACCGGGTTTTATCCCCTGTCGGGTCGCTTCCGAATTTTCGCACATGGGAGTCGTGCCGGACGATGCCGCTGGTTGTTTTCTCGGGGATTTCCCTTTTCCCCTGCCCTTTCATTCCGGCGCTGCTCCGTACGCACTCATCGACTCTTAAGACCTCGATGTCAAGAGCCGCCCAAATCTTTCCTCTCCCACTCGGAACAGCCAGTGAAACGGCCCGTTCTAGAACTCGCGCGGCCAACCAGAAAATGGATACATTCACATCAAAGGAAACGCTACTCCATTCCACTTTTTTGTATTACGTCTTCTGTGGTAGATACTGCCAGAGATTCTTTCCAGGAAGTAAACATGCTTTGAAAACCCAACAAACGTTTTCTGGCGACCTATTACAGAATAGATAAGTAAACAGATACGAAATTGTGTTGAAGTTCCTTTGATGTAGGTGTACCCATTCTCAGATTGTCTGCACGAAGTCTAGAAACGGGCCCTGCATCTGGTTAGCTACTGCATGCTGCAAAAGGTTCCCCATGGCTGGGATGCAGGCTGGAGGGTAGGTCACCATTGCAGTCGCTGATTGGCGAACGCCGTCCCAACATGTTACTGTCCAGTGACACCATTTTACTGTCACGTGCGACTAAATTTCGCCGTATAAGCGAATGCTTCACCTCTGTATTCTTAACTACTCTGTCATCATGCCACAATGTGAAACCCATGTAGGCAACAACAGTTGATTATTTCATGCACTTAAGAAAAATTTGCATTTGGTTTGATTCCTTCGTTTTCAAGGAAGTTTTCAACTAGTCAAGTGTCCATTACTAAACTGCAATATAAAATGAGCCTGACATATTGCATGTATTTTTATTTAACCAGCAGTATTCCAGACAAAAGAAATAGTGTCGCGAATTTGTAAGACAGAAAATTTTCTAAAGTTAATGTCCTAATTTCTTGACCTGTAAGAATTCATTTAAGGAGACATTTTTTTAAAATAAAGTAAACCCATTCAGAAACCGTAATTGCGACGTCTACACGGAAAAGCAGCCAACAATTCTAAATTATCGCTTCCGAACTTGATTTTGTATTCTGAAAATAGTTATTATTATCTAAATTTTGTTCCTTAGTAAATCTAGACTCTAGCATCGAATGACTAAAATATCTCCAGGACAGCAAAACCAATGGAAAGTGATCCGTTAAAGATCAGTGGCGGTTTATTGAATAATTATTTTATCGGCCAAAAATTCACTGGCTTGATGGTGATATCCACTGAAAAGCTTTGAACACCGTTACTCTGAAGTAATGGTCACAATTTCACTCAACGATTTTCCAGTTGGTAGCGGTAACTGATTTTCAGTGACTAAAGTTTCGTAAGTTTATATCTTTGATTCATGTTTTGATTGTATTCTAATGACGGTTGTGGTACGTAGAATGGCTGAGGTTTCTTACTGGTCGTTGTTAGAACTAGTAGGTCTACGTGGTCAACTAAGAGCTTTTGAAATCAACATTTGGAAAATGTTTCTGCTCCTAACTGTGAACATTTTAGCGGATACACCGAGTGGCAACATCACAGCAAAGTCTATGTTTACGTTTCTAGACCCTGACTTTATTTAATTTAGTTTCTGTTTGTTTATGCGTAGGGACGCCTGCAATGTGCGAAAAGAGTTCCACACAGAATATATTTCAGTATACTTCTTGTACAGTTAAAGTTTTCCATTCGGCCATTGGCTGCATTTCTTCGACAGAACATAGTGTAGTGCGTGAGTGGATCAATCAGAACTAGGTTTTCCGGAACTAAACGTTTGTGATTTGCGGGCAGGCACGTAACAAGCATAGCAGTGCAATAAATTCAATCGAAAAAACTCTTTCTCGCGAAAATAGATTTTTGCTACCAACTGTTATGTTTTTAATATTTTATACTAGTGTCTAGGGACTACGGAAGTTTTATACTATCACGAAGGAAGAATTGAAGTTAATCATGAAGATAGAGGAGGTATTTAATCACACTATTATGATATACACTAAATAAAAGTTATTGGTGAGGGAGGTCCTACTCAATTACAGGGTATGACTAACCTGAATGACAAAGTCGCCGGATGCTGAGTGGTGAGTCGGAAGACGACGAGCGGCACGCCAAGCTGCATCTTGGTGGCTTCATCTCGGCGTCGGTCCACAGACAGACAGACAGACTGACAGAGAAACCCCGTACAAAGTGTTGCAAGTATTATATCGTTTCTGGTGGCGTAATTGTCCCAAATACCATGTCACCTGGAGCGTAGCTCCGCTGGTGCTTCGCTGATATATTTAATAAACTATTGTTCCTGTAATGTGTTATGAATTCTTCGCCTGGCCTGGATACCGACACGTCGCTGCTGTTCGCTAGGTTTGACCGC
The DNA here is from genome assembly GCA_002778355.1 of Clitarchus hookeri. NCBI lineage: Eukaryota > Metazoa > Arthropoda > Insecta > Phasmatodea > Phasmatidae > Clitarchus > Clitarchus hookeri. The sequence continues at coordinate 51,096 of NQII01001795.1, forward strand.
CTTTACTGATTCATATCTCCCCCGATGTCCGTGAAAAAGAGATGTCTTCATCTCTTGGAGGGTACAGCGGAAGAAAAAGTGTGGGGGATATATTGATGTTGACTGAGTCATCTTCTGGCAGCAGGGCTGGACAAGAGTGGAGTCTCTTCGCTACGGTAGGATTATGTCAGATAGGATAGAAAGGTACGTGGAGCTGCCAATATCGTGAAGTCTTCCGTGACTACGCCTGAACGGCCAGGGTATTGTTCTGCTTAGTGTGAAACTGTAAGGTGCGGCGGTCCTGAACTTGGCATTAGCTAAGGCGTGCAAATACTCTTCCACGCGACCGCGGCAGACCACTCCGGGTGGGACTGATTTGCGTCAGCCTGTTCTTGAAGTCTTGCTGTATTTTTATTTCGCGGTAACTAAAACTGCATACCCCTAATGGGTGGCTTAAATTAATCTGAGAATAAGAATTTTGAATTATAAATTTTTAAATGATAATCTCGAAAGTTATTGAAAGTATAAGGGACAACATTAAAAATTACAAAGAATTATACAAATGCTGAAAGTTACAATAAGGTTATTAAAACTCAGTGCTGAAAAATATAGGCCAAATGAAATTATAAATTACACGATCAGACTTAAAAGTAAGTGCATAATTTGTCGATGATTGTTAGGATGCAACATGATTAGCGTTTAGACCGTAGGAGGGCATAAATTATATATATTATAATATTAAAAATAAGTAAAACAAAAGAACAGAAGCTGTGCCGCGACATGAGACCTCCTAGATACCAAGAGTGGGAAGGATGTATGCAGACCTACGCTAAATTTAAGCTAACACAATAAACATAATAAAAATTCACAATTACTATATATCATTAACACATTATTCAAAATAAAATTTGACAATTAATTTATAGTATTAACATATTTGTGTGTGAAATTTATAATATCCGTGCCGTTCAGTGTTTTGTACAGTTTAGTAATCACTATAGTCTAATATTTTACAATAATTATTATGAACTTCATATATCATATTAAATTTTTGTAACATATTGACTGTTTGCTGATAAGCCTGAAAATCATACAATAATAAAACTTAGTTTTTATGAAACTATAACTATTACAAATATTTTATTATCATCATCAGTTTGAAGAAAATTATTGAGCACTATTTTGCTGATCGTATTTGATATGCCTATATAAAATGTATTAAATGTTTTTTATTTGATAACTCTAGTATATGTTTGGAAGCCCCGAGTCTAAATATAATTGCTTAATTTTTTTGTTTCATATAATGTTAGAGGATGTACTGCCTTTATCTTTACAAATTTTTTTTCATTTTAATTTTTTTTGTGAAGTAAATATTTAATGGTACTTTATACCATAAGTAATAAAAATATATAAGATGCAGCCTGTTTTATATTACCTGCGATTACTAGAGACCTGAAAAATCCGCGAGTTCAATGACCCGCAGGATAGACTCTACAGTCTTATGTACAAATATGCCGATATCAACTGCATATTGGTTGTCTGCTGTCACAGTGGAAGGCGACAATTGGAAACCGTTCTCCAAGAGTTGTCAAACACCGTGTGGACCATTGGCTAAAGTTATATAAACGCATGTGTTTTGAATTCTAGCTTGTCCCAAAATGAAACCGCCAATTCTTCAGGTCTCTAGTGATTACTTCTTTGTAATTTTTTGTAACGTTGAATAATAATGGAATTTATTTACAAAGATAGTAAAGGAAGGGGCATTCAACCTACTGATATGTTTTGTGTTTAAGCGGAAACTATAAAAAAGCGGAGTGGTGTTGGTGTGATTGTGTAAGAACGCCTAAGTGTGTGTGTTAGTGTAATACCGGCCGGGTGTTAGTGTGTTGAAAGTGTGACGGCGTTGTTCACCTTAGCAGTGACGCGGAGCAGCGGCGCGCGCGAAGTAGGAATGTGCTGATCGTTGTCATTGAGCCAGCTACGGCGGCAAATGCAGTGTGGCGCGGCGTTTGGCGTTTCCTCACCTCTGATTCGAATACTCCGTCAAGCTCTAGCTATGTCCCGTGTTCACGGCTGTGCTGTCTACTCATAAAATACATTTCGTTAGTACAATGCACTTTTTTAAACAATAACGTACTTTTCGAAACATTTTATATCTAAAATAGTACCAAAACATTATAAATTGCATTCCTGATAAAAAAAATTTTTTAGATAGTGCCTTGAAATGTAAAAATTACCAACATTTTCTGTTATAATTAATTTTTCCTCATTTATTTCTAATTGGATTGACATTAAGAAAGAGTTCTCGTACGGTTTTCTTGAAATTGAAAGTATGTTTAAAATTAATTTAGTAATTCAGCAACTTCATATCATTCTATATACTACCTTTATATAAGTAATCCTGTGATTTCACCTCTCTATTACTTTCATCTCAAACTTGCAATTCTTTATGTTTGCGCGGAAATGCAAAGGAATAGTTGTGATTTGATTATAATTATTAATTCATGCATACTTATGAGTTTTTTTTTAGAAACGCGTTCAACGGAAATATTACTGTTGCACTTATAATAATACGACTTGGATCAAGTAGCATACTTGAAATTGAATATGTCATTTATCTGTCATACTATATCCCTGGAGCAGTTAAATTATAGAATACGAGAAATTTTTTTGTATGGACACCGTTGATTGTGAGTTATGGTGATGTATTCTGTAAAAAAATGTTATGACACTTTTACTGCATAAGTACGACTAGGGTAGTTAATTTTTTCTGTGAAAATATCCTTGGCAGAAACGAAAAATAATTTTAGTTTAAGAAATGCATAGACATTAGAAGCTTGCCTACTCTGCAACAAGTTGAGACACGTATCACTGCCTTTTCTAAACTCAGTGAAATTACACTACAATCACAGCAAATAATGCTGCACTCATGAACTCGCCAAGGTCAAACTAAGTTGCGTCCCGTATCTCTGAGCTAGTGCTGGCTGGCCCCTTATACCTATGTAAGATAGCTTCCAAACGAGACAAAAGGCCTCTCTAGTGGGTCACCACTCCGTCAGACACAAAGTGCTCCTCGCCTCCATGCGAGAAACCAAATTCGACCCAGTGGTGAGCGACTTCTATCTACTGTATGCACCTGGGTTCGCCTGCGCACGCACATTCGAGATGAAGTAGATGTGACTCTAGCAACTCTCCCATTTCGTTAGAACCCTTCTTGTAACACACAGTAATTCCCTTCCGCTCTAAATCAAGAATGCTGTGCATCCTGTTAGATAAGGGCTGGTGGACCTTTGACTATTGCAGATGGTCGAACCACAGGGTTGGCTAAACCTTGGAATACAGTTCCTGCTTGACCCAAAGACTTACATTCTGGCTGTGTGCAGTGTTTACATTCCAACAAACCTTAAGAAGTAAACAATGACAAACAGACAGGTATAGTAGAATAAAATAGGAAAATTGCAGGTGAGTACGCAGTACAGGAAATATAAATCGTTTAACTACAGGATTATGGAACCTGTAGACCTAGCTAAGTTGCGCGCGCCTCTCAAAACGCGCTCTGCATGTGTGCACGAGTGCTGATGTGCACCTGCACAGAACTGTCGGCACAGCGTTTCCGAAACGCACATGCCTTCGACCTTGCATGTATTGAGTACCCATATGGCACTGGGTCAACTAAAATTCATGTAAACATATCTTGAGAACTAATGGGAAAATATCGTATCTCTCGATACTGTAGTAAGCACAGATATTATTAATCAGGTAAACGGCAGAATGTTACATAAATTAAATAAGTAAATATCTAGAAACTCATTGGGACATTTAAGAAATGTATTGACTTATGTGCTTAAATAATGAAAAACATTTAAGTTACTCAGTTGTGAACATTGAATTATTAAAGTACGTAAATTAATTAATTTGAACTTAATTTCCAACGTGCACAAACAACGAAATAAAGAGTCATTAAGTAATCACGTTGCTGTCACTATATGATAGCTGAGAATATTATTTTATAATTTAATAAACTAGGAATGTTTGAAGAGGGATTACACGAAAACCAGTGTTAAGGAAAGGGAATTACATGGGTTTAGCTTCTCATTATTGCTTTAATGTTGAACGCGAAGCAGAGTTATTTTATTATTTATAATAATTACTGTCAAAAGAAATTGAGGGCGGGTGAATAATTGANGGGGGGGGGGGTGACGTGGTAACATTCCTGGTGAACTCTAGATGCCTCCACCAGATGTTATGTTTTTAATATTTTATACTAGTGTCTAGGGACTACGGAAGGTTTATACTATCAGGAAGGAAGAATTGAAGTTAATCATGAAGATAGAGGAGGAATTTAATCCCACTATTATGATATACATTAAATAAAAGTTATTGATGAGGGAGGTCCTACTCAATTACAGGGTATGACTAACCTGAATGATAAAGTCGCCGGATGCTGAGTGGTGAGTCGAAAGGCGACGAGCGGCACGCCAAGCTGCATCTTGGTGGCTTCATCTCGGCGTCGGTCCACAGACAGACAGACCCCGTACAAGTGTTGCTAAGTAATATATAGTTTCTGGTAGAGTAATTGTTCCAAATACCGTGTCACCTGGAGGGTAGCCCCACTGGTGCTTCGCTGATATATTTAATAAACTATTATTGCTGTAATGTGTTTGGGATTCTTCGCCTGGCCTGGATACCAACGCGTCGCTGCTATTCGCTAGGCTTGTGCGCCTTTACTGAATCATAATATTACGCAAATAAGCGAGAGCTGGCATATTAGTAACATACGTATTTACGTTTTTAACAATCTCCCAGTTTCACTTAATCGGCGCATGAATAAAGTGATCAGGCCACTGGCAATGTTAATTTTACGTATGGCGGAAGAATACGAAATCAGCAATAAAGCAAATCCCAAGTAGGGATTCAATCCCATATTGGCATTTTCTGGAATTTTAACAACAATACTTTAATAAAGTTGTACACAAACTACTGTAGATAGACACACTGATAAATGTAGTCGTTGGAGTCAGACATTACCAGTATCTAAATTAACTAAAAGCAGAGACTTAGCCAAATACTGTCCCAGGTATGTTTCTGGTCCTCGTGGCCCAGTTTGCTGGAACGTAAGCCTCGAGTTATAGGTTCGTGTCTCGAGGAAGGCACTGATGGGTGTGGCTTTTCGTATTTAATGTTACAGTCTAATTATATTTATCTAACCAGCTTTGAAATTTTCTTCCGCTATTAATGGGGAAGAGAGTTCATTGTTGGCGAATAAGCTTTTAAAATGCACAGTTCAGAAGAGCTAAGTTTATATTATGCTATCTTTTTCATTTGAACACTAGTTTAGGACATTTTCAAGAACAGATGCTTGTAAAATTAGTCTTAACATGGACACATTTATTTCTTTAACTAATTTATAAATGAAGATATTTTTGTTAGTAATGGGTTAGAGATGTAAAGTTTATTGACAAAGGGAACGAATGCTCTTTTACAAAACCTGCTCCATTTCTACACTTTCGTCACAGATTATACTTGATAAGGCGTGCCTTGGGATCACTGGTTTTGATCGATACATGAAGCTGCATGTTCGAAAGTGAAATAGTGAATATAGTTTATTCGCTGTTTCTTCACACTTTATGAATCTAAACTTTGAAAAATCACCCCACGTATGACGTGTTTGGTTATTTCCTAAAAATTATATGCATCAGAAACGTTTTATACTTCTATTAACATAAAATTACCATATTTCGGTTTCAATTTAACTTTTACTTATATTAAATTTATAAATTATAATGTTTCATCCTTACTTAGTATGAAAAAAAAAATACAGTGAGAGAAGAGGCCTGTTCGTAATTCCTAATAAGAAGTAGTTCTTATGCATAATATTATTACACTGAGTGCGCACGAATGTGGTGTGTTGTCCCTTTGGTGTAATTTTCTAAACTTACTTAAGCTTTGTTTGCATTAGGCAGAGGGATGTACAGGAAGTAGAACATTAGAAGGGCTTTAGAAAAGTTGTAAGTAACCGTGCATGGACTATAATTAGGGACAGGTGTATTTCGCGAAAATTTTTATGGCCATGATAGACTTCAATATCCTACTTCCACAATCACAACTTCCTTTGGTTATTGGCAGCGTGGCTACCTGAGAAGACGTTTTCCTATTTGACTAGGCCAATCGTAATAAAGTACTCCAATACTGAACTTCCATGATTAGGGGACAGACACTTGCGGCACGTGACATTTAAAATCATCCAACTACGAAAGTGGATATGAACGAAAGTGTTTTGGAGTACAACTGGTCTTGAAATATTTTTGCGAAAAACACCTGCCCCTAACTATAATCAGTTCGCTGACAATACTTTTCCCGCGGGCGTTATTCAGGTGATGTGCCCCGCTAATGACTGTTAAAAGCGTCTGTTTGACGGCAATTGGAACTCGCAGGTGTAGGCTGGTTGAGCGCCGGAGGCCGCAGGAAAGACGTGCCGCCCGCCCGTCCCGCGACTATTCCTCCGAGGCGGCGGCCAATGAGTGCGGCGCACGAGCCAGCCGGACAATCAGTCGCGAATAACATCCCGCAGACATCGTAATTGTCGCGCGCGCCTCGCTCGCTGCCAACCTAGGGCGAGCCTCGCCGCCCGCATTACACGAGCATACTTCCATATACAGTACAGAGCTGGAACAGCCGCTTGTAACGCCAACTCCAGGCGCACACGCCAGCTAAATGGCGTCACTGGCAAGCAACATGGCGGAACGCCGTTCGCCAATCAGCACCTGGTTACTGCCATAAAACAACCATTCAGTCACATGGCCCGTTTCCAGAGCGTCACGCAGCCAATCAGAGTATGAGTATAATCCCACCTTACAGGAACCGCCACGCCATTTCGTTTTTATTTACGTAATTACTCTCGGGTCACACACTAATTTCTGAGTTCGCGTGATGCAATCACCTAATCTTTTGTATGCGCTGTACTTGTGTGTAGCACTTGTCTTTCAACCGGCGAACAACGTCCTGCGTGCTCGATATATTTGCATTAACAATTCATATTAAAGATATGTAGGAAAATTCCACAAATCAGATTAGCAGCAAGGAAGACTCTCAAACTATTGGGCACTGATGCCTTGCTGTGTAAAGCACCATGTCATATATACTTATCACTCATATGCAATGTTTCCACTATTGTGTCCACGGCGAATGAACTGGTTAAGATTACAAAAGTGAAATTGTGACATATATAGCAAACTCCAGCCACACACTGCAGCAATATGTGAGAATGTCATTCACCAATAAGCTCCTGGAGACCAACTTCCCAGACGGCAGCATAACCAATAAGAAATATTGCATAACGTGCAACAGCCAATCATACTCGATGGCCGTTTACACAGCTACGCGTGGCCAATGAGCGACTGAGAACGCCTACATGAAAAGAGCTGCCAAGCCATTTCGTTGCTGAGTACTTAACTATTTCGTGGTATTACGGAATTTCCACTTTACCTGAGTAGCTATAATAGGGCGGTTCCACGCCACCTGGCTATGGCTTGGGGAGTGGAGAGCCCAAGTGACGCCTCCCGCGGGAGCCGATGACGTCATCATTGAGTTTTCCTGCTCACGCATTAAAGGCTCTCAAAATTCTCTCGTTTCTGATTGAATACGCGAGGTTCTCAAAAAAATTTTCAAAAAGTTTTTTTTTTAAAAATGGTTTAAAACAAAATTTTTTTTACAAATTTATTTCCTCAAAGTTATTTTTTTTAAACAGAATTTATAAAAAGTTTTTAATCACTTCACTACTTCATGCTTTTGCATTCAATGCTAGAGTTTTTCTCAGAGTCTTCCCAATTTAGATTACTTTTTAACTTCTTCCAACTAGATTTTATACATCATGCTCTTGCTTTCCAAGTTGGGAGGGTTAACTCATAGTCCTCCAAAAAACAATTAAAATTTAAGTCCTTCCTAGGAGATTAAATACATTACATTCTTGCATGCACATCCAGGAGAGTTATCTCAGGGTCTTCCCAAATTCGATTATTATTTAAACCTTCATACAAGATGATGTACATCACATGCTTGCATTCCAACCTGGGAGGGTTATCTCAGAGTCTTCCCAAAATCAATTAAAATTGAAGTCCCTCCTACGAGATAATATACTTCATGCTCCTGCATGCCAAGCTGGGAGGGTTATCTCAGAGTTTTCCCAATATCGATTATCATTTAACTCTTTCCTACTAGAAAATATACACCATGCGATTGCATGCCAAGCCAGGAGGGTTATCTCAGAGTCTTCCCAAATTAGATTATAATTTAAAACCTTCCTACTAGATGATATACATCACTTTCTCCATTTCATGCTGGGGAGGGTTATCTCAGATTTTTTCCAAAATCATTAAAATTTAGGTCCTTCCTACAAGATTATATACTTCACGCTCTTGAATGCCAAGCCAGGAGGGTTACCTCAGAGTCTTCCCAAATTCGATTATCATTTAAGTCCTTCCTACTAGATAATATACATAATGTGCTTGCATTCCAAACTAGAGGCCTTCTCAGACATCACACACTTGCATTCCAAGCCAAGAAAATTATCTCAGAGTCTTCCCAAAACAAATTATCATTTAAGTCCTTCCTACTAGTTGCATTCCAAGCTAGGAGAGTTATCTCAGAGTCTTCCCAACCATACATAATGATAAAAAAGCCTTACATGTTACGCGAGGCTTTCGAAAGTGTCTCATCAACGGCATCCTATCATAAAGAATGATACCATGCACAACAATAAACGAGCCTAACATGTTATGCGAGGCTGTCGAAAGTATCTCAGACACTAAGTGTGCGACATAACATAAAGGATGCTGCCAAACACTTACATGAGTCGTGCGGCATAACATAAAGGATTTTTCAGTGGTGCGTGACATAACATAAAGGACATCGCCGTGACGTGTGACATAACATAAAGGACGTCGCCGTGGCATGTGGTGTAACATAAAGGACGTCGCTATGATGCATGGTGTATCATAAATGACGTTGCTGTGACACATGAAGTAACATGAGGACGTTGCTGTGACACATTATGTAACATAAAGTACATCGCCATAACACATGATGTAACATAAAGGAAATCGCTGTGGCATACATAAAGAACACCACTGTGATGCATGGCATAACATAAAGGACGTCGTGTTACGCATAGTATAACATAAAGGACATTGATGAGATGCATGACGTAATATAAAGGACGTTGTCATGACGTGTGGCATAACATAATGGACATCGCCATTGTGCATGGTGTAACATAAAAGACGTCGCCATGAGCATGGCATAACAGAAAGGATGATACCGAACACAGCATCGAAGCGCGTGGCATAATATAAAGGACACTGCAGTACACTCTAATGACGACTCATGTACCACCACTGTAGAAGACATGGTGGCTTATATGGTCAGAGTTAATGTCCCCCAGGCACCGACTATAAAGTGCGTGGAGGTTGTGGGTATTGTAATGAGGTAGACTATTACTGTTGTATTTTGAAGTACGAATATATGGTCTCGTATATATTCACAAATACACAACATCAACACTTGAGAGGTGTGGCACTGTGATGGNATTTTGAAGTACGAATATATGGTCTCGTATATATTCACAAATACACAACATCAACACTTGAGAGGTGTGGTACTGTGATGGTTTGGTTACTCGGATTTACTGGGCGAATTCGTGGTTGAGTGGGCTTCTTGTGACGGTGATTGTCATACTTAACTCTTGTTGCAGGTGTTGTCAGCTGTGGTGGGTGATCTCCGGTGATGGGTAGACCTTGGCAAGGCCACAGTTGCTGCTGATGTACTGACGTGGTCAGGGGTCCGAACCCCTGACCAGACTCTCTGCTCAGCGATCTTCTACTGGCTGGTTGACTTTACTGACGTAACTGATTCTCCCGGCATGGAGTATCGCAGNCTGGTTGACTTTACTGACGTAACTGATTCTCCCGGCATGGAGTATCGCAGCCTCTGACTGCCCCGATATGACTGACCCCTTAATGATGCGGCTGACGGAAGTGGCCGGGTTCCGATATCCCGGCCTTAGTAACTGTTGTACTGACTTACTCTCTGCTCGAACTGACGTCTGTCGGCGGTGAGGATGAACTAACAACTGCCCCGATATGACTGCCTGCCGTACCCGATATCACTGACTCCATCCTATTCTTGGAACGGGGTTTTTATACACGCCAGCCGCTGCCCTGAATCGGCGGCACGTAGCGCATTTTAGGGGTGGGAAGAGGGTGAGGGGGTGAAGTGGAAGAAAGCCTAACAAGCCGTCCAACACACGTGTCCTCGTATCTGAAGGTTCAGGCGGGGGGGAGGGGTAATACCTACTGTCGTCAGCGATCCTTCCATGGTGCGTATTTTCTGAGTTAGGTGAAATACACCCGATTATTTGGTTGATATCTCGTGAATTCCCTGTACTCCACAGATCTCGCGGCGGGCGAGAGGTGTCCGGGTTGAAGGGGAGGAAGGGGGAAGGCCTACGCTTCAGCTCCATGTGTACTGAAAATTTTCCACCGGCCCTGGTTCCACATGCTGTCTGGAAGGCGCCTAGCGAAGTGCGCGAGGCGGGGGTGGTGTGAGGGGGTGATGGATGTGAGCCAATGTCGTGCTATAATCCCTAAACCGGCACGCGACAACTACAACGACGCGCACAGCATAATGTAAAGCATGGTGCCGAACACTTTAATGAAGCGAGCGACCTAACATAAAGGTTGACGCCAAACACTGCGACTAAGCGTGCAGCCTAAAATAAAGATTGCTGATGGACACTTGCACGCATGCACGCACACATATATATAATCGCACACACACATAAAGAAGCACGCACACACACAAAGGTATACATATGCACACATACATAAATATGCATGAACACACATATATACACAGGTTATCCCAGAGTCTTCTCAACCACACACAACAATAAAGGAGCGTAACACATTATGCGAGGCTCTCAAAAATGTTTCAGCACTTTGAAAGCTGGTAAGCCTATCCTAAAGTATGTTAACATACACAATGCTAAAGGATCCTAACAAGGTATGCTAGGCTCTCGAAAGTGTCTCTGCACTGGTGAGGCTAGCCGCCTATCTTAAATGATGCTATCATACACAATGATAAAGGAACCTAACATGTTATGCGAGGCTCTCTAAAGTATTTCGTCATCGGCAGTCTACCATAAATAACATTGCCGTTCCCAACGATAAAAGAGCCTAACATGTTATGCGAGGATCTAGAAAGTATATCGCCACTAACAAAGCTGACAGCCTAACATAAACGCCACTGTCATAAATAACGATAAAGGGACATAAAATGTTATGCATTGGTATCAAAAGCGTCTCGTCACTAACAAAGCTGACAGCCTAACAGAAAGGACATCGCTACACATAACGTTAAATAAGCCTAACATGTTACACAAGGCTCACTAAAGTGGCCTGTCATCGGCAGCAAATCATATAGATTGCTGCAGCGCACAAATATAAAGGGGCCTAATATGTTACACGAGGCTCTCGAAGGTGTCTCGCCATCGACGAAGTAGGTGGCTTACATAGAGGATGCTACCGCACACTCTCGAACCATTAGTCACGCAAGAGAGTCATCATAGCTACATGCAGATGCAAAAAGATTTAGACAAAAGTAATTATAAAACAAAACAGTTATATACATTCAACAATCTATATATATTCTGAGGTATTACACCAGCAATGTACTTAGTACAGTATGTAAGGCGAAGTAATTTCAGTTTTAAAGTATGTGAACAACAAGGTCAACTCAACTATACACTGATTCAAACTGATATAAAAAAAGAAAAGGAAAATATTTATAAGTCCTTATATACAGTATGTATATAAGGTTGCATAATATAAAATGAATGTCATTCCGTTGTCGAACAATGTGGATGAAATAAAATCGTTACTAATGCATTCATCTACTACGAGTGTGTGCTCTGTAACAGCGAGAAGCCCTGAAGAGACGCTACAACCAATACAGTATCCATTTTACTACTGTGATTATATACTCTGCTACAATATCAAAATAAAATCTATGGTTTTAGACTTAATAACTGCAACATAAGGTAGTCAACAGCAAGGGGCCCTGAAGAGTCGATTTAAGCAGTACGACATCAATGTAACTACTGTGAAAATACTTTTAGCACAAGTTATAGTTCATGCTGACATTAAAGTTTTCATTGCATGTTCATCCCAGCATACAAAGTGTTTCACTATGATAACTATAATGCCGTGTTTACCCGAAGTGATAACCTATATAAACATAACAGTACATGCAAAGGCCATGTTTGACGTTCATCGGGAAGCGAGTGCAAGTATTGCGTGAAGACATTCACCAAGGGCACCTAGACCAAACAACATGAAGATAGCAACTGCAAATTTGCTACCGTCTATTAGACCTACCAAATGATAACTGTCGTGCAGTATATTCGAATAAGGACTGCATGAATGCTCACAACTGATATTGTTCTTCTTCCAAAACAGAAAGCATAAATGTTTCGCTCGAATGAAGAAGAATATGGCGAGAATCTATCAAATATGATTATGTATTCATATTCTGCCAGCTCTGTAAATAAAGGTAAAAGTATGTAAATTATATCTGTGTTATTCATTTATATTAACCCTCACTAATATTAAGTTCACCTCCACCACAAAGAAAAAAAACCCAGATTTTGTTAAAAGTCTGAAATATAATTAATAGTTTTTGTATAGTGTAACGTCTCGAACTCAGTTGACTATCGATGGGTCGCTTGAGCAATACCTAAAGAAGCTCTCACTACCGGCAACGAAAATAACTACAATTGTAAATATATATGTGTCCTAAGCATAGGTAGCTATAATTTCCGAACCAAATAAATATGGAAAAAAAATATATATTTAAATAAAATTCAGGGTAGATAACTTACAACAAATTGAGATATGCAAAAAGCAAGATATATACAAATATAATAAATACACGAGACACATAGTCGCGGTAACGGTAAAAAAAATATGTTTATGATAATATAAACAATCATCGTCAGACGTACACAAGGGTGGACTGCGACTGTTGTCATATGCCAGGGAATATGTGAGACAGCTCAGATGGTCAGCTGCCGATGTGACTACCATGCGGCTCTTGGCAAGTTTAATGGATAACACAGATCACTATCCGTGAGAGTGGTATGATCCAAGGTCACACAGCCTCTGCTAGGGACACGATACCCTTCAGCCGAAAATGACTGAATTCTAATGTGCAGAACACTACCTATGCATTTAAACACACATTCGAACCTATTACCGGACTCAGATGTATCTAACAACCTACATTATCATGGAAGAACATATATGCAGGCATGTATCGTGATCCTTCTGTGAAGTGTGATGGGACGTACTTTGACAGAATCTGATAATTTACTTTTACTAGTGATGTACATGAACCTAATATTAGCATGGTTATGATAAATGAATGACACTGAAGTAATAATAATTTAGATTTTTTACCTTTCTTTAACAGACGTGAGAGACGAATCATACAGTCTCATTAAACATAATTATTCCAGCATGTAGGTCGCGTGCCTTTGTGCGTGCATGCTACTTAAAGTCTGTGTATGACTCGCCTAGTTGCTATGACCATCAGCATACATGGTACTTGCACCTTCTTTGTGATCCTTCTCTCACCCTACATACATGTCGACTGCTGTCCCGCTCTCTAGAGTATATAATAATTGTTATCATTCTGTCTGTCTCAGTTGCTATTCAGACATCGACAAGTAAACAGTGACTAAAGTAAACGTGCTCTTCATCTTCGGCAATGGAAAATAATCGGGAAAGATATTGGTTTATTTACTGCACGAAAAAATATTTTTTTCTCAAACGTCGTCATACTCGACGAGCAGAAAACTTGCCACCACTAGGATGTCAGGTGAAAAGATGCTGAACTGAATATGAGAAATCCGAAGTGGAATGGTAGAGCATGAGACATGTATCCATCAGGGTGCCAGGTAAAAGGTTGTTAGAAGGAATATTAATATCTGTTTGCATCGGAATATGGCAGTGTTGACCTTGTCGCTCTCCATACTTCACGACTCTGTCATAGTATTTTAATTTAGTCTAATGTTACATATGTTGTTCGTTGCTTGGTTGAATTTGTTTGTCTCTGTATCATAGCTCGGACGTAGGACGTATGTGAGGAAGATCGTTTTACTATATATTTTGCTGTATTAACCAAGGCTATCACGCTAGCTTTTTCAGATTCACAGTGTTGTCTAGCATCGCGTGATGTGTTGTAGATTGCTCGTCACTTGTACAATACATGTTGGTAGGTGATAATAACTACTTTTCTTTTATTTTTATGCCTGCTAGTACCGGCGTTTCGAGACTGTATTTTTTTCGGTCTAACATAATGCAGAGTTATAATTGCGTTTACAATATGAAGCGGTAGGTGGGAGTATATAATTATTTAACTTTACATTTTTTTAAATATCTAATCATCAATATATATCAGTGACGGAGATTCTTGCATGACTACTGGTTTACATACACTGTGTGTTTAGTAGCAAGCAAAGGGACACAAGGTTACATTAACTTCGGTAAAAGAAAGAATACATTTTTTCATTGTATGTCTGGTTGTTAAGGACTACCCATGTTAGCGATGACTTCGAGCTGCCGACCCTTGTGTAGGACTGATGATGATACTTTATATGATCAAATAAGTATTCTTTTACAGTTATCACGACTATGTGTCACATGTATGTATCACATTTGTATGTATTTTTTTTTGATTTTTACATATCTTAGTTTGTTGTATGTTACCATCCTGAATTTTATTTACGTATATGCTTTCATATATATTTTTGTCTTTCAACCGAGTCATTGAAGTCTTCACAAAATAAGCAGCTAGACTTTCCCTTCACTCTTCACAGAATCTCTATGTTCTTCAGTGGTGAGTAGGGAAGTGAGTTCGAGCCTTGGAATTATACAAAACTATTAATTCTCTTTCGGACTTTGACTAAATATGCTAATTTCCTTTTTCCTAGTGATGGCTGTGAAAGTAATATTAGCATGGTTATGATAAATGAATATCACTAAAATAATAATTTTTAAACTTCAACTTTTTTTTTACAGACGTGAGAGACGAGTCATGCAGTCTCATTAAACACTATTATTCCAGCGTGGATGTTGTTTGCATGTGTGCGTGTGTGCATGTTACTTGTTGTTTGTGTATGCCTTGTGTAATGACTGTGACCTTCTGCATACATGGTACTTGCACCTTGTTTATAATTTGTTTCTCACCCTACATACACGTCGACTGCTCTCTCTAGAGTATATAGTAATTGCTAGCATTTTGATTCAGTTGCTATTCAGACTTCAACGAGCTACGTAGGTATCACATTTGCATGTTTTTTTTTTGCTTTTAACATGTCTCAGTTTGTTGTAAGTTATCTACCCTGAATTTTATTTATATATATATATGTATATATATATATATATGTTTTTCCATATTTATTTGGTTTAACAATTATAGCTACCTATGCTTAGGACACATATATATTTACAATTGAAGTTATTTTCGTTGCCGGTAGTGAGAGCTTCTTTAGGTATTGCTCAAGCGACCCATTGATAGTCAACTGAGTTAGAGACGTTACACTATACAAAAACTATTAAATATATTTCAGACTTTTGACAAAATCTGGGTTTTATTCACAGTGGTGGATGTAAACTTAATATTAGCGAGGGTTAAGATAAATGAATAACACAGATATAATTTACATACTTTTACCTTTATTTACAGAGCTGGCAGAATATGAATACATAATCATATTTGATAGATTCTCGCCATATTCTTCTTCATTCGAGCGAAACATGTATGCTTTCTGTTTTGGAAGAAGAACAATATCAGTTGTGAGCATTCATGCAGTCCTTATTCGAATATACTGCACGACAGTTATCATTTGGTAGGTCTAATAGACGGTAGCAAATTTGCAGTTGCTATCTTCATGTTGTTTGGTCTAGGTGCCCTTGGTGAATGTCTTCACGCAATACTTGCACTCGCTTCCCGATGAACGTCAAACATGGCCTTTGCATGTACTGTTATGTCTATATAGGTTATCACTTCGGGTAAACACTGCATTATAGTTATCATAGTGAAACGCTTTGTATGCTGGAATGAACATGCAATGAAAACTTTAATGTCAGCATGAACTATAACTTGTGCTAAAAGTATTTTCACAGTAGTTACATTNATGAACATGCAATGAAAACTTTAATGTCAGCATGAACTATAACTTGTGCTAAAAGTATTTTCACAGTAGTTACATTGATGTCGTACTGCTTAAATCGACTCTTCAGGGCCCCTTGCTGTTGACTACCTTATGTTGCAGTTATTAAGTCTAAAACCATAGATTTTATTTTGATATTGTAGCAGAGTATATAATCACAGTAGTAAAATGGATACTGTATTGGTTGTAGCGTCTCTTCAGGGCTTCTCGCTGTTACAGAGCACACACTCGTAGTAGATGAATGCATTAGTAACGATTTTATTTCATCCACATTGTTCGACAACGGAATGACATTCATTTTATATTATGCAACCTTATAAACATACTGTATATAAGGACTTATAAATATTTTCCTTTTCTTTTTTTATATCAGTTTGAATCAGTGTATAGTTGAGGTTGACCTTGTTGTTCACATACTTTAAAACTGAAATTACTTCGCCTTACATACTGTACTAAGTACATTGCTGGTGTAATACNCCTTGTTGTTCACATACTTTAAAACTGAAATTACTTCGCCTTACATACTGTACTAAGTACATTGCTGGTGTAATACTTCAGAATATATATATATTGTTAAATGTATATAACTGTTTTGTTTTATAATTACTTTTGTTTAAATCTGTTTGCATCTGCATGTAGCTATGATGACTCTCTTGCGTGACTAATGGTTCGAGAGTGTGCGGTAGCATCCTCTATGTAAGCCACCAACTTCGTCGATGACGAGACACTTTCGAGAGCCTCGTGTAACATGTTAGGCCCCTTTATTGTTGTGCGCTGCAGTACTCTATATGATTTGTTGCCGATGACAGACCACTTTAGTGAGCCTCGTGTAACATGTTAGGCTTATTTAACGCTGTGTTCGGCAGCAATCTTTATGATTTGCTGCCGATGACGAATCACTTTCGTGAGCCTTACGTAACATTTTAGGCTTATTTAATGTCGTCCTCGGCATTGCTTTTTATGATAGGCTGCCAATGACGAGTCACTTTCGTGAGCCTAGCGTAACATGTTAGGTTTCTTTATCGTTATGTGTAGCGATGTCCTTTATGTTAGGCTGTCATCTTTGTTAGTGATGAGACACTTTCGAGAGCCTCTCATTACATTTTAAGTGCCTTTATCGTTTTGTTTGACAGTGTCCTTTATGTTAGTCTGTCAGCTTTGTTATTGATGAGACACTTTCGAGAGCCTTGCATACCATGTTAGACTCCTTTATCGTTGTGTATGTTAGCATCCTTTAGGATAGACTACCAGATTCAACAGTGCCGAGTCATTTTTGAGAGCCTCACGAAACATGTTAGGCTCGTTTATCTTTGTGTATGGTTGGGAAGACTCGGGGATAACCTTTGTATATATATGTGCGTGCATGCATGTTTTATGTATGTGTGCATATATATGTATTTGTGTGTGTGTGCATGTGTGTATGTGTGTGCGAGCATGTATATGTGTGGGTGCATGCCTACAAGTGTCCATCAGCATCCTTTATTTCAGACTGCGTGCTTCGTTGCAGTTTTTGGTGTCAACCTTNTTGTGTGTGTGTGCATGTGTGTATGTGTGTGCGAGCATGTATATGTGTGGGTGCATGCCTACAAGTGTCCATCAGCATCCTTTATTTCAGACTGCGTGCTTCGTTGCAGTTTTTGGTGTCAACCTTTATGTTAGGTCGCAGCACATTGTTGAAGTGTTCGGCGTCATCCTTTATGTTATGCTGTGCGCATTGTTGAAGTGAACTGCAGCATCGTTTATGTTATGCTGCGTGCTATGTTGCAGTGTTCGATGTCATCCCTTATGTTATGCCACATGTCATGTCTACATTCTTTATGTAGCACCATGCGTCACGATGACATCCTTTATGTTAAGTCATGTGTAATGTCGATGTCCTTTATGTTATACCATGCGTCACTGCGACTTTTACACCATGCGCTACAGAAGAGTCCTTTATGTTACGTGACGAGCCACAGCGACGTCCTTTTTGTTACGTCACACATCACTGCGACGTTTTTATGTTACGCCACACCTCATGGAGACGTCCTTCATGTTACGTCACCCATCAGGGCGACGTCCTTTATGTTATGCCACATGCCACGGTGATGTCCTTTATGTTACGTCACACATCTCAGTGACATCCTTTATGTTATGCCACGCATCATGGCGATGTCATTTATGTTAAGTCACATTTCCCAGCGACGTCCTTTATGTTATGCCATACATCATGCGGACGATCTTTATGTTACTTCACGCATCACAGCGACGTCCTTTATGTTACGCTATGCAGCACGGCGACGTCCTTTATGCCGCGCACTTCATCGCAGTGTCCAAGATACTTTCGAGAGCCTCGCGTAACATGTTTGGCTCCTTTATCGTTGTGGATGGTATCGTTCTTTATGATAGGATGCAGATGATGAGACACTTTTGAGAGCCTTGAGTAACGTGTTAGGCTCCTTTATCGTTTTTTATGGTAACATCGTTTAGTGTTGGCTACCAGATTCTACAGTGTTGAGACACTTTTGAGAGACTCGTGTAACATGTTAGGATACTTTACTATGTGTGTGGTTGGGAAGACTCTGAAATAACCATCATGTATATGTTGGGAAGACTCTGAGATGACCCTCCCGGCTTGGAATGTAAGCAAACTGTGTATATAATCTAGTAGGAAGGACTTAAATTATTATCTATTTAGGGGAGACTCTGAGATAACACTCTGGGCTTTCCATGCAAGCACATGATGTATATCCTCTAGTAGGAAGGACTTAAATAATAATCAAATTTGGGAAGGCACTGAGAAAACCCTCTTGGCTTTGCATGCAAAAGCATGAAGTATATCTTCTAGTAGGAAGGACTTAAAATGATAATCGAATTTGGGAATACTCTGAGATAAATTTCCCAGCTTGGCATACAAGAGCATGAAGTATATCATCTCGTAGAATATACTTAAATTTTAATTGATTTTGGGGGGGACTCTGAGATAACCCTCCCAGCTTGGAATGCAAGAACGTGATGTATATTATCTAGTAGGAAGGACTCAATATATAATCAAATTTGGGAAGACACTGAGAAAACCCTCTTGGCTTTGCATGCAAAAGCCTGAAGTTTATCGTCTAGTAGGAAGGGCTTAAATGGTAATCTAGTTTGGGAAGACTCCGAGATAACCCTCCCCGTTTGGAATGCAATAATATGATGTGTATGATGTAGTAGGTATGACTTAAATGATAATCTAATTTCGGAAGACTCTGAGATAACCCTCCCGGCTTGGCATGCTAGCACGTGGTGTATATCATCTGGTAGGAAGGACTGAAATGATTATCGAATTTCGAAAGACACTGAGATAACCCTCCCAGCTTGGCATGCAAAAGTGTGAAGTATATCATCTCGTAGGAAGGACTTAAATGTTTATTGATTTTTGGAAGACTCTGAGATAACCCTCCAATCTTGGAATTCAAGCACCTGATGTATATTATCTTTAAGGAAGGACTTAAATGATAATCGTATTTGGGAAGACTCTGAAATAACCCTCCTAGATTACCATGCAAGAGCATGAAGTATATCATCTCATAGGTAGGACTTAAATGTTAATTGATTTTTGGATTACTCCGAGTTAACCTCCTAACTTGAAATGCATGAGCATGATTTATACAATATTGTAGGAAGTAATTAAATGGTAATCCAATTTGGGAAGACTCTGAGAAGAACCCCTAACATGGAATGCAAGAGCATGAAGTAGGGAAGTGTTAATTAACTATTTATAAACTCTATTTAAGAAAAAAAAATGTTGTGAAAATAAATTTTAAACTGGAATTCATTTTTGAAAACAATTTTTTGCAAAATATATTTAAAAATAAATTGTGAAAAAAAAAAAAAAAAAAAAAAAAAAAAACTGTTTGGAAAAAAATTTGAGAACCTCGCAAAGCCAATCAGGGACGAGGAAATTTTGAGAGCCCCGCATAGCCAATCAGAGACGGGACAATTTTGAGAGCCTTGAATGCGTGAGCAGGCAAATTCCATGATGACGTCATCAGCTCCCGCTAGGCGCCACTCAGGCTCCTCGCTCCTCATGCCAAAGCCAGGAGGCGTGGAACCGCCATTTTATAGCTCCTTACCTGCTTATTCTTAATCTCACACATCAGGCGCTAAAGTTTGGTTGTCGGTTAATTTCAAGAATGCAAGAGACATTTGCATGAGAACATGTAAATAAATTGAGGGGGGAAGGAATTAAATTGTAGTGACTGTACTTGTCTCTGGCTCAACCAATCACACACGACTGAAAATTGACTTAAGGGTTACTCCTGGTTAGAGGCACATTATTTACGTAACCTAAGCCTAAACTCGCGGGATGGCTAAGGACGACCCAGGTTTGCTCATCATACAACTTAGCTCCTCTTTGTGCAAGGTGCAGAATTGGCGTGCAGTTTTTACATCAGCAACTCGCCTCTTGAGATTATCAACGATCATTTCATGGTGTAACAATAAAATACGAAATTGTGCTGCACTTACCTTGTCATCTGCCCGGTAGTTTCCGTACCTAAAAATAATGGAAAAAACATTCCACGTCCGAAGAATATGACTTTTTTATTTCCGCTTCTTATGTGTATTTTTTTAAAACTGAAAATGGCTGTAAAAGGCCTTCTTTTACAACCATTTTCAGTTTTAAAAAAATACACATAAGATGCGGAAATAAAAAAGTCATATTCTTCGGACGTGGAATGTTTTTTTTTTTAATGCTGCACTTAGGCGATCATCCTTTACACACGTAGAAGAGTTTATAACTAATTTTTTTTTTCCTGACTGCCAAGAAAGGCGGAATCCTTAATTTTGACGATGTAATAAATTATTTTGTAAATTAAATACTACTAATTTTTTTATGCGCAAAGAAAAATGAACATTTGCGTTTCCTTTCGAAATAAAAGCCTAACAATAAAACTATATATTTATTATTTCTCCTCCATCTGTATTGGCTGAAGGTTTCACGAGCACGGCACGAAATAAAATATAATCTCGTCCACGGTCACATGTCAGAGCTAAGTACACAGCGTGTATGTGATGGCGCATGGACTGTATGGTATCACATCACATACATCTATTTCATACGTACACGCATGATGTCAATATGATCGCTGTTTGTTATATTTCTATGTGCTCTATAGGTAGGCCTATGTGCCAGAAGTTTTTCATTCGTTATCAACTGTCGTCTGGGCGAGGATCTGTTCCACCATTTGGCTGAGACGTTACAAATTATACTGTTCTAATATTAACGAATACAGTAGGCAACATGCAAATTTCGCAAATATAGTTGAAAATGATACGAACACATTTGTATACGTGTATGAAAATAAAAATGTGCCGTGTGTTGCATAAAAATCGGTTTTGACAAAATTATTTTAGTATTATAACAGTAACTTTCGCGGCCGCTGTCACGTGAATGCGGAACGCTGTCTCATTGGTTTGACGTGATACCAATATGGTACTTCATTACTTGAATTCCCATTGTTTTGTGGAACTTGAAATAATAGGTGTAAAATTACAAAGGTAAGAACGTGTCTCATATCGCACAGTCGTGATCTTCAAAGTGACAGTAGGCCTACATTACTTGTTAAAACTTATTTGTTTGTACGTTTTATTGAGGTACGTATTATTATTATCATCTGTGTTTATGTTTACGATTGCTAAGATTCAAAGTTGGAAATTAAAGTATGGAATAGGAATAAAATTCACAAGAATAACATAATTGTACGAGGGCGACTGCAGTGAGCGTACTGTGTTGTCGCGCGCCATGCTTGATGTCCGTGATAAATTAACTACATTATTTAGAAAGAAAACGTAATGTTGTGTCGAGAAAGAAGGTAATAAATGTTTTCGGATTGTAAACCACGTTTCAGTATTCATAAAACTCTTTTTCACTTTAGAAATGCCAGTTAACGAGCAGTATGGTGACAATAGGCATAAAGTCAGCACGCCAGTCACTACTCTACACCGCACAACTTCTCGAGCAGCTGCGGACCGGTGGCGGGCAGAATGCCGCACTGCCGGCCGGCAAACATGTATTTCCGCGTTTCACCTCGTTCCTAAACACTGTGTTGTGGTCTCAAATAAAGTTTTTCGAAACTAAAAAATTATTTTAAAAATCACTTGCTTATTTTATTGTTTCTTATGTTCTGTGTGCATGACATAAATGTTATTATTATGACGTCACGATAGCTCTGTCTACACTTTCTTTTTAAACTGTAGGAACTGTACACATAAGCTGAAAAAATATATATGGTAGTTTGAGAAACACTTAATACCTGAGATAAGATTAAATACAGCGAAGTAAATCTGTAATAAAAGCTTAAGAATTTGTTTTGTTCTCAGAAGCAGTTTTCTTTCTGTTTATTTATGGGAAAAGGTTATAAAAGTGACACAACTTACTTGCGTAAAACGCGTAGGTTTTTTTAGTGTCCATTTTGTGGACCTTGTCTCGTAATTTTTTGTAACGTCCATCTCAGTAANGCTTAAGAATTTGTTTTGTTCTCAGAAGCAGTTTTCTTTCTGTTTATTTATGGGAAAAGGTTATAAAAGTGACACAGCTTACTTGCGTAAAACGCCTAGGCTATTAGTGTCAATTTTGTGGACCTTGTCTCGTAATTTTTTGTAATGTCCATCTCAGTTACTTAGAAAAAAAGCGAAGGGCAAATATGAAAGTAAGATCATCCTTGATAAACATTTCTAAAAATATGTATTTTAGTTTTTCGAAAATAAAAATAAATTGCTATTTAAATTAAATTTTTAGGCTTATTAAAGCTAACTAGAGACAAATCTAACAAATTAAATTTATTAGAAATTTGTATGTTTGTAAAATACTCTATAACATAAACCAAACTTTTTGCAAGAGGGGCACTGAGCCCCACCCAAATAATTTAATGTTTAATTTTCATGGCTTAAAATCGTGACATGTTATCATTTAGGCATACAATGTGAATATAGTATAAATAAGATATATCTGCTCTTGAAACGAATGTTAGAAGTTATATTAAATTAATAAAAAAGTATATTTATACCAAATTCCGTCTGTTAGGTCTAACTTGGAATGTATAAACTTACAAAATGTAAAATTTACATTGTGAGGCTAAATATTTGTAAACATATTTATATGTATTTATTATTATGAAATACTTTAACATATTTTTTCATGCTCACGTCTACATGACATACTAATTGCTAAACGCGTTGTGGTGCGTATTAAACAATACCATAGTACCGTAATGAAGGTTAAGTCAGATGTAATTAGTATGCATTAAGAAGTTCAGTGTTAAAACTGCATACGTACGGAAAACATAAACACCTTAAATATAATTACGTACGTCAAAATGGTATTGCAAACAAAAAGAACTGATTTAGGCGAAACATCTTCAATGTCTCGCCTAACTGTGTTAACTAACAAATATTTTATCAGGTGTTTTGCGAGATGGACTAGTAGACTGCAGTAAAATAAACCATTTCGATGATTTTGGTATACTTGACGGTTCATTTTCTCTTTTCATTACTTCAAACAATTTCTATTTAACCAAATACGTATCACCGCTGAAGTAAACATACGCGGTGGCCAATGTTGTATCTGACTTGTGACGTCACAGAGTGAGCAGGCGCGACAGGCACGTTTTGGCGGGCGTTTCAAACGTAAAACTTTCATTCAATCATAACTTTTTCAAAACAAATTTTTCAATCGTGATACATTTCTAATACATAAATGAATAAAAACAAAGTGCCAGCAAAAAATGTGCATGCTGCCTATTCACCTGTAAACAACTAAACCTTGACAAAAGTGTACGATTTGATCATATAAGTGTTTTAAAGATGTTGATAGAAAATACTTCAGCAATATGTCCATCGCCGGTATTTTCTATTGATGGGTTAACCCGTTCGGCCACACATTAATTTCCGAGTTGAAGTGTTGCAATAACGCAATTTTTTTGGAATGAACTGGACTTGTGTTCAGCATTTTTTTTCATTTGACAGTTAAAACGTAGTCACATGGCCGTGTTTATGTTTACATGTAGCGGAAGGATACGTAATCGGTAACCAAAAATAGAACTTTAGCAGTTCTTCAGTAAAGTGCGAAGTAACCGTGAATGGCCTATAGCTACAATATCAGTCAGACCGGGGCAAACATTGATATTTAAGGAACATATTTTGCATTCGCTTATTTATTGTTTGATTAATTGGGTGAATTTTAACACAGGAAACTCATACTAGTATGTGTGTAATGTAGAATATAATACGACACAACAATTTTCTTTCTGTAGTAGTTTCATTGTTTCTTCTCTGTTACAGAGGGACAGGGGACCCTCTCCACCCCCCTTCCCCTGGGACCAACATGGCTGAAATATAAAAGTAACTAGGGCCTCAAAAGTGCTCACTTTATCGTGAACAGCCTATACGTGTGAAAACTTGTCCCTTCCTTCAGTTCAGACGCAGAAGTCGCGCGCGGCAGGAGATGGAACAAGTCGGCTCGACCTCGACTGTGATCCCGTCGCAACAGCCACTGGATTCACGGCCGTCGTGCCGGCGNGGGGGGGGGGGACGTGAGGCGGGGCCTTTGTGCTCCCGGGACCACCTGTAACACGATCTCCACCTCGGCGACATGTCGCTCCTTCCACCAGGACTCGTCACGAAGCACGCGACGTGGAAACTCCTCGTCAGCTGGAGTGCGCGCTTTCATCTTCGCTCCTCGCAAAGATACAGCTCCGGCCAGGGAAGGTCAAGTAGTATCGTTGAACCCAGCACTCGTCTAATGGTTTTGCTCTTGAGGCAGCGTCCCACTTACTGGCCCAGAGAACCTAAGAATACAGATATGAAACAGCCGCTTGTACAGCGAACGCCAACCGCACACGTCAGTAAAAAGGCGTCACTGGACAGCACAATGTTAAAATAAAGCCAAAATAAAAATGAATGTATCAGTATGACAAAATAAAATGATCAAACTTCTAGAGATATTAGAAGAGGCCAAAACATATATATTTTAATAAATAACCATATGTCGGGAATTGATAACAGAGGTACATTTTGACGTGACTGAGAATGAGTATGAAACCATTGCATTTCAATGTAAGTGTAATACTTTACAAAAACTGTTGAAAAGTGCGACTTACTGCTTCAAAGTACGCTCTTCAGCGACATGCCGTTGCCTGTCGTACACGTTCAAAAACCCCAGCAATGTACTGCACAGATAAAACAGCTACAAACACCCGAGCGATGAGCTCTTCCTCGATTTAATTAGAGTTTTATATACCAGTCTCTTCAAATGTCTCCACACAAAAAAGTCAAGTGGAGTGAGGTTAGAAGAACGAGCAGGCCATGCAATAGGTCCACTGCGGACAATTCATTGTTCACCGAATCTGCAGTTCAAATAACCTCGGACATCACGAGAGAAATGAAGAGTTGCACCGTCGTGTTGAAAGCCCAGTCGACGTCAAAGATCAAAAGTAACGTCTTCGAGGAGCTCAGGCAAAGTCTTTCTTCAGGAACCGAAGATACAGGTAGCCATTGAGACGTAATGGCAGCATGTACGGCCCAATCGAATAATCCCTAACAACACCTGCCTACATATTGACAGAAAATGTTTGTTGGTGGGAACGGAATGTTTGCTGGTGGGAACGGATGAATATGGTGTGAGGGTTGTAATCTGCCCACAGGTGTTGATTGTGTAAATTGACTGCTCCATCTGGAGTAAATGATTCTTCGTGGGTGAACGAACACAAACTGTTCAAAACTAGGTTCCAGAGAGCATCTCTGCAGATAGTACAAACAAAACTCAACCCGACGAGGATAGTAGTGCATTTAGAGTGCTTGCACCCCTCGCAAATGAAATGGATGCAGATGTTCACACCACACCCACCAAACGACCATGCGGTCATCATACAAATGTAGTTTCATGACATGTTATTTACTTCGCAGATTTACGAAACGATTTTATGACAACTACGACAACGGGGGTACATCTGACTCACGCTTGTCGGACGAGCCACCTGTCGAACACACCCCTACTTATGAAGAAGGGTCCGTGCGGTCGAACTGACGGCGAGGTCATGGCGTGATGATCAGCACTGGAACCTGAACTCTGAATACATAACCTGGCCAGGCCCTCGAGTATCGGATTGCCCACCGATTACGTTAGGGGAAGGAGGGTTGCCGCCGACTCTCCTGGGCTCGGGGCCCTCACCGAGGTCCCTCCTGGTGTGGTGTAGCGGAGCGCAACTAAAACGTTTACCCGCCGCACGGGACAATGCACCGAGGGGCTGTTCTCGGGTTACGGGACGACGACGCGCGTGTCGTAGTTTCCGCACACTGGCCTCGCCTCCTTTCCGGCTCGCCAGCGCGGACTGCACGACAACTTCATCAGATCAGCTGTGCTCGACCAGATGGCGTTGGAGTGGAGGAGAGAGATCTGAGCACCTACCTTCAGCTTTTTTCCGCGTTTAAGGCCGAGAAGAAGTTCTCGTCGCACTGCGTGAACCTATCAACCTTCCAGCGGTGACCCTATTATTTTATTGGTATAAAATCTGTAGGAGGGTTATATGACGCGCATATTTAGAAATACAGCGCTTTGGAAAGCACTAAAAAATGGTGTTTTCAATGCGCGTAACGTTTTAAAAGCACTCAATAGCTCTCGTCTGAAGTGTGTGTTTTCGCAGATCAGCAAATTGAACGCGCCTTTAAAAGTTTCGCAGAAAAACGTAAATTAATAACACTCTGTACCGCAGTTTTAGCGCCAGGTAGGCAGGAGCCTTCACATCGAAATCTTGAGAGCCGATGAGGGTGAAGTGAAGTGAGTATTGAGCAGCGCCGGAATGTAAGGGCGGGGGAAACGGGAGATCGCCGAGAAAACCCGCCGACCAGCGGCATCGTCCGGCACAATTCCCACTTGCGAAAGTCCGCAGATGGCGTTGGTGCCAGGGGTTTAACGTTAGGCGGGCGCTTAACCAGAACTCTACAAAACCAACGAGTATGCTGGAATGGCGCGAAAGCTGCAACCATTGGTGGGAAATAAACGTATCACCCATTTTACTGACGAGACCACGTCAGCTGCACATTTTTTTTTGTCTAGCTGATGCATCAACGAGCAAATAACGTATAACTACTCTATCCTAAGAATATACAGTGCGATCAGCTAACGCTCCGCCTTCGACAATACATCTGCCACCGACTTACAACTTATCATTTATTTTAAATTTACCACTTTTGTAACAGGGTAGTGATGAGGAAACAGCTTACGCACTTCAACGATCTTACGAATATTCATAAACGACACACTTCTTGGCCTGTCCGGGATTTGAACCCAGAGCCTGGAAAAATAAATTTTGAATATAAAATGAGTTATGTGATCAGTAAATGTGAAATTATTGTGGCATCTTCACCCTGGGGAAGTATTAAACAAATACTTTTGAATTATCTTCATAATATTTAGTGTGATTAGTAAAGTGTCCATCATTTTGCGTTCCTAATACCTAGTACGCTACCAAGCTAGGCGTAATAAAACTTTATAGTTTCTAATGTGTCACAGGACGTCCGTTCGTCCGACACGCCCTGCAGATCTCTGGACCAATAGCGTACACTTATCACTCTGACGGCTTAATTCTCTGTGGCCGAGTCAACCAGGATGACGAGTTGTATCAATGAACAAATGACTTACGCTCGAGTCAGTAAAGGACTGTAAAGTCTAGAGGGTGCAGTTCTATAACCCGAAATTGTAGTCTCTAACCATTCGCAAAATTTAAACTATATTGGAATAATTTCAGTTTTTATTTAGTTACAGCGAAATATATACAGTTTTGGAATCACTGAAAGTCAACTTTCTCTCTCTCTCTCTCTCTCTCTCTCTCTCTCTCTCTCTCTCTCTATCTATCTCCATGTATAAGTATGTATATATACGTATATTAAAAATAGTTATGTTGCCGGTACAAAATAAAGGATGGGAACTGTATTTTGTAATGGTTTGTTGTGATTGCAGAAATATGCTTAGTTGTTGCTTAAAGACAAGCTACAGTACATACCACTACGTCACAGTAAAAGTGGAAGGGAGGTAAAAATTGCCTATCTTCCGCAACTGTTCAAACAAAGAACTACAAGAAAGAAATATTAAACTAGTCCTTTTAGAAAGAAAATGGGTGCTCTGCGAATTAAATTTTATAAATTCGGCTAGCATCTTTGTTTGGTGCGGGATCGTTCGATAGTAAANTTGCAGAAATATGCTTAGTTGTTGCTTAAAGACAAGCTACAGTACATACCACTACGTCACAGTAAAAGTGGAAGGAAGGTAAAAATTGCCTATCTTCCGCAACTGTTCAAACAAAGAACTACAAGAAAGAAATATTAAACTAGTCCTTTTAGAAAGGAAATGGGTGCTCTGCGAATTAAATTTTATAAATTCGGCTAGCATCTTTGTTTGGTGCGGGATCGTTCGATAGTAAANAAATGGGTGCTCTGCGAATTAAATTTTATAAATTCGGCTAGCATCTTTGTTTGGTGCGGGATCGTTCGATAGTAAATTCTAGAATGCGGCCACATTTTTCTGAAGTTACGAATACAGTGGCGGCCAACTGTTGAAACGCGCCATCGCAGCGCCCACTGACGTCGCTTTATTACCCTGCGCGCTTTTGTTTCTATGGCAGCGTGACACACAATGGACCGCTGGTCATTACGAGCCTTCGCCTAGCACCGCCTGGCGCAGACAAAGCGCGGAGAATAACTACCCTCTTTTGTTAAGGCCGCCGCCACCTTCCAAGGCCGCTAAATGCCGAGTGAAGCTTCACTAAACTGCTCAGAACTTTGAAGTTTTGTTCGCCTACCAACAGCACTAGAGATACCTTTCACGTCTTAACACTAGTTTCAGTATCTCGCGTCTACTTTATAACTGCAAAAATGGTCCAAAAGGCAGTTTTCAAAATTATTTTTGGTAGGAAATCTTTAAGGAGAATTACTAAGGCTTAACTTTATTCTCTAAACTGGATTCTTCATTTTCCATTAAATTAAGTTTTTGTAAAGTAAAATTTATAGAAAATTCTACTATAAAAGTTAAGCTATTTACCTTAATCTGCAGTAGGCCTACACACATGAAGTCCGAAATATGGACGTAAAAGTTTGATACAAATAACATAATAACATTTTTTAAGTATCAATACGTTCATGCAATTGTAGAAGTAAAAAAACACGTAGTAAAATTAAATTCAAAATATTAAAGAATTTGTATAATGCAAATTTTCTGGTAACGGAAATTCTCAATAATTACTCAGAAACGGAAATTATGACATGGAACTGCAAAATGTCTCCATAAGATGTGAAGTTAAGCCTTAGGAGCTATAGTAAAGTCTCGCTGTGCGTGAATTACAGAAATATAAAATCAAGAACTGAATTTGAACTACTTAGTACTGCCACGTGTAATTTTTTAGGCTTACATTTTCTCAAAACATATGTCAATCTTTTCAAAACAGTTTGGTCGCAGTTCGCTAGTTGGGAACCTGGCAGGAGTCACGCAATCGTGACACGGAGGGCACGGGCTGCGGAAGGTATGTCTTCCGGGCGGCCAGGGCCTGTAGTGTCTTAGATTGTTCGAGAACCCCTGGCGGTTTCTTATGGGGGCTGGCGAAGTCTTCCGCGACGATGGCGGTTTTAAATGCAGGAGCAAATAGACCCTCCAGAAAGAAGATCGAGGAACATTATATATATATATATGTATAGGCTGCTTCCAATAAATTAAACACTTCTGAAAGTCTACCTGTATGTTCATCGTATGGTTTTGCACCAAATGTACAATAATCAACATTACCATGTGCCTGGTCACTTTATTCATACGTCGGTAAAGTGAAACTGTGAATTTATTAGGACAGTAAAATGTTACTAATATGCTAGTTCTTACACTAAAACGCACTAAAAATACAGAAAGAGAACACAATAATTTCAGTTTTCACAAATTTTTTTATACCACTCTTTAGAACGTGGATCTACTTTCCCACCCGTAGTTACCAGCATTGCTGGGCACATGCCTGTCAGTGTGCCCGTTGAAGTATCTGCATGTATGGGGCCGTGACCTTCATCAGAGGTTGAGTTCAAAAGTGCGTAATTGACCGTGAATAGCCTATTGATAAGGCAGTGCGTGGAGAGGGAGTCCGGAGTCCCAGTCAAGCGCGATGTGGCAGCGNGACCGTGAATAGCCTATTGATAAGGCAGTGCGTGGAGAGGGAGTCCGGAGTCCCAGTCAAGCGCGATGTGGCAGCGCGGCATAAGTGAACCTCCACGGAATGGAGATTCGACCCTGTTGTGAATTGCTGGCACGCACGAGATGCCGGAAATAGATAAGTGATTAAGTGATAGCCATACTGTGTACCTACGTAAGTTAGTCATAGAGTAACTACCTAAGGACCCATAGTGTACAATTATTCTCTTTTCTTTCCGTGTGGCTGTTAACGACGGACTTCTTGATCGCGCGCACTGGAAAACCTTTACTTACAAATTGTTTAGTTACTAAATAGCTGTAAATAACCTACTGTGCAGAAATTTATTCTATCGTATCGTGCTGGATTATTCATTATACATATTTTCATTTAAGCTAGTTGCTAATTAACTTTATAATTACTTTGATACCATTTTTCTAATGCAAGTGTGTATTTATTTCACAAATTATAGTAAACTGATACCTGCCCAATGCTATGGTTTATAAGTAGGTATCGTCTCTGCTCTCGGCGTAAGGCGCCAGCACTTGATGCCAGCCCTCAGTGTTAGGGCGTAGGAATATGTCGACACTATTGTCCCTAGGTCCAATTTACCAAATAAATTCACCTCCCTTGTGAGTTACCATAAGTCATTTTTATTTATGCTTAACAGGGTCACTTCTACATGTACACACGAGACAACTCTCCCCTTCCCTTTTTCTATGTAGGCTACGTATTGCTTGACGCGGCGATTTGCGTCGTGGGGGAGCCCGATTCTTCACACTTCCTGTATGGCTCTACTTATCTGACTCGAGGCGCTGGTCCTCTCTCGGCTGGCGACCTGGGACCGCTCCGGCACTTGGTGGGCGTCTCGACGCCTGGTCCCGAACTCCTCCTCTCGGCTCCACTCCGCACAGCTCGTCTGACGACGGCCGACTGCCGTTGGCATCTCGTGCCGGATCCACTCCGCGCTCCTCGATTCCCGTCGGCCAACTGCCATTTTCTCGGACTCTTCCCGCCGCACGTCTCGCTTGGCGTCCTCCGACTGACGTTGACGTCTTGATGCATTCTCGCGAACTCGTTTCTCCCGGCTCTGGTCCACACTCCTCGCTGGACGACGTCTGACTGCCCCATTCCTCCCTTTTCCTCGCGGTTTTGTATGCTCGTTCGCCATATTGAACTAGCATCCCCTCTGCACGTGGCCGGGCTGTCGCTGTTTCCCCAGGGTCGTAAAACACGTGTTCGGCACTCCGGCGCACGTGGGTCCGGCGTTGCCCCTCAATTCTGGCCTAGAAGTTTAAGTGCTTCGTCCTGCACGTGCTACTTAGTGGGTCCCCTGGTCGGCGCA
The DNA here is from genome assembly GCA_002778355.1 of Clitarchus hookeri. Lineage (NCBI taxonomy): Eukaryota > Metazoa > Arthropoda > Insecta > Phasmatodea > Phasmatidae > Clitarchus > Clitarchus hookeri. Next base: position 82,885 of record NQII01001795.1, read on the forward strand.
CATGTTTTGTCCGCGGCCTCCGGATAACGCGTTGCTCGCATCCTCTCCGCACGTGGCCGCGCTGACCGCCGCGTCCCCCTGAGTNCCATATCAAACTCGCCTCCTCTCTGCACATGGCTGCGCTGACCGCCGCGTCCCCCTGAGTCGTAAAACACGTGTCCGATGTTCCTGTGATCCGCACGTGGGCCTGGCGGGCCCGGCGTCGCCCCTTGATTCTGGCATGGAAGTTTATTGTTCCGTTCTGCATGTGCGGGAACACTTGGGTGGCCTCTTGGTTCGGTGCACGTGTGTCTTCCGCTGCCTTCGGATATCGTCTGCACGTGCAGGAACATTTGGTAGCACACCTTGCAGCTGCGAGGCGCAGCTGCGCCTTCCTGATGTCATTCTGCTGGTACTCTCGCCAAACCCTTAGTATTTATTGCGGTCGTCCGGCTGTGAGTTCCGACAGAGTGTGTCTTCTGACGGAAAAATATCTTTAGGGACGCAGGATGCGTCAAAACCTTGTTAAGTATAACTTTTAATTTAATTCATAACGCAAGCTTCCTTAGGAGTATTGCCTCTGGGAAAGTCTTGTAGAGGACTTCAAACTCTCAAAGCATTTGAGAGCCAGAGGAAGGGTCTAAAGTGTATTCAGCATGTACCAAGAATAACCCTAACCCAAACTTTGAAATATGTGTTAGTTTAGTTTTTTTGGTTATATTCCCTTAGAATAGCTCATGGCAATATATTTCGATTGGGTTTGTTTTATATATACATGTACATATATGTAGGTGTCAAAGTAAGCATGTATGTAGTATGCTTGTTCTCTTTACAATTCTACAACGTTTGACGGATCTGTAAAAAATTTGGCAGGGAAGCCCTTCGTTACCCAACTTAAAATACTATAAATACTGTATAGGCCAAAATGGGATCCAGCCCCCCATTGGGCCCGAAACCCCCAAACCTTCCAAAACAGTGCCCTGCATCTCAGATATACAGCATTCGACAGATCTGGACCAATTTGGCAGGAATGCCCTTCAGTACCCAATTTAAAATGCTACGTATTCTAAAATGGATTCAGGCCCCCTCCCAATTGTGCCCTAAAACCTCCTAAACGGGATTATGTATCCCTCATTGCCTTGTCATACCCGGGAAATGCCAAGAAGCTTAGCCAGTTGACTATATAGTGAATCGCAAAAACATTGACCACCCTAAAGGTGCCAGTGCAGGGGCACATATGTAAATGGGAACATGCACAGGACATAGTAGTTTGCATATAGAAAAAAATCAAAATATTGTACCATACCAAGTATGTACTGCAGGGGCCAACACTTGCAGGATGCACTTAGTGGCGTCGGGCCACGTAGACAGGCGGCGATACGGTCAGGCATGGAGGCATATAGACGTTGGATGTTCTCCTGGGAATGATCCTGCCACAACTGGCGTAACTAAGCCTCCAAATAGGTCGTTCTGGCTGAAGTTGCAATTAAATCTTTTCCCAAATGTTCTCGATGGGCGATAGGCCTGAAAACTTTGCTGATCAAGTAAGTATGTTGACATCACGGAGGCAGGCCAGATATACCAGTGCTGTGTGATACCGGGAATTATTCTGCTGGAAAATGCTGCATCACGAAGGGAAGCACACATGGTTGCAGAATTTTTTGGACCAATCGCCGAGCCGTCAGAGTTCCTTCAATCACCACCAGTGGGGTGCGGGAGTCGTAGTAAATGGTACTCCACGCTATGCCACCTCTCGTTGGGGCGGTGTGCCGCCCTACAATGAAGCATGGGTCACACCTGCTACCGCTGAGACCACCTGTTATCCTGCACATCAGTTGTCGCAGCACCTCCAACCCAGACGCCAAAACAACTCTCTTCAGTGACTCATCAGCAGCATAAGTAAATAACAAACTCGTCAGTCATCTCAGCTGCTGAGAGTAATTAAAGAGAAGCGGCCCCAATAAAAAAGATCTGCAATAACAGTTCATTCGCTGTTACTGCTACCCTGAATATGGCGATTGCAGTGTCAGCTGGAACGTCAGTTTTCTTTAAAATATTTCAACAGTTTTTATTCCAGAAAGATTTGAATTTTCAGGATTACCTGTAGATTCCACTACAAATTGGAACTTTTTGAATATTGTATGTCTGAATTACTGAGAAAAACAGTAACGTAATATTTAAGTTGGGTAGGGAAATATTTGGAAGACGGAAAAAGTAAAGTATTGTAGTGAAACAGTTAGGTTCTGCATAAACAATTATGATTTCTCACAAAACCAAAATTCCTAGACATATTATTAATTTTAAATTACTCAGTTGTTTCATTAAAATAATTTAAACCATGAACCAGTCATGTTTATTGGGTGCCTTAAATATTATATTTTATCCTACAACAGCTTGTATATCATCTGCGCCATAAAGCGCTTTGCGAAAAATCAGTTTATGTTCTAAGGCAACTATTAAAGTTGCCTGCTCCCCCCCCCCAAGAGAAAACCTTCCGTCGCCACTGCGTGGATATGCAGATAATTTTCAGGCGATGTTTATACAGGCTGCAAATGAACAACGTCGAATCTCCTTGGCTGCAAATGAACAACGTCGAATCTCCTTGGCTGCAAATGAACAACGTCGAATCTCCTTGGCTGCAAATGAACAACGTCGAATCTCCTTGGCTGCAAATGAACAACGTCGAATCTCCTTGGCTGCAAATGAACAACGTCGAATCTCCTTGGCTGCAAATGAACAACGTCGAATCTCCTTGGCTGCAAATGAACAACGTCGAATCTCCTTGGCTGCAAATGAACAACGTCGAATCTCCTTGGCTGCAAATGAACAACGTCGAATCTCCTTGGCTGCAAATGAACAACGTCGAATCTCCTTGGCTGCAAATGAACAACGTCGAATCTCCTTGGCTGCAAATGAACAACGTCGAATCTCCTTGGCTGCAAATGAACAACGTCGAATCTCCTTGGCTGCAAATGAACAACGTCGAATCTCCTTGGCTGCAAATGAACAACGTCGAATCTCCTTGGCTGCAAATGAACAACGTCGAATCTCCTTGGCTGCAAATGAACAACGTCGAATCTCCTTGGCTGCAAATGAACAACGTCGAATCTCCTTGGCTGCAAATGAACAACGTCGAATCTCCTTGGCTGCAAATGAACAACGTCGAATCTCCTTGGCTGCAAATGAACAACGTCGAATCTCCTTGGCTGCAAATGAACAACGTCGAATCTCCTTGGCTGCAAATGAACAACGTCGAATCTCCTTGGCTGCAAATGAACAACGTCGAATCTCCTTGGCTGCAAATGAACAACGTCGAATCTCCTTGGCTGCAAATGAACAACGTCGAATCTCCTTGGCTGCAAATGAACAACGTCGAATCTCCTTGGCTGCAAATGAACAACGTCGAATCTCCTTGGCTGCAAATGAACAACGTCGAATCTCCTTGGCTGCAAGTTCGTCACGAAAAAAAAATATATTTGATAACTTGTTTGAGGTCCAAACACCAGTTACCGACCATCAAATTAAATTATTGCATGAAAATGTTTGCGGTTTCCATACATATATTGACTTAGTTTACTTGACCTTGGATGAATACTGTAGTTGAATGCCAAAGTTGGATTATTAATAAGCATCTCACGAACAATGAAAAAGTTTGCCTTGCGTTATGTTTTGTTTCTAAGCCCTACGATTTTCTAGGCATTTAAATACAAGTTTATTACAGGAGATGTGAATGCCTAGATGTTGTCAATACTTATTACACTCGTTGTGGCAGTGTAGCGTTAAACATGAGCACATTTATGTATAATACTCGTCCTCGCTCAGGGACTACTAGAGATAAACTTACCAATGTATGAGATAAAAAGAAAATCAACAACAATTTCAAACTCCATAAGTAAAAGAAAATTCGACTTTCTCTAAAGAAACAAAGACAAGACAATTGCTAGCTGAAAATATTCTGAATATGCTTTTTTCGTTCTAATTTTTTGGAAACACTCCGTAGACAATAAAATAAGACTAGGTAACTGGTTATTCAATGCTGTTAACGTATCTAGGCTGGCTAAAAACGAAATTATTTCAGATACCGACTAACAGCTTGGCGTATACTGAATTGCACTTCTAGAAATCACTTGCTTGCAGTAAATTACAGTCATATTCCCGTCGGTTACTGCAAATGGCTATAAATAAATTGTCAGTAAGCTTTATTTATTTTACTGACGCCATACAGATTTGCCTTTAAGGGAATTTCCACCCTAAATGCAGAAAATTCCCATGTTCTTGCCCTAATTTGGGATTCGTGGTAACACTGGAGATGTGTTCCATTTGACAAGTGATAAATTTCATCACCATTGTTTCAATACGCGTAAATAGCATTACTTACCAGCTCAGTTTGGATTGACAGACAGAATAAATAACGCAATAAAATGTTCATTGACCGTTTTAAAGTTTCATAACGCCCCATGAAGGAACTCGCCGACCACAGGTAATGCTTATCGGTATATACGTCATGGTTTTATCAACAATTTATATTGTGTTTTACCTTACACACGTACTTGCAGGTTTAATTATTTTTAATGTAACAATACACATAATTAAGGTTTGAAAGTTATTTCATTAAGAGGAAATGACATTTCACTTAAAGTCTCAAAGTTGAACAGTCTTAAAAAAAAAGTTAGAAGAAAGTGGTGGTTATGGAGTAATACATAAGTTATGGAATACCGTCATATTTCATCCAGTACGTGCTGCAGTTTGTACGACAGCAGCGCAACTACTTCAGCAGAAGCTGCTATGGCATCACATCATCGTAAGGATTTGTGTTGGCATAAAGTGTGTCGTTGAAGATAGTAATTTTAAATTTCGTGCGCCAGAGGAAGTACGTTTGTAGATTATTTAAAACGTTAAACGTTATAAAATAGTGCATTGATTGAATTATAAAAAAATGACACTACATGTTTGTGAGAATATGTGGCACTACATGGAGTGTTCATTGAATTTAGATACGGCAGGGGTTATGGAATAAATACTACATTCATCTAGTATTCCACAACTCCATTCAATGTACTGTATGTGACTAAATTATTATTTCCCCTGTGGGTTCAAGCGCTTTTCCAGTTTAAATTGTAAATCACCAACAGTGTATTCTGTCAGACCTTTTCTGTCATGTGGTTAACATTTGGACGGTTTCAGGTCTTTACGGCTGCTTCATTTTTATACCTATCAATATTGTAATTCAGAGTTAGATTCCCCACGTTATACGTCACGAAGGGTGAAGTCAAATTAGAAGACTGCAGAACGAGGTTACTTGACGACAGCGATTGCCTGTATGAGGGCAGCGGGCACATTTGTTCCTCCTGTGATTATTTTCCCTGGAACCAACATGAGTATGCACTTCGAGAGGAGCACCACAGCGCTCGACTTCTGCCTGTCATTCATCTGGCTGGGCTCAGCACAACACATTTGAACAGTGGTTTGAATACTTCATTGCCAAGAATAACCCAGCAGAAGTGGTCATGGATAGACACCACTGTGAGAAGTTAAAGAGTGGAATATTTGTCAAGAATTCACAGTCTGTTGTGGCCGCCGATTCATCTCATTAATCCGGTTTAGTTTAATTGATAGAATCAATCGAAAAATACCTCACAAGAGAATATCAATCTGACAGCACAAATAATGTAGAATGCATTTTTTTTTGTGGTTCTAAGTTTTGCGACGATATCGAAGTGGATGAATGGGTTCAGTTCATAAAGTGCAAAATATGGACTCGTTTGGAGTGTGCGGGGTTAGAGAAAGGCGCATATACTATAAGCGAATTGTATAATTATAGTTCGTTTGCAAACGAATTCATTACAGTATTCGAAATAACCCGTACCGTATTCCGTAACCCCTCTCCTACACTGTTTCTATTTCTATACGATTATAGGTTTTCTTGATTTTTTAACAGCCTTATTTTGACATAAATATTTATATTAATTAAACTGCCTTGCCAGCCACGGTAATGTATTTTATGTTATATCATAAAATACCACACTATTCCAATTTAACAAAATTGTATTCCATAACCACATAGTCTCCGATATATGTATAATTACGAATAATGTTCAATTTATCGCTTTTACAGAGGTTAAACGACATCTGTTAGCAATTATTTTTATAGAAAGGGTTTCGATAATGCATTTGTAGATACGACGTTACTCGCTGTTCTTATATTAACACTGAAAATAATGGCGCAATCGCACGATTATCATAAAAACTAATTTTATACTTTACATACTTTTTTTGACATTTTTTAGTTATCAAATAACCACATTTAGAAGTTTCAAATAAAAGAGCCATCGGTGTGCTGTTATGTAGTTATCTACTNAAATAAAAGAGCCATCGGTGTGCTGTTATGTAGTTATCTACTAGGATGTTAAAAAAAATGTACATAATAAAATGTTACAAGACATTGTACAAAGCTTAAACAGTTTCTATAAACATAACTCAGATATTATTTATAAAATGTATTATACAAGATTGGTGACTGAACTCTTTCGTTCATGTTAGTCTACCGCCGTATTGAAAATACGTTGACAAATAAAGACCTGTTTAAAGAATTCCAAATAATTCCAAGTGTATTGGAAGCAGTGGCGTGTGGTGAACTGTTGCAAGGTAAGCTGGTGCTTGCTCACTGCGGTACATTCTCGGTGCACGCAGCAGGAACCAGTAGGCACCGCGCAACCTAGGGAAACTGAATGCATTCCGACCAATCACAAGCGAGCAGCAAGGGAGCCATTACACGAGTCCTGTGGCGTCAGCTGCAGAGCTACTTTTTAGTGATGGAAGTGTAGACTAGGAAGCAACAGGGTACAGTACTAAGCTAAAGCCAGCTTACCTTGCAACAGTTCGCCACACACCACTAATTGGAAGTTCCTCTTACACAAAATACTTTAACTTCCAACGTGTGTGGATGTGGTCGCCATCCCCAAGATTTTAGTAAAATAACTGTTTTATATCATTTTGATTTAAATAATATAATTACAGATTAATTAGCTTGAAATACTAGTTATTGAACTTACGGAAATATTTGGCGTAGCGGGTGTTGCAATTGGGCTTTCTCGTGGTACTCTCTCTCATTTCTCTCACTGCTGCATAATTCATCGCTTCATCTCCGATTAACTTTATCCCCATCAGTAGTGAGTATGTCAGCTGCAAATAAGAATGTTTAAAGTGCCAAACGTTCCTCATAATTAATTTTACGACACAATACGACATGCCTAATTTAATGTGGTATTTTTTGGAAACTACTAATTTCATACACACATTCAGTAAAAATATTCATCACCAAAGGAATTAAGCGTGATTGGCTAAATATTCGCCATCGTGTTTTAGAGGGCATTAGCAACAAAAATAAAAGTAATATGCACATGTAGGCTATGGAGGCCCGTTTCTGAGTTACAGTGACGGAAATACAATGAACAAAACCTGTGTAATTACTGACTTTCTTTATTGATATCGACTACATGTCACAGATTTGGTACAATGTGTTCAAAATGGGCCCCACCTATCCGTAAGCATGCTACGACACGTTGCATCATGGCGTTCTGCCACTGCATGTCTGCAAGTTCATTTCGGAGTTTAGCGGTATCAGTGATCGCCCGTATCAACTGGTCCCGTCTGTCTGGTTTCCGTCAGCTGTACACCTTACTCTTCAGGCAACCCCGGGANGGGGGGGTAGAGACGTCAGGAGACCGCCCTGCTGAAGTGTGGCAGTGACCCATCCTGCTGTAACCACATGTCACATCGAAACTATGGTGGCACATCTTCCAATAAGAGTGGTACGTCGGTTTCCAGACTGTGGTGAACTGTTGCAAGGTAAGCTGTGTTTTGCTCGTTGCTATACCTAAACGTTTGCTAGTGTACACATCGGCCACTTAAACGTAAAAGGACATTTGATGTCACAGCGCGTGTGAAATGAGTGCATCGCCGCTATAGTAGACGTTGCCAATTCATCGCTGTTTCACTATTTTTAATTCATATTTAATACGAAATAAATATTACAAGTTATAGAAGACACTATGTTCAAGTTTAATTTATTCAAGAATAAAGTATTTTAAATTTAATCACAGTGTTATATATTTGTGGTATAAAATTTATTGAAGAAACAGGTTGACATGTTACGCCTAGGGTAATTTATCAGAGGTTCGTTTCAAAACATCCGAAGAAACCGTTAATTGACTATATGTAAATGGATGTCAGATTTAACTCATAATGATGTAAGCTTTCATTATACTACCTCACTGGCTACTGCAAAGAGATATACACTGAAGAGCCAAAAAAACTGGTATAGGCATGCGTATGCAAATAACAGAGGTATGGAACCAATCAGAGTAACGCGATGCGGTCGGCAGCTAGATTGGTTACTGCTGCTACAATGGCAGGCTATCAAGATTTAAGTGAGTTTGAACGTGGTGTTATAGTCGGCGCACGAGAGATGGGACATATCATCTCCGAGGTAGCGATAATATTTGGATGTTTGCGTACGACCATTTCACGAATGTGCCGTGAATATCGGGAATCCGGTAAGACATCACATCTTCGACATCGCTGCGGCCGGAAAAATATCGTGAAAGAACGGGACAAACGACGACTGACGAGAATCATTAAACGTGACAGACGTGCATCCCTACCTCAAATTGGCGCAGATTGTATTTGTGGACTTCCTTGCAGGATTCATGGTGTGAATTGCCTCCTGCATACCTTCAGACATTAGTCGAGTCCATGCCNGCAGTATCAGCCAATTTGCAAGGTGCAGTTAACCTGTATCTCTCTTTAATCGATTATGTAACTGAATTGAGAACATACACAATGTTTAATACATTTTTAGAAAAAGTGAAAGCCATGAAATGTGAAGATGAAGAATATGAGATTGAGAGAAATCGTTGTCGTACAAGAAGGTTGGAAGCAGATGAAAGTCGAGAAAATGAAGTTACCTGGACTGGGAGAGACAAGTTGAAAGTTGAAGTTTATTTGGCCATATTGGATAAGTTACTAACGGAGCTGCAAACCAGGTGCTCTGCATACAAATCGGTATTTGAAAAATTTAATTTTCTCATCAACATTAATTTAATTGAGAATGTAGAAGATATTCTTTGCGCCAGTCAAG